>SRSE01000023.1:600000-765853 GCA_005024645.1 Planiliza haematocheilus | reverse complement strand
GAGAGAGAGAGAGAGAGGCTGGAAAATATAGAGGGGGTTAGAAAGGGTTGGGACAAAGAGTAAGAGAGAGAGAGAGACTTTAGGCAAAGGGGTGGGAGGGGACAGGTTTGTTCATTTGAAAAGACGGCGAGATCGGTTTCCCCGTCCCGGAGCTTTTCTGGATGAAAAGAGGAGGTGGAGATAAAAGAAGAAGAAGAGGAGGAGGAGGGGGGAGGATGAAGTGGCAGGGAGGAGGCATAGGAAATGGAGCTGGTCTCATTAAAGTCAATGGAGGGGGAGGGAGAGGGAGGGAGGGAGGGAGTTAGAGGGAGGGCTGGTAAGGTAGTGAATATGAGCTGCAGAGCTGCTTGTACTGTAGAGAGCAGGTGTATCGCGGCTAAGCAGCGTGGACCTTAGGAGCGTTTTCCAGTAAAAGGAGTTCAGATGTTTTAATTCTCTGATCACTAATAGAAACACAGTAGAAAGTAATTAAATCTATATTCTTGACCTGGATACATGCGCTGAGAAGAGACAGCTCATGTGCTACATACTGTGAGCTGCAGATATGTATAGCCTGTATAAGAACATGCAGCACCTCAGCACCGTCAGTAGCATTTAATAGTACTCCACAGCTTGTTAGATGGGATAGTGTAGCAGCTACAGGTCTAAAAACTTTAGCAGACAGTTGATGTGCAGCCTCCTTCTCTCTGTTTCTACAGGAGGTTTGGTGAAGTTGTTAACTGACTGCTGTCCAGAGGATTTGCTAGCGTTAGCGTAGGGTAGGGCTGGGCGATATATGTATCATGCTATGAGTGTTTTATATCAGTCGATATCGATAATTATCTTTTCTACTCAGACTTCTCAACTGTGACTGTGACCCGTCACTTTATTTATTTTTAATTTTCATTGATTTTTAATTAATATTTAGTAGCGGGGGGAAAAAATGTGTTTATCGCGATATATATCGTTATCGTTTAATCGCCCAGCCCTACACTAGGCAGAAGAAGGGCTTTAGCCTCTCGACCTATCACGGCCCAGCTGAGCCAGGTTGGTGGCATCAACAACAACAACAACAACAACAAAAAAGAGAACAGCATGAAGTGAAAGGAGAATATGCATGAGATGAAACTGTAGATAAAAAATTAAAGATCACGTTACCAGTTTGGTAATATTTTGGTTATTTTCAGTCAGACAAGAGTCAGACCGATGTTGTCTGCTAACTTGGTGGTGAGTGAGCATATAAACTGGCTCTTGTCTCTCTTAATTAGTAGTGTAAGAGTTGGTTAAGTGTTTTAGTTTGCTAGTGGTCAAGTCTGGTAATACGTTTTGTTTCTCTGCCACACGACAAAACATCAAAGCGATATAAAGAAATAACGGATGCAGCTTAGCACAGTTGAGAAGTCAGAGTAGAATAGGTTAAAAAAATGAATCAATAATTATCAAAATCGACTGATATGAAACACTTATATCGTGATACATTTTTCAGTCATATCACCCGGCCCAACGTTAGCATTAGCCTTTTTCAGATGCCTTGCAGTAGCACTTTACGTCCCACTGGTCTCCTCACCTGTCTTCTCGGAGGCGTCCATGTTGTTATCGTGATCAGTGACTGGTCGACGCAATGCTTAAAGCGCCACGGCGCTGTGCAGTGAAGTGGACCAGTCTGTACAGCTGTGTGAAGGTGCCACGTTCATCTGTGCAAACAATGCTGTGAAAGTATAAACAGCACAGGAAGCTCTGTCTCCTAGAGATTAATTTACTTCAGCAGGAGAAGGTCAAATCAATCCCTGTTTTACATCAACGGCTGAGCTCAAGTTGGAGGCTGCTGGCACAGAGGGGATGTTTATCGTCTCAGTCATTAGACCATTGGACACGCGAGCTGTGGCAGATAGAGAACATTACTGGGATCTGTAACTGTAGAAGCTGCAGGATTTGGTGGGAAATGTTCAGTGAAAAGGAAATATGTGTTGGAGATGAAATGGTTTTATATTACTGCAGATTGTAGGTTTTGTTTTGTTCAGTGTTTTTACCTTGAGCGTACGGTGTAGCGTTTAAAGTGTCTGATTTCCAGACACGTACTGCTGCCAATAGATCTAGGAAGATTCATTCTGACAGTAAAACACTGTAGTAAATAAAGACAGAGCGTAGAGGAGACTCTGTGCTTTATTACTGTGTTTATTCCAGCCTGACACAGACACTAAGACGCTTTAAGAACAACCAAACCTGGCCTCCAAATTCACTAGATCCCAAACTGATCAAGTATCTGTGGGATGATCCACAGAGGAACCTCCCTAGAGACGAATATCTATGTGTCTTTATGCATTTTTGATCTTGGATTTGTTTCCTATTTATTGCTACAAGCCACAGACCCAGACTAAGGGCCCCGTCCACACGGAGACGTCTCCTAACAACATCACCAACAATGATGGACTACATGCTCGTGTTCCTGCTGGAGAAGATATTGAGCCTATTATGGTTACTAGGGCTAAATATCATTTCTCCTTGAGTTTGGTTTCTTCTAAAGCCGATTTGTAAACAGCGCTCAAGCTTTATGCGCATGCTCCGCCTCTTCCTCTCCGTTTGTGGTGAATTTCTGGAAACAGCGCCACCTATAGGCCTGGAGTATGAAGTAGCGTTTTGAGTCGTGTTGAGACGGATCTGTGTGGACGCAGATATTCTTGAAACGATGCCAGGGAAAATGAAGGGGGTTAATAAAAGTTGGTGTCGTGTGGTTTGCCCTCAGACGTATCCACACCTCTAATTATCTAATAGCAGACACAGTCACAGTGTGATACTGCAGCGTTCTATGATAAGAAGAAGGATGGATAAGAGGAGGAGGAAACAGAGGATGTAACCAGAGACAAAGGAAAGAGAGAATACAGAGAATATTACTGCATTTAACATTTAGTTTATTGAGCATATTTCTTACAATCATTTTAAATTAAACTTCCCGTGATAGACAGTGATAGGCTACAGTGGCTTTTGGTTTTATGTGGTGCTCCTGTAATTACACACTCCCAGACAAAAGGTCTAATAAAGCCTCTTGTAAACCTGGGCCAGCTGTCTCAGATCTGTGTTCCAGGTCAGTGAGGATGAGCGACGCCGACATGAGAATTTCTAAAACATGAGCACGCGTGCGGTGGGTCGGTGTGTTGTCTGCGCTTGTTTTGATAGGCCTGACTTTTAGGGGCTGATGCTGTTTTTGTGGTTCTGCGACACACATCTGGTCAGCACACGTTAAACGAGGTCAGGCTGGGGACCTGGCCCAGGGACAAAAAGAAGCTCCAAGCTGTTCTGGGCTCTTTAAAACGACGACATTATCAGTTTAATACGAGGAAATCTGTGTGTTGAAGAACCATGCCAGTGGCTGTGAACGTTTGAGAAGATGCACGTGTCTGATAGATGACTTTGTGATGACTTCTTTACATTTTCCTGAATCATTTTGAGCTATTTCAGCCTCAGAATAAGCACTGATGTCTCACAGCGAGAAGGTCCTGGGTTCTAATCCATGGACCAGCTGGTTCCTTTCTGTGTGGAGTCTACATGTTCTCCCTGTGTCTGTGTGGGTTCTCTCCAGGTTCTCCAGCTTCCTCCCACCGTCCAAAGACATGCTGGTTAGGTTCACTGGTGATTCTAAATTGGTCGCAGGTGTGAGTGTCTCTCTGTGTTAGCCCTGAGATAGACTGGAGACCTGTCCAGGGTGGACACCACCTCTCGCCCCAATGACAGCTGGGACAGGCTCCAGCAGACCCCTTGGAATAAATGGTTACAGAAGAATGCATGAATAATGCTGTCATTCATTTCTGAGATCTGTAGTATTTCCACAACGTATTACCTCTAGTTTTCTTGCACATGGTTTTCTTTTGTGCAGCTCTGATGGTGCTCTCAGGGCCGTAGCTTCTGTCAGGTTTTGAGCTAATCTTTTCAATCAGCGTCCATTGAGCAAAATCATATGTGAAAGCTTTGATTGTTGTGTAACCTAGATGCCACATTAGCAGGGTTTGAATATGGCATCTGGCATCTAATTGAATGGCACAGAGAGCAAACCAGACCGTATATAGAATCCTTGTTATGACTGTGACAAGTGATGGATGGAAATGTATTCTGCTGTTGAGTTTAAGCTTTAAAACAAACCGTATTTTTTGGCAATGTCCCGTGTCTACATGAATGAAGTACCAAACACGATAATATCTGATGCGTGACACCATGAAATCAGTCTGAGCTCGCATGGCTTCCGGAATCAGACTCGAGTTTTTATCTTTTTGAAGAATAAACCGTGCGCATCAAACTCTGACCTGATCCACTGATTCTTTTGACTTCTCCAGATACCGGCTGACTCCAAGAACCTAGATTGCGTGTTGAAGTAAAGAGGGACAGGTTATTACTTGGTCCAACTCTACACCTCACGTCTTTCTTTGATCAGAGATTTAACACCTGGAGATGCAGATGCAGGAAATGGCTTGTATGTAAAAAAAATAAAAAATCTGATCAGAATCAGTTTTGGATCTTTTCAAGTCAAGATCAAATTCCTAGATAGAGTCGCGGTGTGTTAAGAGATTACAAGTGATATATCAATGTTGGATCCCGTTGTAATCCATTTAACTGCCTGGTCATTTTGTCCTCCACATAAAGAACAAACTTATGGGAGTATGCTTTAATCATGTTCACGACTGCGTTCGTTGAATAAATCAGACAGAACGTACAAACCGAGGTGAAAGGTTTGAAATATACACGCAGTATATAATTTTTAATTAAATAAAATTGCTGTCAAGTTGAATAACGAGACACGTAGGATCCAATTTTGTTCTCTGCTTCTATTTTTTAACTTAAGGGGATGTTTCGTGGTCCGTGATCCACAAGTGAGATTCACGAATGCCTACAATGGAACGTTGTGTGCCGTTGGACTTCCCAGTTTCCCGGTGACACATAAACGCACCCTGCATTTATGCACATGGTCAAATTGCTTGGTAAATACACTTGTGGATCGTGGAACAACCATTTTGAGACTAATTTCTCTCCATAACTTTAGAGATTTTAATAAGAACAGACAAAACAGATGCAGACAAGATAGACGAGATTCCCACATGCCTCATTATTCAACTTGATTGCAATCTAGTTTAATTTCAAATGATATACTGCATGTATATTTCAAACACTTCACAACAGTTTGCACTTTTTGTCAGTTAAAATTTTGTTGTTTTCAGGCCTAATCTGAGACTTGATTTTTCTCCGAACTCAAATTTTAAGCATTTTCCTCAAGACCAATTAGCCACGTTTATGGATTTCATAAAATTAGCGTAATTCAGGCATTTCCTAATTTGCTAAATTTGGAAAATCTAAGCAGATTAAAGCACCCGAAAATTGGTTCTTCAGCCAGTCTCATCTTAGCCTTCACTGATTCCTGGGGAGAGGATTTACAAGCATTGTTCGATTGATTGTTTTGACCTTTCTCGTTCTCTCCTCTCTCAAGGGACACATAAGGTCGTCATCAGTTCAAGCCTAATGTTTTAAAACGCGTAACACTCCCCCGTGTGTTCTAAATTACACTCGAGCATCCGACGCTCAGCCACGCAAAGTTTACCCTCTTTCACATCTGGCAGTTTTAGCATTTAATCATCAGGCACAACACAGTAAGCTTATTAGGCTCACTCAGAGCGGCGCACCAACAGTTCCTGTGTGTGCAAAAACAGAGTATTTGTGATTGCGTACAGTATTCATGCAAACGTGCAGAATAATTTCCCTCAAAGTCCCGCGTGTGCTGTAGTTTCCTCTAAGTGCAGCCAGATTACCTCCATCAGATGCTCTTGATTAGCACCTACAGCAAACAGGACGGCTCACCAAGCTCGGCGCTCCACGCTTCCCCGAGCAGCTGTTGAGCGCCGGGGCAAACACACAGCGTCGTAATCACTAACCGAAACCTCGCTCTCTTGGGCTGAGTAACCGGTTGACGGGCCAGCGAGCTGACCAACAGGCTGCACCCAACATCTGCTGGCCATGTGTGCTTCTTATTCAGTGGATTTGTTGAGCTCCGGGCAGCATGGCAGGGAATTTGTGGGCAGTAGTAGGTAGACTTTAGGGGAGAATTTTATAGATATGATCATCGTAATCGTTTATATCCCACAGCACTTTGTTGGTTTTATGTGCTGGGCCTGCAGGAGTGCATAATTTGTAGCAAGGAATTCACCATATTGCACCATTAGCAGCATTTAAGGATATTTTCCTGAGGGGAGCTAAGAGATTTTTGTTTTTTACCCTAGAAATCCTGATTAGCCAGTTTTCAAAAAATGATCTGAGGCTACAAACTGTGCCATCTGATCATTACCATGCAATCTGTCTTCTTCTTTACTTGATTGTAACCATCAGATGTGAGGATGAAGGTTTGCAGGACAGTCTCTGTAGTTCTGAGATGCATTCCTTAAGCTCCGCTCTGCCCTGTCCACCTGTTGCTGGCGGTGGTGCCCTGTTCCATATTTCCTCCCCAGCATGAAGTGATTCAGACATCTCCAGTATGGGACAGGAATGCGAATGTGTCGTCCAGTCCGACCAGCTGCTTCCCCGCGTCACGCCTTGTTAATCTAACAGTGTGTGTAATGGTCAGAGTCTGGCCTCGTTCACTGAAACCCTCTGTCTGTTAGACAGCCAAACTCAGAAACAGCTGAGAGAAAGAAGGCTCAGAGACCACGTCAGGCCAAGACAAATATATGATGAATGCAGTCCAAACGTACGGTAAATGAGCCGCGGAGACATGCTACATGCAGATACATAACTCCCCAGTGTTTTTCAATTATAAACGACTTTAAATTACACAGTTTTAAGTCAGTTGTTGATGTTTAATCAGGTTCTTAGCCAAACCTGTTTAATGAATAATTTATAAAGTACCATCAGGTTACGCAAGCTTTCACACATAGTTTAATAGCAAAACATAACAGGGCCCAGGCCAAAACCAGGGGGTACACCACAAGAAATATTTCAAAACCTCTCTGCTTTACTTATACATATATATTTTTGTACCAATTGCCACGTCACTTGTGGTATTAAAAAATATTTAGAAGATGAATTGTCTAAAATCAAAATGATGTATTACAAGTTGCTTTGTTTAACCAGCTGCAGAAGCTCTCTGTGTTTGTGTCAGTTAGTATTTTTGTCATTAAAGGAAACACAAACATTTTTAACAAATCACAGTTAGTAGCCATTAAAGTATGCACTACCTGGGAATCGAACCCAGATCACAAGAATGGGAGTCTTGTATGATACCACTACACCAGCAGTGCCCATAAACCATGGGTTTGTCTGGGTGGTAAAATGTTAATAATCTCATGAACACTGTTGTGGTTTCTGATTAAGGGAAGTACAGTTCAGAAATCACGATGTGTGTAATAGTTGTCCACTCTGTCAGCTTTGACACAGATTAATAACAAAACATAATAGGGCCCAGGACGAAACCAGGGGGAACACCACAAGAAATATTTCAGACCTCTCTGCTTTACTTATACATATATATGTGTACTAATTGCCACATCACTAGTGGTATTAAAAACATATTTAGAAGAGTTGTCTAAGATCAAAATGACATCATGCCCCTCTACACCACAAGTGTCTTCGTCAAACTGGGTGGCTTTGTTTAACTAGGTGCAGAAGCTCTGTGTGTTTTCATTGGTTTTGCATTTTTACTGTTAAAGCAAAGACAAACACTGATATTTTTAACAAATCACAGGAATTAGCCATTAAACTATGCACTGCCTGGGAATCGAACCCAGATCACAAGAATGGGAGTCTTGTATGATACCACTACACCAGCAGTGCCTATAAACAGTAATAATCTCATGCGCAATCTTGTAGTTTCTGATTAAGGGAAGTACAGCTCAGAAATAAAGATGTGACACAGATTAATAACGAAACATAATGGGGCCCAGGACGAAACCAGGGGGAACACCACATTATAGAAATATGACAGAAATCACTGCCAAATGTGGGGCTCGCTTCATTTTCTGAAGTTTTTCAGGTTGGTGTATGGAGCTTAATTTGTCTAACCAGTCACTTTTAGTTATATCTTAGCGTTTCGATTTATAGAAGTAAAGCATCTATTTTTGTAACTCTGATGTTGGTCTCTACTTTATGTTGCAGCCCAGGTCATAACATAAGTAGTTCATCTTTCATTTGTTGGCTCCTTATGGTGAAATTCTTTGTACTTCAACTTATGTTGCACCTTGGGAGTAGTTTAGACTGCTTCACCAACAACTATAGCAAAGGTCTGTGCCATAACATTTAATGCACCATAGGAATCAGGGAATTGGACCATAAACAATGCACTGCCTGGGAATCGAACCCAGATCACAAGAATGGGAGTCTTGTATGATACCACTACACCAGCAGTGCCGGTAAAGGTGTGTAGGTCGGAAAGATCAGCGAACAGTCTATTAAGGGAGGATGAAAATTGAGATGAAGGCAGACAGCAGACCAGAGTAGGAGTCACACACTTTTAGAAGAAAAGACAAAATGGGAGGCTGAGAATAATAAAGTGGTAAGGAGGGAGAGGAGAACAGCTGGATGTTTGACTGTGGGAGTTGTCCATCCATCAGCTAAGTGCAGAGCAAAGAGAGGACGGCGACACGCAAACACAGAGAATGTAAACTAATTAGCCTGGAGGAGTTAAAAATAAAAGGCTGTTGACTTTTCTCTGCCCAGGTCTTAAAGTAGCTGACTGATGAAGGGTCCTAAACATATCTGTGGCTGAGGCCAGGTATGCAGCTCGTTGCTCGTAAAGTCATGCTAATCTTGTCTGGATCTGACAATGCCGTCATTTGAATTTTCCCGTACTATTTTTTTTCTCTTCCACTTCTCTACATCCTCTCATCCTCTACTTCCGTGCATGTGTGGCGTCCATGTGTGCCTTCTTGTTAGACTGTTTGCTTGTTTGTCTTGTCTTTTACTGCATGGTCCACACCGGTGGATGTCACAACAAACTGTCTCTGTCTAGGAATGTGTCACACCGATGTCACATCCCACTCCCCTCCATCACAACACACTCAGACATAGAGCTGAGGGATGTAATTAATCTGTGGGTTAGATGGGTGAGAAACAAAATGCGCATTGTTGCTCGGGAGTGTTTAAGCACTATTAGCATTAAAGTTCAGATAAACAGCCAAATTAGCTGCAGCTGTAGCGCCAATTTATAAGTGAAACTGCATGCAAACAATTTGTAGGTCATAGGGAATTAACTTGTTGATACAGGGATCATGTGGGAGGTATTATCACAGTCAGAAGTTCATGATATCTCTGATTTTATATCTTAGAGGATGATTGTTGTCCTGGCTTTGCTGCTTGGTGGGTGATTTGTCTCCCAGCTGCAGATATTGGACCAGGAAATCATCTGTCCTGCAAGAAACTCTGTGTTTTAACCATGCAAAATTACTCTTATCTATTGTTTTATTGTTATATCCTTCTTTTTGTGAATTGTCACATGCTGGAAGACGCACTGTACTCTGTGGAGACTGGTCCTGGTCAAAGTCAGGGATGAAGGCAGGGATTAAAAGATGAGCTCACCTGGGGGTGAAGAGGTCAGGCATGGAAATCATCTGTGGAAACTAAACTTGGATACCCTGCAGACTGCTCTGTCTACTCTGCATCACTGTCTCTGACAGTTAAAGCGTTGCCTCATGTGGAAGCCCTTTCACTCAGAGTCAGATTTCACTGCCCTTCGGTGTGCAGACAATGATATCATGTCTTTCTGTGGGCTGGGAATAGATAATAGTTAATAACAGTAGCTGGAGGTCATTTGTTATCCTGCATAGCGTGACTGTCTCCTCTAAGTTGTGTTACAAATGAAATAAAGGTGGAAAATTGGTCCCTAGGCCGTTACCCAGCCCCATAGACCAGGCAGCAGCAGCATTATAGCCTCATTCTCTCTTCTGCATGTTGTTTGGCATCTCCATTTCTGGCTACAGAAGAAAGACATAGAACAAGATGAAAGAAAGAAACCCGAGTCAACAACAATACATAATCAGATTTTCACGGGATCAAATTGCCTTTACGTTGGCGGTCCGTTCTGTTTTGTGGTTGTTAGCTAACAAGGACAGACGTCACTTACGATGCTTTTTCCTTTTCAGATGATCATTTATAACAGTGGTTGTGTGTTTTCTTCTGCGTGAATGAACGCAAGAGCAGCGTTGTGGAGTAGGACATCTTTAATGCGACCCAGGACTCATTGTGTGTTCACACTACCAAAGGAATGCACCTCCAAATGTGGTCTGGGATCGGATTAGTCCTGGGTGCGTTCACATCTGGACTTTAAGCTGGTCACTTGTGATCAGATTCCCCAGGACGGATATTTATGCAAGGCCTGATCAGGGCCTGTATCAGTAGTCCACCGTTTATTGGTTTACATGGAGAGGAGGTTAGCAATGTAAACGATGAATCGGTTTGCAACAGTCTAAACTTCCTAAGCCCCCTAGTGGACAAATCGGGAACAGCAAATACTTTTATTTAACATTTGCAGTTAATGTCTTCTGTGTGATTTTTGCACTTTTGCAGATTCATCCTGCGGGGACGTACATTTGATACCCCTGATCTAGACGGTTGTGGCTTCAGTGCTGATCTCTGCCAGGCATAAATTCACCCGTTAAACATTCATGAAGGAGACTAAAAGTTGTCATTCAGCTCTGCATGTAATTTGTTAGACACTGAGCTCGTGTTGTGAGCAGAGGTGTGGATCGGCCTATTTCACCCCCAAACTAACACAGACAGAAAACACACGGAGATAAAAGACGACAGAAACCCGGTGATTATACGACACATCAGATGTCTGCGTCACCCCTCCACCTTCCCTGCTCTGTCTCTCTCTTTCTCTCAGACACAGACACATAGACCTTTAGATCGTGCCAGCAGTTGCCAAAACAGATATCAAATGGCGTCTGGTTGGATCTTCTGGTCGTCTGCACAAAGGCTCTGCTCTGTGTCTGTCAGGCTGCTCTTTCTCTTTCACCCGTCAAATCACGCATCTCCCCCTCTGTGTGTTTCCTCTCTCCCCCCAAAGTCAGATAGAGGATAATGATAACCGTGAAACAGCTTGTACTCTGTAATAGTTTGTGTCGTTTGTGTCGCCCCAGTGCAGAAACAGGGAAGGTGTGTTTGCATAGCTGCACAGGTGCATGTTATTGTGGCTACGGCAAGTCGGCCTCACCGGCTTGTTGCTCACTTGGCTGGCACCGACCTGAGACTTGTCCGAGCGCCAGACAAACCCAGGTTTCCTCCAGTGTGTGTGTGTGTCAAGATAATGTGTGTGTGAGAATCCATGTGAAATCCTCCTCTGCGCCGTTCCCAGCAGGCCTCGTATCTACAGCCTATCCCCCGTGGCAGCGTCAGGCTGTGATAGTGCACTGTGTCTTGTCCACCTCAGTCAGTCAAGCATCCAGGCTCTGACAGGTACAGCAGCCAGTCAGTCTCCCTTTATGTGCTGTCTGCATTAAACAGTCGTGCAGGAGGGGGTTGCACAACTATATTCTTGATCTGAATACATTTGCTGAGAACAACTGATGTGCTACATACTGTGAGCTGCATGTATGTATAGCCTGTATAAAAACATGCAGCACCTCAGCACCATCAGTAGCATTTCCTGTCCTGCAGCTAAAGGTCTAATAACTTTATCAAATAGTTGATGTTCAGCCTCCTTCTCTCTGTTTGCACAGGACGTTTGGTGAAGTTGTTATCTGACTGCTGTCCAGAGGATTTGGACCGTTCCTCTGCTAGCATTAGCGTTAGCCTTTTCAGATGCATTTCAGCATTGCTTTAGTTGTATTGGCCACATTCACTTATTGTGTATAAGCATACGTCTCCTGTGCAATCACAATCATGTCAAATGCCTCATACCGTCTTTATGCGGATGACACTGTAATTTACTGCTGCTCACATTCGATTGCTCAGGCATTTGAATTTTTGCAGTCCGCCTTTGATGAAGTGCAGATTTGTTTGGAGAAATGGAAGCTGGTTTTAAATGCTGATAAATCCAAACTAATGATTTTTTCCAATTCATCTGTTCCCATGGAGAATCTCCCCCAAAATCAGAACTGTCTGGGGTGAAACCATAGAGCTGGTTACCAGCTATAAGTACCTGCGATTCATTATTGATGAGGAGCTTTCATTCAAATTGCATGTTACATGTCCTGTCTATCACTGTTCTCTGAGGTTTATCACTGGTTGTAGCCGCCTCACCCATCACTGTGAACTGTATGCAAAAGCTGGCATGCCTTCCTTGGATATAAGACGATATACACGCTGGATGACTCTAGTTTATAAGGCTCTTCTTGGCTTGGTTCCCATATATTTATGCACTTTTCTTCAGAGAACTAGAAGCCCTAAGATCGAATGACACTCTGCATTTTTCTGCTCCTCGTGTACGACCTGAAACGGGTAAAAAAGCATTCAGTTTCTCTGCCCCCTCCGCTTGGAATGCTCTCCAATCTGAACTGAAAATGTCAGAACTTGTTTCGATGGAAGCAAAACGTCAATGAAATCGTTTGAACAGTGCCTATGTTCTTAAACTTTACTGTACCTACAATCTTATTTCTTGCATCTTAAATTTTTGATTTTTTTTTATGTTTTATCTTTTACTGGTTGTTTGTTATTGTTGTTTGTCTGTATTGCCCTTCTTGGCCAGGTCACCCTTGTGAAAGAGGTCTTGATCTCAATGTTTTTGTTTTTATCTGGTTAAATAAAGGTTATATAATTCCAGCCTTATTACTCACAATATATGACTTATCAGCTTAAGTCCTTTCTAGACGTGATCAGAGGTGGCAAGTAACAAAAAATACTTCATTACTTAAGTACATTTTTCAGGTATCTGTGCCTTACATTGGAAACTAGAGAATGGAAAATGTGCTGCCTGTTTTCTTCTTCTACTGTTTTAAACAGGCAGCCTGTTGATCAGTTTGAGCTCTGCTGCCACCTAGTGACTGGAGGCTTGTTTATCGTTCAAGCATCAATAGAGACATTAATACTGAAAGTCCACCTGACCCCACTATTTGAGAACTACTGGTCTAATGTGAAAAAAATTCATGTATAGTGTGGTTTCATTGTGTGCTTTTGGAGGATTTTTTGGAAGCTAGTTTACAACGTTAGCAATGCTACAGGAACAAACTGTTTATAGTTAATGCTAGCAACAACCCAGTAACCCTCAGTTTATTATTAAAAATGATTCAGATGCTCATGTAGGACATCTGGTCAATTAAGTCTAGATTATTTTGCGAGAACTTTTTCATTTTGCAAAATTATCAACGGATGAATTGTTTCATTTATGGCAAAATCATGTTTATTTTTTACTTTAGTACATTTAAGAACCTGTACTTTCTTACTTTTACTTGAGTAAAGGAGTTGAATCAGTACTTTTACTTTTACCAGAGTATTTTTCTTACACAAGTATCCATACCATCCACTTTTGCCACCTCGACTGACTTGCGCAACCAGATAAATAAAAAGACAAAGCCAGAGCTTGATGAATGCAGGGCAGGAGTGTTTCGTAGAGCTGTAACTTACATTTTTTCCCCTGTATAGCTGCACACAGAGGGCGGATTTGAAACACCTGTTGTGTCCCGACCACGGATTGACAGATTTTTTTTTCTTAGCAACACTCTCACAACCCAGCAGATACACTCAGAGGTCCCAGCGGCGTGTAGGAGGAGAGTTCACGTCGAGATGTCCGGTGGAATGTGCGGCGGCTGCTGCTGGTTGTCATGAAAGTTTATAAGGTTTATTTTAACTCCCACACATAGCACGGGTATTCAGTCACACCGAGGCTCCAGAGCTGAATCCTGGATAGAAACTCACCGTGTGTCTTCACTCCACGGTGGATTTACGTCTCCGTTTGAAGGGCCTAGCTTTGCTTCAGCGATCATTAATCTTTTGCCATTACTGGGTTTTTAGCTGACCTCTGTTTGACTTGGCTTTGGTTGGGTTCCATATTTAGCCAGAAGCCGGGGTCTGTTGTCAGGTCAGTTCTTTGGGACCCCATCTTGACATAATCCCCTCTTGGTGGATGTTGCCTCAACACTGAATCTTTTGGTCTAGGCGTAAGGGGGGCAGCATGCACCTCATTACATTTACAACGTTTCCACACAACAATCAGCTTCTTTGACATAAAACTGTCCTTGGGCAAGACACTGAAGGGTCTACTGAGCCTTTTAGATGTTTATTTCTGCAGCTTTATGTCCCATCACAGAGGTTTTTCTTTTCTCATGAAGCGCTAATACATTTTGAAGTTGTCTCAATATCTGGGACAGGGACCTCTATTATCATTTGAAACTCCAGAGCTTGTCTGTGATCTTAATCCCGTCCTAATCGGCCATGTTTGTAATTTGTAAAGAAAAAATAACACAATAAATGAAGCCCTATTCGCACGGGACTAATTTTTCCCGTGGACCTCCAGTAATCTGTAATAATAGCAGAGGTCGTCTGTGGTCTTAATCCCGTGCGAGTCGACCATGTCCGTAATTTGTGAAGTAAAAATTACACCGCAAATGACCTACCCTATTTCATGTAACACAGAGTCAATGTGATAATCCAGTGCGAATTGGCATCCCTCTGATTTTGGGATGTGTCAAGACTTTTGTTTGATTCATTTTTTTTTTTTCTGCCTCTCGTCACTTAACAATTATGAAGGACGTTCTGTAAATCAGAGCCTGGACAGCGGGAGAAAGGTCGTTCGTAATTTCTTTCCCGGGATCAATAGTCTCAGCATGTTTTATTTTTAAAATATATATTAAAAGTATTATATAAAAGTGTAAAATGTCCTCTGACCTGCAGTGGAAAGAAGTGGAAAATAGCAGAGACATAACTATGCATAGTAAATTAGAGTCAAACACAGAGTTTGCTTATCCCGTGCGAATGCGCCACATTAGACTTAGATAAACTTTATTCATCCACAAGAGAAAGTGCTTGAAACACAGACGTAGGGGGGTCGTTTCTGAATCACATGACGTCCCCGGGTAAAAGTAGTCCTGTGTGAATAGGGCTATTTCACCTAACACAGAGGTCCTGTGATAAAACTAATCTTAATTTTTCACTAAATAAATATGAAGGATGTGCTCTAGATCAAAGTTTGAACAGAGGCTGGGTCGAGGCGTCGCTGAGCCGCTCAGAGAAAAAAAGCTCAAAACCGTCGGACGAGCAGATTTAGAAGTGTCGGAGAGTAAAGAGATGACATTACTAATAGAAACACAGTAGAAATTAATGAAATCTATATTCTTGACCTGAATACATATGCTGAGAACAGCTGATGAGCTACATACTGTGAGCTGCAGATATGTATAGCCTGTATAAAAACATGCAACACCTCAGCACCGTCAGCAACATTTAATAGTACTCCACAGCGTGTTGTTTGATGGGATAGTGTAGCAGGTACATCTCTGAAGCCTTCTCCTTGCAGTACTACTAAAGGTCTAATAACTTATCAAACATTATAATCCCAAATTATTTATCCTGTGCCAATGTGTCGCACAAATTTCTAAAGCACACGACGTTCCCTTGGTGAATAGAGCTAAGTGTTGCTTTATTTGCCCGTTGAAGTTTGAGAATGGGTGTTCTCTATTGAGGAACAAAGCCATTCTGTACTGCTACTTCCTGTTCACTGGAGTTAATTTCCTGTTTTCCCTTCCTCCAGTCCTGGCTGCTGCCGCCGTTGGCCAGGAGCCCGACCACAGCCACGGCTGCGCCCATGGCAGCTGTTACCCGGCAACTGGGGACCTTCTGATTGGAAGGGAGAAGAACCTGAAGGCCTCGTCCACGTGCGGGATGAGGAGAAAAGAGCCCTACTGCATCGTCAGTCATCTGCAGGTCAGCGCGTGTGATGAGTCAGATTTGATGAGTGCGTCTTATTCTCGTTGACCCCCTGAAGTCACGCTACGCTGACCTTTTCCCGTCCTGCTGCAGGATGAGAAGAAGTGTTTCGACTGTGACTCCAGGCGGCCTTATGACCCTGTCTACAACACCATTAATCACCGGATAGAGAACGTCATCACGGCCTTCAAACCTCACCGCAAGAAGTCCTGGTGGCAGTCTGAGAACGGTGAGGAGACTGTGGCCCCTAGCCACAGTGACTGTGGCCAGGAGCCCCAGCCAGTGACTGTGGCTAGGAAACATCTCTGGCTTATATACCAGACGAGTAGTTTTAACATAAATGAGGAGACGTCGTTGTTGAGTATCCTGTTACTCTAATAATGGAAAAAGCATCAGTGTAGGAAACTCTGAAATATCTAGAGTGATATTTATGATCCATAGTAGAGCTGAGTATCGCTACTGATTTCCCGATTTGAATAAATGTCAATTACGTTTATGCGAGGTTAGGGTAAAAGGTTAAGCTGCCCCTCCAGAACATCACGTAATTGCATCTCTGGAGCCTTTTCAAATGACGTAACAGAGTTAAAGGAAATCGGGCTACTGCCACAAAGCTGAAACCTGTTGGTGTTTTGAACCCAGAAATCAACCTGTAAGAATATAATTCACCATAATTCACACTTTACAGGCACCCAGGGGGACGATTATCGTATTTAAGCGATAGCTTCGGAGCCTATACGATATAAGAGGCCAAATATTTGATAGTTTGCCATTTGACTGATAATGAATAAAGCAGAGCTCCGTGTTTATTCCTTAGTTTATTGCAGTACCAAGTACATTTTAAATGCACTGTCCTAGCTGTTTTAGTACGTACGATAGTTTCGGACAAAATGCGATAATCATTTTAAAGCGACGGTACGATATATTTTCCATCTGGCAATACCGCTGCAGCTATACTGAGTATTACGTGACGTTTCAGTTTCCAAACTATTTTGTCCTCAGTGTTAGGGAGGAATCTGTGGTGATGCAGAAGAAGAAGAAGAAGTACCAGAGTCCTGTATGTTTTATGCTCAAGGAATTTATGTAGGCTCGTGCAAGGAGAACAGAAGCTTCGTCATCACAACATCAGTGCATGAGTCAAACAAACAAACAGTAAACAGCAAAGGGGAGATGTGTTAATATCCAACTGGGTATTGTACAAAAACATGAAGATAAGGATTCAAACTAACTAGGAAACAGTGACGGAGGACATTATCATCTAACTCTATAGCTGTGTCTGTTGACAGCCAGACAGTGAGATTGAAGACGCCAAAAGATGGACCATAGCCTTGGCTTGTTCCTCAGAGAGAAAGTAGGGCAGATACCTGACCCCAGCAGTAGGGAAGAGAAATGATTCTCTAACACTTGGTTTCCAGAGAGTTGTGGTATTTCCACAATGTTGTTTCTCTACTTTTACATCTTGCATATGACTTTGCTTTCGTGCAGCTCTTCTATGGTCTTCTATATTTTAAATCCAGTCACCTCTCAGACCTGACCGTGCTCTCAGAGTTGGAGCATACTTCTGTCCCGTACGCCCATGTCCATTCTTTAATGAGTCACCACAAGGGAGACCTACACAGTATTAGGAGGTGGTCATAATGTTGTGCCTGATCAGTGTACAGTTCAAGCTAGTAATAGGATTAGAGATGGAATATAGAAACGGAAAAGCTATAAAAAGACGAGATTGAGGACGTCCTGAGTAAAAATAAATCAACCGGCAAGTGGTAAAACTATTATTTTCTTTTCCAGAGTTTATTAAAACCACAAGCAGCGAGCGAGTCGTAGCTCTGCGGCCGGCGTCCTCTGACCAGCTGCAGATGGGCTTAATAACAGAGTAGAGCTGGTTGTGGCAAGTCAACACAGAGGAGGAGGGGGAAGAAGGAAAGTTCAAGCCCTGATGGAGACGTAATAGTGAAAGTAGAGAGAGTCGTTAACATAGAGGCACAGTAACGACACATTTTAGTATTATCAGGTGCTCATAGATATTTAATTTAAAAGAACAGTCCAGGGAATTATGTTAACCGTAAAGGTCAGAGCATTATCGGCTGGTTTAGTCACAGGCTCGTTTCAGCTGTTGTGTAGCTGTGGTACTATAATGGAAGTGCTGTTGACGACTGGGCCCAGAATAGAACAGAGAGAAACAGTAGAAGAAGAAGAGGAGGAGGAGGAGGAGGAGGAAGAGAGAGGGGCACAGGAAGTAAAGTGACTATTTTTACTCTTGGTAGCTACTGCTTCTCCATGGCATCGTTGTGACATGTGTGTGATAGACAGAGGTTTGATTGTGTTCACTCATTTACATGGGACTGCATCCATACATAATACAGAGGACGTAGTATCAGAGAGAGTCAGCTCCCCTAAACGTGCATGTAAGTGGTTAGCACTGACGCCTCACAGCAAGAAGGTTCTAGGTTCTAATCCATGTTCCGACTGGTTTCTTTCTGTGTGGAGTTTGCATGTTCTCCCTGTGTCTGCGTGGGTTCTCTCCAGGTTCTCCAGCTTCCTCCCACCGTCCAAAGACATGCTGGTTAGGTTCACTGGTGATTCTAGATTGGTTGTAGGTGTGAATGTGTCCAGGATGTACCCCACAGTTGGCAAGTAACGAAGTACAAATACTTCATTACTGCACTTAAGTAGATTTTTCAGGTATCTGTACTTGAGAATTTCTTTTTCTGACGACTTTTTACTTTTACTCCCTACATTTGTACACAAATATCTGTACTTTCTACTCCTTACATTGGAAAAACAGACTCGTTACTTTTTTATTCTCCATGACAAGACGTAAAAGACGTGACATGATCGGACCGGACATGACTAGTGCATCGGACTACAGAACACATGGGCACTAGTTTACGTCAAATGTAACGTGATAAAGAAACATTTGAGAGGGGAGGACAATAGGGAGGATAATGAGGTAAAAATGTCTTCCCAAAACCATTTAAACTGCATCATTAGTCTCATTCCTTTTTGATGTGTGTCTTAAAAAGCCTTGTTGTGGTTTTGTGGTGTGGCTTCTACCTTCAAGGAGAAAGGAGACAGAAATCCTCCTGGCTTCATTCTGCAGGTTACACAAAACACAGAGAACAAGAATATTTGGTTCCCTACAACTCAGGAAGTGTGTGGGCTTTTCCGACACGCTCTCTAAATCCTCCTCTGCCAAGACTGAATGCATTTTCCTGTGGAGGAGCCGTTCCCCGAGCCAAGTGTTGCTCCTTCGCTTACCGCCACGAGAGCATTGTTGTGTCTTCCGTCTGTCAGAGACTGATGATATAGACGGAAAAGAGGGCGACGCTTTTATGAGTTAACTCACATCTGCAGAGTAATGTGTTCACACAAACATCTATGTTTCTTCTCTCTCTCTCCCAGGAAAGTCGAGTGTTAATATCCAGCTGGATCTGGAAGCAGAGTTTCATTTTACTCACCTGATCATGACCTTCAAGGTAAACATTCATCTCATTTACTTCATCTTCATCTACAAATAGTTGATAAGAATCACAAGAATCCGTTGCCATCCTGCAGACTTTCCGTCCAGCGGCCATGCTGATTGAGCGCTCGGCCGACTTCGGGCGTACCTGGCAGATCTACCGCTACTTTTCCCACGACTGTGACATGGACTTTCCCGGGATATCCCAGGGTCCTTTGCGCGACAGCAACGACGTCATCTGCGAGTCGCGCTATTCCGACATCGAGCCGTCGACGGAGGGGGAGGTGAGCGACGGATTAACAGAGTAATCGAGTTGAATATCAGATGTCGACTATTGACACCTGCAGTCTGCAATATAGGACCCTTCCAGTAATAATGACCCAAAGTTGAGAGAAGTTTATTTAATTATTGTTCTCAAATATTTTTTACTTATTAATTAATAATTAATTCTTATTTATACATATGTACACTACTTGACCTTTTCTAATTGAATCCTGAACGCTTCTTTGCTACTGACAATGTGTGGCTGCAACACAGGATCAATAAAGGAGTCTGTTATAACGTCTTAAAAAATGAGTGACCCAAGATATGAACTAAAATGTCCCATATATGCTCATACTACACAATGAGCCTAAATTTGCAGGATAGTTTTGAGAATTGTGTTGTTTTCTTTCTTGCAGAGATAAAAAAGATGGCTACCACCCTCGGCCTTGTAGCCTAGCTTGGAATATAGACTGACAGCATTGGGGCAAACAGCTAGCTCCTCAAAATTATGCCTATATTTGTGTTTTATCAAGATAATTCTTTGGACTAAGTAGTTTTAGAGCATTTAAGTACCACAATCAGAAGTTTGGAAAAGTTAAAATTTCCCATTTAAAGCGTGTTATCCTTTTCATCTTCTAACATATTCAAGAAAATTACCAAATGTAATTTGGTAATTCATTCTACAGTCTTAAAACACAGCACAGTAATTAAATTATACCCGTGGCTGAAATACAGGACAAACTGTAAAGGTTAGGTATATTTGCTTGTTTTAAAAAAAAATCTTGTTAGATAATTGTCCTTATTTTAAGCAATATATCCCTCATTTTAAAACTCCTGTTTTTTTCTTTTACAACCTGGACCTTATTTCTGGCATAAAATATCATTTACTAACCTATATAACTTTTGAGTAATTTGCATTCCTTCGGGATAATCAGATCAGCATATATCCATATAGTGGGAGTGAATGGGGCACCGAAACACAACCTCAATCTGTAGATTAACCTACAGTCCCCGGATGATATCTTCTGATCTGGATGATGTCACCTCTTGTTTACCTGTACTCTGCTATTGCTATGGTTCGTCCACAACCTCAGAATTGGAAACATTTTCAGCCATGTTGCAAGAAAGTAGCAGATAATGCGTTATTTAGAGGCTGCGTTTCGGTGCCCCATTCACTCCCACTATATGGATATACGTTGATCTAATTATCTCTCAAAGGAATACAAACGATACAAAAGTTATATGGGTTAGTAAACGATTGTATTTTATGCCAGAAATAAGGTCCAGGTTGTAAAAAACAGTAGTGCAGCGTATGACTGCATGTATACATATTACAGTATTTGCCATCTAACATGAGTTTTAATCAATGCTGATGAGTCTGAAACATCAAATATGTGTAATGTTTTGTTCCAGGTCATCTACAGAGTGTTGGATCCAGCCATCAGGATCGAGGATCCGTACAGCCCCACCATCCAGAGTAGGTCCCTTCACATTATCACATCAGCTAATAACTAATGTGCACACTGCAAAAAAAACAAAATTGCTTGAAAATGTTTGCTTTTCATGTAATTTTTCCTACCTGCCAATGGAACTAGTGAAAGTGGCTCTGTATTAAGAGCCATGTATTGTCTTAAAACAAGTCCCTGTGTCTTGCTGAAATGGTACTCTTTAGGTAATTGTGTCTTATATTAAGTGTAATGAGATATTTTGACTAGAAATGAGACAAATATACTTGGTGAGATTTTGTTTTTTTGCAGTGACATGCTGTGTCGCTATCCACATAACGGTTTCTTTAATTTAAAGGGGTTATAAAAACTTCTACAACAAAGGCTGTTGTAATAATAATAAGTTTCATCACAACCATAACAAACATGAAATACACACTATAAAAAGAGCCATAAAAGAAGAACTCAAAAAGAGTTCAACTCTGCAATAGATTATTCCACGGGAAATGTTATTCTTTTCTTTTAGAGTCCTCTTCACAGTTTTCACCGTAAATCACAAACCCAGCAGACACAACTAGCTCTTGTTATCCAGCTGTGACACATCGGAGTCAGTGGAAGCTCGTCTCTCTGGGGGTGTGAAACACGGCCCCGCTGAGTGGAAGACATGGCGAGATATGGAAAGCAGCTGCTCTCTCCCACACAGACTCCCTGTCCCGGTCCTCGTGTTTGGACTGGCAGGGCATGAGAGCTTTTCCCAGAAACACTAATTTGAGTTCCAAACTAGCAGCGGAGTCTGTCTCAGTGCCTTGTTAAATGTCTCAGTCAAACCCCTCACGGCTGGAAAAGAATCCAGATTTAACGTCCGCCGTTGTCAGGGCAGACGATCAACATCAAACTTGTTTCTACATCATTGGAGTTGGAAGCTTCTCTCATTCCAGACGTTAACCACCCTACATCTAGCTTCACCCATCCACGCCTACACAAGCTATAAAGCTTCATAGGAGCTTAAGATCGCTCATCTGAACAGGATGTTTGGTGGTGCTCAGTGTGGACGGATGAATTTATTAACAGAATAGAAAGTGTCCTTGCATGAAGGACATCAAGATGTTGTAGTCAATATCTTTTAATGCCAAATTTGAAACCCCTTCATCTAAAACAGTGTTGTACTCACTGTTTACTAACACATATACAATATACACCAATCAGCCACAACATTATGACCACTGAGAGGAGAAGTAAATGACATTTAAACCATCTTGTGACAGTTCAGTGTTCTTCTGGGAAACTTCTAGACCTGGCTTCATTCATTGGTGTGGATGTTACTTAGACATGTAGCACCCACCTAGACCAGACCAGGCACCCCCACCCCATAGCAATGACACTCCTTGATGGCAGCAGCCATCCCCAGCAGGATGCAGCCGGAACAGGAGCAGGAACACAAGAACATCTCAAGGTGTTGACCTGGCCTCCAAATTCACTACATCCCAAACTCATCAAGTATCTGTGGGATGATCCGTCCCCTCAAAGACCCCCAGGACACCATCAGAAGGAACCATGTCCATTCTCTGATGAGACCTACACAAATGAAACATCTTCATACATCTGATATGTTTCTGCTCCCAGGCTTGCCGCCATCGTGTGTATCATCCAGTATCTCCTGTATCAATAGTATAGTAGTGATAATAATAGTTTTTTCCTTAATTGATCCCTCTGCTCTCTCTGCTTCTCTTTTAAACCACGAGCATATTAAAAAAGTAAAGTTTCCATGTCAGCACAGGGCTTTAGACTGAGCTTTTATTATACGTAAGTCTCCATCTGAGCCCCTTAACGCACTGAAAGCTGCTGTTCGGCTGCTGCGCGAGCTTCTCTTTGAGCTGAGGACTGTTCTCCCGGCTGCTAATACGGCGTGATGCGAGACAGAGTCTTAGTGTAGCTGGAGGGCTTAGCTTTTGTCTGTCAGGGTGAGATTCTATTACCGCAGATAAAGTCGGCGGGGCAGGGGCAGGGGTTTTTGGAGGAATATAAATCCTCCCATGAAGCTCTTCTTTGTAACGCCACTGCTTCAACTCCAGCTGGATTTAAAATGACAGGAAACTGGGGAAGCTTAAAGTTTCTAAATGATGGTTGTGACTCTGGAATTTACTTCTGTTTGAGGGGGTTTGTAGAGAGTACTCGCTGTATGCAGCTGTTCTGATGCTAAACTATAAATGTCAATATAATCCTCATAATTATAATCCTCATGTTGATAATGGTTATAAGGATTTATACTAAAATGACATCATGATCTGCCTCATTTATTTAAGTCAGGAAGAAAAAAGCTCAGAATTTGTCTTCACTCACCACCTCTCAGTTTGTGCTGCTGTTAATCATTGGCATGTTTCCGCTGCTGTCGGCTCTGGAGAAGCAGAATAGTTCCAGAAATTGAATGGGACAATGAAGGGAAAGGTGTGTTTGTGCGCTTGTGTTTAAAACCCTGTTAAAGTTTTAGGCTCAAGCTTAGAATGAGGTTACGGTTAGTGTTTGGCGCTCGGTTGAGTCGGTCGGGGTTAGGGAACAGCATTGTGTCCTTTCAGAGGTAGAACCCACGAGCTTGTGTGTTGAACAGCTGGACTGTAACAGTGGAGGGTGTTTCATTCATGGCTGTCAATGCTGGCAGACTGGCGGGAGGCGGAGGAGGGGAAAGGACGAGATGTGCTTTCTCCCTGAGCCTGTGCCAATAGTTTGAGAAGATAAAGGGTCAGGATGCAGGACGGACCATCTCAACACCAGATTCCATCATTCTTCATCTTTCTGGAAATGTTCTCAGAAGACACAAATGACACTGAGGAGGAACATTTAATGTCAGGAAGATACGTGGAGATTGTTCAGTGCACTGACAAGAAACAAAGGGAAAGACAGGACTATATATATATATATATATATAAAAATTAGCACAAATTTAGACTTTGACTAGTCTCTGCTGACATCACTAATAAAAACACAGTAGAAAGTAATGCTTTTCAACAGTGAAATCTATATTTGTGACTTGAATACATACGCTGAGAACAGACAGCTCATGTGCTACATACTGTGAGCTGCAGATATGTATAGTCTGTATAAAAACATGCAGCACATCAGCACCATCAATAGCATTTAATAGCACTCCACAACATGCTGTTAGATGGGATAGTGTAGCAAGTATTTCTCTGAAGCTAAAGGTCTAATATCTTTATCAAATAGTTGATGTTCAGCCTCCTTCTCTCTGGTACCACAGGACATTTGGTGAAGTTGTTAACTGACTGCTGTCCAGAGGATTTGGACCGTTCCTCTGCTAGCGTTAGCCTTTTCAGATGCATTGCAGTTAGAGGTGCACGATATCCACAGTACACGTATCCAAATCATAACGGTTCCTACTATACTAGAAATTCTACACGGCGATACTACCGTGGGTTACTATACTACCGGTGCCAGTTTCGGCTACATAGCGTCCGCCTCTCCTCTCCTCCAGGCTTCTCATTGCATGCTACTCCCTTGTAAACGAAGCCACATGACAACCGAACTACACAGCTGCTGAATGATTGGCTGTTTGCTTCCTACTGTTGTCTCACGTGCCGTCGTCGTCAGTGGCACCAGTAATTTTGATCGTGGTTACTCATTTTGGTATCGTGACAGCTCTAATTGCAGAAGTACTTTAGTTGTATTTACTCATGTCACGGTAGTATGGGCTTCATCGTTAGTGAAATATTTCCACACACTTGATGAACCGCTGCTATGACCCACTGGGCACCTCACCTGTCTTCTTGGAGGCGTCCGTGTTGTTATTGTCACGTGGCAGTGACTAGCTGACACGATGCTTAAAGCAGAATTCATGTTGTTTTTCCAGTAAAATCGTAATCTGGATTTCTCACGTTCTCTCACAATCTTTCAGTGTAACCTTGAGGTGCCTCAGAGGGATGAACAAATCCTCGTACCATCCCGCCGCATCATTAACCTCTGTAATGCTTTGCTGCTCATTAAGCTCTGTCATGCTCCACTGGTTGCTCCTCTCGCTGGGGCAAAGGGGATATTTTAAGGGAGTGTTTCTGAGGGGGTTGACTGCAAGTTTTATTAACTCTCCTGCTTGTCATCCATCAGAACAAGCTGCAGCCTCACTCTGTTCCTCTAACAGTGAGATTAAAGTGTCCTCCTAATTTTTATTGAAAGGACTAAATGTTGGAATCTCTTGTGTAGCACCACTTCTCACTCATGGGAAGATCTTGAAAGATGGCTGCTGGGACACATCGCCCATTGTGGACCTCAGTGTTTCGGCCATTTAACACAATACACCCTCCACCGATGCAGGCCCACCACAGGTTGATCAAGCCTGGGTGTGTGTCCCAGGGTTAGCTGTTAGGCTTAGCGTCCCAGGTGGTGTCGTTTGTCTTCAACCACAGCCAATGACTCGTCCTCAGTGGTGCCCCTTAACTCCAACCTCCTTTAGTAGCTTTGCTGTTTACTGGCTACTAAGCTCCCGCACCCTACTCCGATCGGGTGCACCTTTACGTTCCAGTCTCTGTCCTCTGATTCTGTTGCTAAGATGGAGGGCCGCCGCTTCTTGGGCTCTTGCGCTTCTTCGATGGCGTCAGTTCAATGATGTAGACAAACTGGGAGGAAGTAGACCAAAGGACAAGGTCTGCGCGATCTCCGGGGTGAAAATGAGCCTCTGATCCAAGTCGACTCTCAACTGCACTCAGTAGCCCAGATCAGGGGTTGAGGGGTGGGTCTTCAGCTTGTCTCCCTCCCTAACAAACGGTGGTGGGTGTTTGTGCTTGTCCTGGTTGTTGAACGGTTGGGCGCTGATGGATGTCCTCCTCTAATAAAGTCCCTTCATGTCGTCTTCCCACCAGACCAGCTGAAGATCACTAACCTAAGAGTGAACTTCACCAAACTGCACACGCTAGGAGACAACCTCCTGGACCCCAGGGCTGAAATCAAAGAGAAGTATTACTACGCCATATACGAGCTCGTCGTCCGCGGGAACTGCTTTTGCTACGGCCACGCCGCCGAGTGTGCGCCCATCGACGGCATCAGGAACGACATAGAAGGAATGGTGAGCGAGCACAGAACACGGGTATCTTCAGGTTTCCCTCCTGTAATTTACTCCAGTAATCTTTGATCGCCCTCTCGTGTCTTTTCCAGGTTCACGGCAGGTGCGTGTGTAACCATAACACCAAAGGCTTGAACTGTGAGCAGTGTGACGACTTCTACAACGACCTGCCCTGGAGGCCGGCCGAAGGACGCAACACCAACGCCTGCAAGAGTGAGTGCAGATAAAAAGTTTGCTTTTTAAAACCAGAAATGACAATAATATCTGTTTTCTTGAGAAAAGGTAAATTCACTTGTTTAAAATAAACTTACAGTATATACGTATCAAAGTCAAAAACTCGAACTACCAGACGTGCACGGACCCCACTCGGCCCGTTTTTATACACGTAAATCCGTCTGCTTTTTCCAGAGTGTAACTGCAACGGCCACTCGAGCCAGTGCCACTTTGACATGGCCGTGTTTCTGGCCACGGGGAGCGTTAGCGGAGGAGTTTGTGACGACTGTCAGCACAACACCATGGGACGCAACTGTGAGATGTGCAAACCATTCTACTACAAAGACCCCGTCAAGGACATCAGGGACCCGCGAGTCTGCATAGGTGCGTATGTGTTTTTGTTGCTTAAACTGCTCAAAGGCAGAAATACAGTCTTTTACCTGTTAGCTTAGCTTAGCATAATGACAGGAACCAGGAGGTAAAAGGTAAACAATGTACCTCACAGCATCATCTATTAGAAAGAGTCTCACAGGTTTTTAAAGACTCTATCTCAGGGGTGTCAAACTCATTTTAGTTGAGGGGCCACATAGCGGACCAGTAAAATAACAGCATACTAATCTATGAGTCATTTTGTTTTAGTGCAAAGAAGAACAAGTAAATTAGGAGAATGTTTACATTCAATGATCTGCCCTTCAAAAAAATTAGATTTCGGAAGAAAAATAAGTGACACAATTAGGACATCAGAGATCAAGCATTCAAACAGTACTTTATAAAGTGTGGATCTGTACCGCCTCGTGGTTAAACAGAACCACTCAGCCTGCTCTAAGATACGTAACATTTAAAGTCTGGATTAAAACATCTCTGCCGCTTGTCCCTCAGCTTGTGACTGTGACCCGGACGGTTCCCTGAACGGAGGGATGTGCGACAGCGACACGGAGCCTTCGCTCGGCACGGTGGGGGGTCAGTGCCGTTGCAAGGATAACGTGGAGGGGCCCCGCTGTGACAAGTGTAAGACCGGCTTCTTTGGCCTGAGCGCGGACAACCCTCAGGGCTGCCAACGTGAGTTCAGTCTCTGCTGTGAATCACACATCTTTTAAATGAAACGTGCTGCAGTAAGCATTGATCTCCTACCATGTCCTGACGCCCTGCAGCTTGTCGGTGTGACCACAGAGGAACCGTCTCCGGTAGCTCCCAGTGTGATCCGGTCAGCGGAGACTGCTTCTGCAAGCGTCTGGTCACTGGACGCAGCTGTGACCAGTGTTTGGTAAGACGGAAAATGTCGAACATCGTCTCTTACTCGCCCCATTGGTGATTATGTTTCAGTGAACAGATATCTTCTGATATATTTAGGGATGTCCTGAAGCTAAAAGGCTCTTGTGATCTTTTATTTAGTAGCTACATTTCCTTTCCTGGAGATTTATCAAGTCTTTTCTTCTCTTTCTTGTATTCTAGTAGTACAGTGATTCTCAACTGGTGGGTTGCGACCCAAAAGGGGGTCGTTTTCACTGTTTCATTGGGTCACGGACAAAAAAAAAAAAAAAGTTAAAAAAAAAAAATCAGTAGAGAGTCATCGATTCACACTCCTTAAGAGTAGGTGGCAGTATTTGACACACACCATTTCGTACCATAGAAGAAGAGCGGCAAAGTTTGTTTACGCTAATTTAGCTTAGCGAAATGCATGTATGACGCAGATTACACTGCAAAAAAAGTAAATTGCAAACATTGCTTGAAAATAGGGAAAATAATCTGCCAATAGAACTAGTGAACATGTCTCTGTATTAAGATGTATTGTCTTAAAACAAGTCCCTGTGTCTTGTTGAAATGGTTCTCTTTAGGCAATTGTGTCTTATATTAAGTGTAATGAGATATTTTGACTAGAAATGAGACAAATAAAAAAATTTGGTAAGATTTTCATTTTTTGCAGTGTAAGTGTTGGTATGAGAAAGCTGGTTGTCATGTCAGCCTTCTGATTAATGCTTGAATAAGTGACTGAACAGTTTTAATGGGACACTGTTATATATTCAATGAGTGGGAACTCAGCTGAAGCTACATATTTTGAGTCTTTTTTAAACTATTTCTCGGTAGTTGGACTTTTTTATTTCGTGTTTGTGCATGATGAGTCTGTTAAAAAAGAAAAGTTACTGAAGTGAAGAGTCCTGGTTTTAATTATAGTGAGCGTAAAAGGGAACAGTTAACTCTTTAGCATCATCAGTTGCTGGTTGTTTTGGTTATATTTAATTTGGTTAATTTGGTTAATGATTACATTTATTGTTTTTTGTGTGTTTTCACAATGTGAAAATACTATTCTACTATCTCAGGTTCAATCAGGTTCATTCAATATATTTCAAAAGTTGAAACTTTTCTCCGATTTGAGTCGCGGCTTGTCATTAGGGGTGATAGTGGTTCCCAAAGCCAGACCAGTTGAGAACCACAGTTCTAGTAGATGCGACTAGATTCAGTCCAATAAATATTTCTAATGAGGAGAGGGTAGCTTGTACCTTGGCTCCAGAAAACTTGCTTTCTCTAGTCCAGGAATGTTCTGGTCAGCGTATTTCTGGTCCCTCTAGCTGGTAGTATCTTGATGATCCTACTAACACCTCGCCAAACATCCACATTGTTGTGTCTTCCAGAGTAAAGCTGCAAACATGTTTAGTCACGTGATTCTGGTTCTTCTTCTTCTACTTACATTTTTGGCAGCTTTGCCACTAAAGCAGAAGAAGAAGACATTTTCATGGTTGAAAACAATCAACTGATACCAACTGAGACATCCCTAGATGTATTTTCCATTACAGTACCACTGTTTACATTTTTGTCTGTTAGTTTCTTCTTTTTCAGACTTTTATTTTGGCATTTAGCCTTTATTTGATGGTTGCAGCAGAAAAAGACAGGAAACCTGGGAAAGAGAGCAGACTGTGGTGTACATGAGCTCCACTGGGCAGGAGGTCACACTGTTTAGTCCGTCTTTAAACCACCTCTTTAACACTTTATCATCCTACGTCTGATCTGAATTGAAGTTTTACATTATTTGACCATATTATCTTCCTGATCGCCTCCTTCGTTTACTTCCCCCGTCCTTCCCTCACCCTCTCTGCCCACCAGCCCGAGCTGTCAGGTGTTTATCAGCTTCCTGTCATAATTCAACCTCTCGTCCCGAAACCTGCTCGTCCGGGAATAGCATAGGCAGGAATGTGCGCCCCTGCCTGGGTCATGTGTCTAAATTTAGCCCAGGGATTTGAGGCTTGTCCGGTTGGTGTGTGTTACAGCAGGCCTAAAATGGTCAGGACCAAAAGTGGGTCCTGTTGTCTGATAAAAACGCGTTGAAGCCTCATTTTTAGACACAATAATATTAACAGTGGAAATATATATATATTTAGAAACTCCCACTGAAAGGATAAAGTGTGTTATGAAAAAGAAACGAGTTAAAAATATGACGGATTACACACTTGTGTAATACATTCCTCTCACGCTTCACTGAGAGGTTGTCAATGGCAACTGACTGTCAATCATCATGATGTCACATCCTGTTTCTTTTAAATAACTAACTAAAATAAATATGGACTCTTCAACATACATCGGCATTACATTAACTACCTAAATGACAGAAACCATTCTAGAAAAAGATTATTTGACGTGTATTTTATTGTTTGGCCCGAGTCCCACCCACTAACATGGAGGGGGTGGAGCTTATGACCTATACTGCAGCCAGCCACCAGGGGGAGCTCTACATGATTCGGCTTCACTTTAGAGGATCTGTCATGGCGTCCACTCTTTATACAGTCTATGGCAGGGGGGCGCTAGGGGGCCTCAGACAATTGGAGGGAAGATTATAAAAAAAATCAAAAATACAAAAAAATAAAATCTAATTATTTTTAATCATTATTATATAATTATATAGGGAATAAAAGTAAGAAAAAAGATTCTAAAAGTTGATGTTTCTTTACATATTTTGTAGCATTGTCTGTGGGTTTACAAAGGAGGTCCTCTGCCAGAAGCTAATGCTGTTTGGGGGGCCTTGGCATGAATTATAAAAAATATTGTTCCATTAATGAAACAATTCATCCGTTGATAATTGTGCAAAATGAAAAAGTTCTCGCAAAATAATCTAGACTTAACTGACCAGATGTCCTGCATGAGCATCTGGATCATTTTTAATAATAAACTGAGGATTACTGGGTTGTTGCTTTTAAACTGCTAGCTAGTGTTAGCAATAAACTATCAAAACAGTGTGTTCCCATAGCATTGCTAACGTTGTAAACTAGAAAAAAATCCTCAAAAAGCTAATGATAGCAACAGAAACCACACCATACATGAATTGGTTTCTTTCACATTAGACCAGTAGTTCTCAAATAGTGGGGTCAGGTGGACTTTCAGTATTAATGTCTCTATTGATGCTTGAATGATAAACAAGCCTCCAGTCACTAGGTGGCAGCAGAGCTCAAACTGATCAACAGGCTGCCTGTTTAAAACAGTAGAAGAAGAAAACAGGAAGTGCATTGTCAACTTCTCTAGTCAGATGCTCTAGTCATGTCCGGTCCGATCATGTCACGTCTTTTACGTCTTGTCATGGAGAATAAAAAAGTAACATGTCTGTTTTTTCGAGTGTAAGGAGTAGAAAGTACAGATATTTGTGTACAAATGTAGGGAGTAAAAGTAAAAAGTTGTCAGAAAAAGAAATACTCAAGTAAAATACAGATACCTAAAAAATCTACTTAAGTACAGTAACAAAGTATTTGTACTTTGTTACTTGCCACCTCTGCTAATTGGCCTCATCTTGGTTAATTTGTTACAGGACGGAGTATAATTGCTGTGTTCACACCAGCCCAAACGAACTAAAAAATTAGCCAAGTACAAAACCATCAGACAAAACATAAAGATAAAAATGAAGCTGCTGGTAAGATCCAGTCATGTTTTTGACAAACTGATGCAGTCATGATGAATGATGTTGTACTGGATTAGAGAGGGGGTTACTGTATGTATGACTCACACACAGTCACGACAGTCCAAAGTTTCCCTCGGCCTATAATAGAGACGCAGCTGCTGGACTGTCTGTCTCCGTCTGTGGCTGCTCTGTCCTATTCTGAGTCCGTCTGTCCATCATCTTGCCCTCCGTCTGTTCTTCTGTGTTTATAGCCGGAGCACTGGGCGCTGAGCTACGACGTCAACGGCTGCAGAGGCTGCGAGTGCGATATCGGAGGAGCTCTGGACAACCAGTGAGTCATAAACTGAGTCTGTTTCCAGCGCTTTATTTAGCTCGGAGGGCCCCTTTCAAAGACACGGCCTTCAGAAAAGAGCTCCTGTCCCTAAAATAGCAGCTTTGTGTACTGAGATATATGCTAATTAGCCTACTGGACCAAAGTTCTCAAAAACTCCTGGAAACAAACTAAACATCCACTCCTGGAGATTCATAAATCCTTTTCTTATCTTACTTGTATTCTTCTGGATCATGTGTGCACCGTATGGCTGGATTAACTCCAGTAAATCTTTCTGTCAAAGTTAATGTAGCGTAGAGAAGGTAGCTGGTACCTCCTGTGTTCTCCACTCCAGAAATGTTCTAGTCATCAAACCACCATAAACTCCCTAACCTTCTCTGGAATATTATTCACCTTGACGCCACCTCACAAATGTAATATTTCCACAATCGCTGGAGTCTTCATTTATCACCACAGATTACGGTGCAAATGGAAACTTCCAGGGTTGGAGTTATGATCTGAGTTTTGTGCAGGTCTAACTAACGTCAGGGTGGAGATCAATAAATAAAGCCAAAGTCATGATGCACACACATCAAACAGCTGTAGATTGGATCTGTAGATCCATTTGGAGACGCATGTTTAATGCCAGGTACTTAAATGTGGTCACTCGCGATTGGCTTTCTCGTATCGGCTCTTAATGTCAGGTCTGAAGAGTGTCAACTCTGAAATGATTGCTAAATCAATAAAAATGAACAAAAGTCAGACCGCACGCAATCATAAGACATCAATAAATAATATAAAATGTGATGTAAATGTACTAAAATACTGCACTAGGACTGCAGAGCAAGTTTTTGATTGGACAACGTGAAGGGCCACCGGTATAAAACCTGTTAATGACTGTATCTTCTACCAAAAGGCAGGAGAGACACATGAATCTATAACAAACCTATGTGTTCATCCATAGCTGTTCCGTGGAGAGCGGTCAGTGTCGCTGCCGCAGCCACATGACAGGGCGCCAGTGTACTCAGGTGGAGTCTGGGTACTTCTTCATAGCTCTGGATCACTACCTCTACGAGGCTGAGTTAGCCAAGATGGGACAGGTGAGTCCGGCCGCCGTTCTCTGACACACATTTGCTCTTTGGCGCAGAAACGGATAGATACCTGATCACGGCTTTGTGTGCGTGTCCTCAGGGCTGCACAGTGGAGATCAGAGAGCACCAGGCCGGTCGCCCCGCCACATGGACGGGGTCTGGGTTTGCCCGGGTACCTGAAGGCGGCACGCTGGAGTTCCAGATCGCTAACGTACCGTACTCCATGGAATATGACTTGCTTGTCCGCTACGAGTCACAGGTCTGTGTGTGTTTTTATTTATTTATTAATTTTCTAGCATAAAATACGATTGTTTACTCACCCATATATAACTTTGGTGTCATTTAGAGTCGTTTGGGAGATATTTAGATCTGCAAATAACCATATAATGGGAGTGAATGGGGCACCGAAATGCAGCCTCTAAATAACGTATTATCTGCCATGAAAGTCGTTCATTTCACCAATATTTTGTTATGATACACTAGTGCTATTCCCTGTTGAGTCTGGAGTTACCTGATGAGCAGCAGTTTGTTGTTCTTTGTCCAGCTGTTCCTCTCTGCCTCCACATCCTCCCTTTAACGAGCTTCTCGTCCATATACTCCGACTCAAAACGTAAGGACGTCCAAATTTATCGTCCATTTATCGTCCACAACCTCAGAATCGTAAAAATATTCAGCCATGTTGCAAAAAATAACTAGCAGTAGCATATTACAGGTAAACAAGCCGATAGGAGCGGGTGCGCCTGGCGCTTAGAGATGACTTCATCCAGGTCAGAGGTTAGTAGGTCAATCTACAGACTCCGGATGATGATAACAGGTAACTCCAGACTCAACGGGGAATAGCAACGTATCATAACAAAATATTGGTGAAATTAACCAGTTTTGTGGAAGATAATGCGTAATTTAGAGGCTGCGTTTCGGTGCCCCATTCACTCCCATTATATGGATATACACTTTATCTAAATATGTGACTACACTGCAAACAATCAAAATCTTACCAAGTATATTTGTCTCATTTCTAGTCAAAATATCTCATTACACTTAATATAAGACACATTTTTTTTTTGTGCCTATTTTCAAGCAATTTTTTCTTGAAAATAGGCAAAAATATCTGGCAATGGAAATAGTGAAAATCAGCTCTATATTAAGATATATTGTCTTAAAACAAGTCCCTGTGTCTTGCTGAAATGCTACTCTTTAGGCAATTGTGTCTTAAATTAAGTGTAATGAGATATTTTGACAAGAAATGAGACAAATATACTTAGTAAAAGTTTGTTTTTTTGCAGTGTAACGACTCCCAATAACACCAAAGTTATATGGGTGAGTAAATGAGCCAGAAATAAGGTCCAGCTTGTAAAACACGGTAATTCCCCTTTAAAGTATGCTTCTGTCTACACTCCTGCTCTACGTAGATGCCCCGAGATTGGGAGGAGGTGCGTATAACAGTGATCCGTCCCGGGCCAATCCCCACCAGCAGCCCCTGTGGAAACACCATCCCAGACGACGACAGAATCACCGTGTCTCTGCCAGCCGGAGCCAGGTCTGCGACTCGAACGCGCGCTCGCATCGTGTGCTTTTGATGTTAACCCTGTGTAAGCTGACTGTGCTTCCCGTAGGTTTGTGGTTCCTCCTCAGCCCGTGTGTCTGGAGAGAGGCGTCACCTACACCGTCCGCTTCGAGTTCAGACGCTATCAGGACGGCAACAGCATCCTCAACGGGGCAGCCAACGCTATCCTCCTCGTGGACTCTGTGAGATGGATTCTAACATAGATTTTATTGTCGTATTCATTTAATCTGGGGGGCAGATACAGCCCAGTTTGATCTCAGGCGGGTCGGACCAGTAACTTAATAGAATAATAACATATAAATAATGACAAATCTAGATGTTTCCCTTTGTTTTAGTGCAAAAAAGTACAAATATATTATGAAAATGTGTTTTTTTAAGACAAATAAGTTCAATTTCTGCTCATTGCTGTCATCTACTGTTTAGGAATAGTTGCTAGTTTTATTTAAAAAAATAGCAGTTAATGTAATTTTCACACTGTAATTTCATCCTGTGGCCCAGATGCACCCTCTGGCAGGCCAGTTCTGGTCCGCGTGCCATATGTTTGACACCCTTGCTCAAACGTCTCACTTTTTCCTAAATTCCTTCATCCTCCTCCTCCTCCTCCTCCTCCTCCTCCTCCTCCTCCTCCAGATCGCCCTGATGCCGCGCCACTCCTCCATGGAGATGTTCAACGCGGGCGACCCGGCCTCCAGTAACAGGAAGCAGACCTACGAGCGGTACCGCTGCCACGAGGGGGCGAAGAGCGTGACCCGCCCGGCGATGAGCGACACCTGCGCCAAGCTGATCACCAGCATGTCGGCTGTTATAAATGACGGGGCTCTGCGTGAGTGGCAAAAGAAAAGGCTCGTTGTTGAAATCTGTGAAGTTAGTTAGTTAATTATACGTTAGTTTACCCTTTAGTATCACACAGGTTTGACCTTCAGCATTAGAAGATGTTGGATCAAACGCTGTTATTATTAAACTATTTGTGGACAAAACTCAGAGGGAATGCAAGAATGTGTCCCTGCTGTTTGATTTAAATCCTCTTAAATGTTTATTGGTGTTAAAGGACAGACGACAAACTAGATTTGATTCATGACGTGTTAATTATTAATCCTTTAAAGTGTTAATGTATCACCGTAATAGCAACTATAGATTTCAGGTCTTTATTGGTTCTACTCTAGAACTATGATCCGTGTTAATGTTTAGAGGAAGGAGAAGAGTTATTCCTCAGAGCTTGCTCAAGGACAGTGTTGGGTATAGCTAGTTTGGAAAGTAGTTAGTTAAATTACTACGTTACCATCATTTAAAAGTAATCCGTAATAAACGTGTTAGAGTATTCATGCGTTACCAAACATTAAAAGCTGTTGAGTGCCTCACACATGCTGCACCTCAGCGACACACAGCCTCCTTTAAATGCACCCAGAAGTCCTGACAATGAATGACGTCATTCATCCAACCAGATTAACTCTGCAGGAGAACAATACCACGGTGATAGAGTGCTGCTTCTTTAATACAAGATGTTTTTTTTAAACTGGAAGTGGATTTTTTTGCGGCCGACAGAAGCTTTTCACCAACGCAGAGTGAGCATTTTACCGTTATGTTGTTCTTGTCCTTTTTGAATTGATCATCACGGCGCTGCTCCTCCACTGACACATCCACAGGTGGAACAGTACTGTCTGACAAAAAGCAGCTGGAGTCGGAATTTTTCTTTCCTTATCCGAAGAAAGTCTTAAAGTTACGGATTACTTCTTAAGAAAATTACGAAGTTACTGATTACTTAACGCACTTAATGCTCAAGGCACCTCTAGAGCAAAGATGTACGCCATAATATTTAACGAGCCGTGGGACTAAACTGTGAATCAACCTGGGGATCTTGCACGATACTGCAACGCTAGCTGCACGTCCCATATGTCACGCCTGCTCTCTGTCTCTGTCCTCTAGCTTGTGACTGCGACCTTCAGGGATCCGTCAGCTCTGTGTGCGACGTCCGCGGGGGACAGTGTCGCTGCAGGCCCAACGTGATCGGCCGACGCTGCGACAAATGTTCTCCGGGGACCTACGGCTTTGGACCCTCAGGCTGCGTAGGTGAGAAACTCAGGGCAGTGAATAACTTTGACCATCTCGTGACAGTTCAACGTTCTGCTGGGAAACTTCTGGACCTGACATTCATTCATTCATTCATTGGTGTGGATGTTACTTAGACATGTAGCACCCACCTAGACCAGACCAGGCACCCCCACCCCATAGCAATGACACTCCTTGATGGCATCAGCCATCCCCAGCAGGATGCAGCCACAAAAACACTTTAGGAAGAAGAACAGCACAAGGTGTTGACCTGGCCTCCACATTCACTAGATCCCAAACTGATCAAGTATCTGTGGGATGATCCACAGAGGACCCTCCCCTCAAAGCCCCATGTCCATTTTCTGATGAGACACCACAAGAGAGACCTGCACAATATTAGGTCATAATGTTATGCCTGATCGGTGTATGTGCTGTCCTTTTAATGAGTCATATTCTAAGCTGCTGGCACCCTCTACTGTCTCTGAGAGCCCATTTTTATTTTCCTGCTTCTCCTCTTTCCCCCTCCACTCCCCACCCCGTCTCCCACGTCCCTTCTCGTCTCCCCCTCCCCTCCCGTCCTCCCATCCTCCCGTCCAGCCTGCGGTTGCAGCCTGGAGGGCTCCGTGACCCGGCTGTGCGAAAAGCTCAGCGGCCAGTGCCAGTGCCGGCCGGGAGCGTTCGGCCAGCGCTGCGACGGATGCCAGGCGGGACACTGGGGCTTCCCCAGCTGCCGACCCTGCCAGTGCAACGGGCACGCGGACCAGTGCGACCAGAGGACGGGGGCCTGCCTCAACTGCAGGGACAACACCGGAGGGGACAAGTGTGACAGGTGAGGCTTCACTGACGTCCCGCTTTGATTTGTTTTCACTCTGTCAGAAATAAATAAACCGAACTCATGGGTCATTCTCTCAGGTGTGCCAACGGTTACTACGGCAACCCCGTTTTGGGACTAGCGTCCGGCGGTCACTGCCGCCCGTGCCCCTGCCCCGACGGGCCCAACAGCGGGCGCCACTTTGCCGCATCTTGTTACCAGGACAACCGCAACAGACAGATAATCTGCAACTGTAACCAGGGTTACACAGGTAAACACGAAGCATCAGCACCGTCTTCATTCCCTTCCTTCGTCCTCCTCATCCTCAGCTAGTTTAATTGTGAATTTCAGGTAGTAACTATAATTCCTCATCGTGATCCACTTTGTTCTGGTGTTTGAATTTTTAAATATCGTTTGAAATCGTCTATAGTCTGAAAAAATATAAATGAGGGTCCAGTTTTCTCCCTTCAGTGAGGTAAGAGTGATGTTTCTCAGTGGGCTCTGGTAACCTGTGTCATTTCCTCCCTCCCTTTTATTACTTGCATAGGAATTGTTAAACGCTCCGGGGCGACCATTTTTAAGCGTGAGTAGTAATGGTTGACCCCCTCCCTCCTTCCTCCCACATCCCTTTCCCCTCACCCCTTTTTTCTTTCCACCAGTCCTTCCCTCCACTCCACCCCCCCCAAACACATCGCATGGCTTCAGCACCCCCCTCCCCGTTAAAGCGGTGCTGTGCCACAATGCACCTAGAGTCTGAGGCCGTGCATTCACGTCCGTCCTGGTTCTGTCTGATCACAAGTGGCCAGCTTAAAGCGCAGGTGTGAACGCGTTGAGGTGATCCAACCTCAAACCGCTTCTGAGGCCTGTGCAGACTTTGCATTAAGATCTGATTTGGGCGATCTGATTCCAAACAGCCAGAATTTAAGAGATCAGATCTCTGAGCTCATTTGTAGGTTTGGGTCGATTGGTTCTGATTCCTTTGGTAGTGTGAACGCACGATGAATCCTGGGTCACATTAAAGACCTTTTACTGAACAGGGCTGCTCCTGCGTCTCATTCATTCAGAAGAAAAAGGAAAAAATGAGAGCCTTTTAAACTATTCTCTCCTTTTAACTAACTAAATAATAAATAATCCTAAACTAAAATTAACTACTGAAGTTATTTAACACGACTGATGCGGACGTGCTGCTGCACAACGAGCCATGTAAAATTAGGTTGGCTCTTGTCTCAGTAATCGCCCGTGTCTTTATTTTCTGTTATTTCAGGAAATGATCCCGTCACTGCTTCAAACAGCGAGGCGGTGAAATCACGTCTGTCTGTCTGGACGTTTTCAGGGTTCATTTCTAGTCGGAGCTTTGTTCACGTCCAGCTCTGCCAGCGTCAGGGCGGGGATCAATAAATGAGTAAAGCTGGTTGAAAGTGTGAAAGTCCTGAAGCACACGTAAAAATCGGTAGTTCTAGATTTATTAGAGACGCCATATGAAGCCAAAATGATGCTCGGAGATGAGGTCTGATCTCTAGTCCTGGCTGAGGACGCATGTGGAGACGCGTTTTGATATCAGGTGTGAACACAGGCGCTTAAAGCTGGATCCCTGAGATCAGTTTACCCAGGTCTTATGTTAATGCAAAGTCTGAATGGCCCCTTTGACTCCTGGTGGTTTATAATAATAATAGTTAATAATACTTTAACTTTAACTCATTAATTTGTTCACACAGTAGTGTGTACAGTTGAAGCAGTGGGCAGCAGCCTCTAAGGACTCTAATTTGGGGGTTAGATGCTTGCTCAGGGCACCTCAGCCACGGACAAGCTGCACCTCTAATCACTACTCCACAGCTCCCTTATCCTCCTGAGACCCTGTGTCCTCATACGTGGACAATAAGTTTTATTTTTGTGGTATTTTTATTCTGCATTCTGCTTCATTTAGACCTGTTGTCCTCATAAGTAGATGCCTTTGTCTGCCCTCTAGTGGCAGTAAGGGGTCAACATTTAAGTGGAAGTACAAAATATATGACCTGTAAATAGTAACTTAATCAAATAAAAGAAAAACACAAAACCCCCAAAACAACAAAACAACAAACAAGTTTCTCTATTTTCTAAGGGTTGCTCAACTTCAATTCAATTGCACTATTGTGCATGGTTCAAGATTACAAGTTCAAATGTACAATTCACACCACATCAAAGATCAAGTGTTTAAATAAAATAAATTAGTTTTTGAAAACTGCTGACAATTACACTTCATCTGCCACATTCACCATTCTGCTAAGATCCACATTTTACATATATCGCATAAAGGGACCCCAAACGTTTTGAAAAAGTGACAGTTTCCCCTTTAAAATGTAAGTCATCTTTTCCATAGGTAAAGTTGTGGACCTTAATCCACTTAATGAGTTTTGGTTTACTTTTCTTCCTCCATGAGAGCGCTATGACTCTTTAGCAGTAGACATAAGTCCAGGGCTGTAATTATCTTTCTAGACATAAGATGTCCATCAGGATATAAACCTAAAATAAAAAGTTTAGTGTCAAGAGCTAATTGTAAACCTAATATAGTGTCCAGGGCTTGTTTAATCTCTTTCCAAAACTGTTGTACTTTATTGCATTCCCAGACACAGTGGAGGAACATTCCTCTCTCCTCTCCACACCTGGAACATAAGTCTGGGATATCACCGTTATACTTATTAAGCTTTTCTGGAGTCACATGTGTCCTCATTAGCCAATTATATTGCAGTACTTTGAGACGCGTATTGGTAGTTTGTGTTTTACTTCATTTTACTTTATTGTAATATACAGTGACATAATCCCTGTGTCCACATATGAGGACACATTCTTTTCCCCCAAAAGCTACTTCCTGTTCAAAGATACTGCTTAGTTTCTATACTACTAAAATGCATAGCAAACAAAAGCTCAGGTCTCAGGAGGATATAACTAAAGGCCCAAATAAGGGCCGCCGAAGTCACAACACTGTGAGGCGTTGTATAATCACGTATTTAACCCCTTAATGCAGAGTGTCGCAAATTCGCGACGTACTGTTTCTGCTCAGACTGCAGCTGAAATAACGCATGTAATACTCCAGTGTCGGTTTGTGCACATTCCTAAAATTCCTAGGAACCTTTTCCAAGCCCTAGTTTCTCGTAGGACAAAGAATTCATTTCTTTATATAACTGAAAAATTAATTCAGGCGTTAAGGGGTTACATTTTCAACCAGGTGTGTGTACACATTTTAGGAGCTGACCCAGCCTCATTATTTAAATGTTATTGTTGTGCTGTTGCGTGGAGAAGAACGGTTTCCCACCGTTCAAAGCGTCTGGGTCAGCTTCTGTGTTTTGTGTTTGGCGTTCAGCTCCGTCTGTGGATGAATGACGAGAATGAGAGGTAGTCATTACCCTCAAAATGCAGCAGGATGACCTCACATCCACTGATTAAACTTCACATTACATCAGCCTGGCTACTCAGCCTCACATATCTGTCGTCTGTCAGACTGAGCGTAACACAAAGAGAGACCTGGAAAGCAAAGATTATTTTCTGTTTCCCACCTTCTACTCCTCTGCCTCTGTGTTTTTTTTTGCCTTCTTTCTATTACATTCCTGTCTTCCATCCAGCTTCGGTCTCATCTAATCTTCTGTGTACTTTAATCTGCCAGCACAGAGCCGCTCTTCTCTCTGCCCACCTCCTCATTCTTTCTTTCTCCAGTTTCCTCCTGTGCTCCAGTTCAAGCTTGACTCAGAAATGTCGAGTATTTCTTCTCTTAAGGCACAGCTTTAAGGTCAGCAAAGGACACAGAGCATGGAAGGGAAAGGAAAACAAGACTCCTGACCACTGCTGCACAGTAGCTTTACACCAATCAGCCACAACATTATGACCACCGACAGGAGAAGGGAATAACATTGACCATCTTGTTCCGCTGGGAAACTTTTGGACCTGGCATCTACCTAGACCAGACCAGGCACCCCCACCCCATAGCAATGACACTCCTTGATGGAAGCAGCCATCCTCAGCAGGATGATGTTTAGGAACAACTCAAAGAATCTGGAAGAACATTACAGGGTGTTGACCTGGCCTCCACAACTGTACTTAAATACAGTACTCAAGTAAATTTACTGTCAGTGAGTGCAAAAATATGTCACGACATCTACTGAAGCAGGTTGTGGTGGCGACAGAGACACTTAACTGATGCTTAACCAAAGCCCCACTGAGTGATGATGAATAACAAACTGATACACACTGTATTAATATAGCTACAGCCTTGATTTGATGAAATAGATTTAGACTAACGTGTTTCTGTCAAACAGACATGTTTACTGAAATCATTGCTATTGATTCTACTCTCGTTTCCTGCTTCATACACGCTACAAACCGACTGGATCGTCCCTTAAAGCGCCTCACAGAGTCTAAAGGAAGACACCAAACTAAATCCCTGTGGTCTTATCGCAGCTATCATCTTTGCGTTGGCCCTGACTTCCGTTCCCCTTCTCGACTGTTTGCCCCGTTCAGGTGCCCGGTGTGAGGAGTGCGCGCCGGGTTATTACGGGAACCCCTCTCAGCCGGGGGGCCGCTGCCAGCCCTGCCAGTGCAACAACAACATAGACATGTCAGACGTGGACGCCTGCGACCGGCAGAGCGGAGAGTGCAGGAGGTGCCTTTACAACACCGAGGGCCCCAGCTGTGGCATCTGCAAGAGCGGCTATTTCGGGGACGCTTCGCGACGCAACTGCAGGAGTCAGTAAATAAATAATAATCATTTTCTGGCGTATTAATGTTCTTCTTCCAAACAAATGATGAATGTGGTTTCATGTTTGCCTTTCAGAGTGTACGTGTAACTTCCTGGGCACTGAACGCAGCCAGTGCATGGAGCGTGAGGACTGCGTGTGCCAGCGTGCCACGGGCCAGTGCCAGTGTCTCCCAAATGTCATCGGCCTGGCGTGTGACCACTGTGCCCCCAACCACTGGAACCTGGCCAGCGGCAGGGGTTGTGAATCGTGCGGCTGTGATCCCAACAACTCTGTCACCTCCTCCTGCAACGAGGTAGAACCCGGAGCCCCCGAACGCGTTGCGTTTAAAAATCCGAGGAGCGCGATGGAGATTTAGAAAATGACGCTCTTGTTTTCTCCCTGTCGCGCAGTTCACCGGGCAGTGTCAGTGCCGTGACGGCTTTGGAGGGAAGACCTGCACGGACTGTCAGGAGAACTACTGGGGAGACCCCAGGACCCTGTGCAGAGGTTAGACACGATGCATGCTCTAAACTATTTTAGCTTTATAGCGTAATAACCTACAAATGATGACATCTTCAAATGCTTCCCTTTGTTTTAGTGCAAAGGAGAACAAGGACATTACGAGCATGTCTACATGAACAACCTGGAATTGCTTTATCGTGCAGTTTTATTGCTGTCTGACCTTTAGTTCTGGGTGTTGTGTTCTCTGACTAAAGTGGATAAATTAGGACGAGCAGTTCCTGTTGTCGCACTCTGTTCTCTTATTTTGCAGGAGAGTGGAGAGTAAACCACCTCAGAACTATTCTCAGTCTTTGCATTGGAGATTAATGGACGACAGGTCTACTAAAGTGTTAAATTGTTAAATTTGGGATGTGTGTATAGCAGCAGTTACAGTGTACGACTCTTTCTAGGGTGCAGACAGACCTGGTTAGTTTCATATATGTCCAAAAGTACTCACATTCTGTACTTAAGTAAAAGTACGGATACTTGTGTAAACAAATACTCTGGTAAAAGTAAAAGTACTGATTCAACTCCTTTAAAAGTAAGAAAGTACAGGTTCTGAAATGTACTTAGGTAAAAAGTAAAAATGATTTTGCCATTAATTAATGAAACAATCATCCGTTGATAATTTTGCAAAATGAAAAAATTCTCGCAAAATAATCAAGACTTAATTGACCAGATGTCCTGCATGAGCATCTGGATCATTTTTAATAATAAACTGAGGATTACTGGGTTGTTTTGTTTTTAAACTGCTAGCTAGCATTAGCTATAATCTATCAAAACGCTGTGTTCCCATAGCATTGCTCACGTTGTAAACTAGCTTCCAAAAAATCCTCAAAAAGCTAATGATAGCAACAGAAACCACACCATACATGAATTTTTTTCACATTAGACCAGTATTTCTCAAATAGTGGGGTCAGCTGGACTTTCAGTATTAATGTCTCTATTGACGCTTGAACGATAAACAAGCCTCCAGTCACTAGGTGGCAGCAGAGCTCAAACTAACCAACAGGCTGCCTGTTAAAACAGTAGAAGAAGAAAACAGGACGTGCATCATTGACGTTTCTTCTCGCATGTGGAGCCTAACTAGCGACAGTGCAAAGTGTGGTCATGGTTTATCATCAATTAAGTAGATTTCCCAATAGAAAAGGCTCCACTGAGCGTCTGGTCAGTGGAGAAAACAAATACACTATGTCATGCAGACAGGCACATAAATAAATCACACTGATTTAAATAAATATAGATTATTGACTTTGTTTCTGGCTCCGTCTCTTTCCTTTTGGTCCCGCCCACCTCGTTACTGGGTCGGTTAACCTGAACGTCACTAATTGGCCAATGAAACAGACTGACACCATTAATGCCATGAGACAATGGTGCGTTCAGGAACCATCTTGAGCATAAGACATTCCACATACTTAATTAACAGTCCCAAATACCAGTAATCTTCTATGTAATTTCATATTTTGTCATATGTCAAACTCAAAGCTCCTCCCCCTCCCAACTTTATTGACGTCCGAGTCTCATGGTTGCCTGGGCAACCGTTCAGCACACTTGACCCATAAAAGCTCAAACCACAAGCATTAGAGCACTGAACACTTGGCACCGCTAAAACAGAAGAAGAAGACGTTTTAAAACTAGAGGGACGTGGTTTTGGTTTATGGCAGAACTAAAATAAATAACTACAAAAGATCAGATTTGTCTGCTACGCTGGAAAGGTTTAAAAGTGTTCAAAATGCTGAAATCCTCTCTCTATATTCGTTCCGTTGACCTTCCTCTCCTTTTCTACCCCTCCAGCTTGTGACTGTGACTGGCGCGGGATTGAAACCTCTCAGTGTAACCGGGTGACCGGCCACTGTGTCTGCCAGCAGGGGGTGTCAGGTGTCCGCTGTGACCAGTGTGCCAGAGGATTTTCTGGCCAGTTTCCCAACTGCCAGCCCTGTCACCAGTGCTTTGGGGACTGGGATCGCATTGTGCAGGTGCAGCTCTTATCCAGAAAAGAGAGAGAGAGAGAGAGGGGGGGACTAATGTGAAACGCAGATAAACTGACTAATAAGGGAACAACCGAAATCATTCTCCTCGTGATTTGGTCTCATTACCAGGACCTGGCGGTGCGCACCAAGGCTCTGGCAGAGCGGGCCCATGAGATTCAGACCACTGGGCTCACCGGGCCCTACGAGAAGGCCTTCAGAGACCTGGAGGAGAAGCTGGCACAGGCTCGGGGGATCGTCAACGCACGCAATGCCACTGCTGCTGCCGTAGCTACCCTCATGGAGCTTATTGAAGATCTTAGGTATAACTGTTTGATTCTGTCACATTTTAAGTGTGATTCAGTTCAGCTACATTTAAGATGGTTCTTGCATTAGGGAGATGGTGAAGAAAAGTACAGTGCAGACCAGTCAGTTTGTCGACTTCGCTGCTGTACCACGACGCTTTAAGCAACACGTTGACAAGCCACTGATCACACGACAACAACATGCAAGCAAACTAGCAGCGGTTCATCGAGCGTGTGGAAACTAAAGATGAAGCACAACTAAAGTACTGCTGCACTGCATCTGAAAAGGCTAACGCTAATGCTAGCAGAGGAACGCTCCAAATCCTCTGGACAGCAGTCAGTTAACAACTTCACCAAACGTCCTGTGGAAACCGAGAGAAGGAGGCTGAACATCAACTGTTTGATAAAGTTATTAGACCTTTAGCTTCAGGGAAATACCTGCTACACAATCCCATCTAACAGCACACTGTGGAATACTATTAAATCCTATAGATGGTGCTGAGGTGCTGCATGTTCATATACAGGCTATACATATCTGCAGCTCACAGTATGTAGCACATGAGCTATCTCTTCTTAGCATATGTATTCAGGTCAAGAATATAGATTTATAATTGCAAAGCATTGCTTCCTGTTGTGTTTTCAGCTGGTAGACACTTTCCAGCATGTAACAGTTGTTTGTCTTGTCCCGTAGAGCACAGATTGGTGACACCACTGACACCTTAAACCGTCTGGAAGGAGACTTAACCATCGTCCAGGACGGCAACTCTGAGGCAAGCAAGGAGCTCAGCGCTCTGGAGAGAGAAGCTAGAGAACTGAACCTCACTTCAGAGCAGCTACATCGCCAACTGGATATCCTCAAAAACTCCAACTTCTTAGGTGAGGGAAAGGGCACTCGACTCAAGTTCTCTCTTATATAATTCCTAAATTTACTGCAGCATCACTCTTGATTCACCTCCCTTCCCCTCCCTGCAGGGGCGTACGACAGCATTCGTAGCTCCTACAACCGGTCCCGCGACGCGGAGCGGCGAGCCAACGAATCGACGACCACCCGGCCCAGCACGGTCAGCCAGTCTGCAGACACCCGCCGCCGCACGGAGCGCCTCATCAGCGCAAAGAAGGACGACTTCAACCGCAAAAACTCCGCCAACAAGCGCGCTCTAGCAGATCTCAACGCCAGAGCACAGGGGCTGGACATGAAGAGGATCAACGAGAAGGTCTGAGCTCACGGAACTCGTACAACCAAAGGAATAAATGAATAAAAAAGAATCTATCTATCTATCTATCTATCTATCTATCTATCTATCTATCTATCTATCTATCTATCTATCTATCTATCTATCTATCTATCTATCTCTATTAATTCGTAGCCTCTGTGTTTTGGATTTTGCGTGTTAACACATAGCATTATCCAGTATAACAATACGCAAGCACGCGCACATTTGCTCCCCACAGGTCTGCGGCGCTCCGGGGGACGCTCCCTGCGGAGAGAGCCCTTGCGGAGGTGCGGGTTGCCGCGACGACGAGGGCAACCGCCACTGCGGAGGCCTGAACTGCAACGGCGCCGTGGCGGCGGCGGACAACGCTCTGGAGAGGGCCAAGCTCGCGGAGAAGGAGCTGAACAAAGCCATGGGAGAGGTGGAGGGACTATTTACCAAGGTGGGGAGGTGTATGGATGTAGATTGTAGATGTAGATAGCTGTAGATTAATTTGTGTATGTATACAGATTACTGTATCTAGAATACAGTGCAGCTTGATAATGCATACACTGATCAGCCACAACATTAAAACCACTGTCAGGAGAAGTTGGACCATCTTATGACAGTTCCATGTTCTGCTGGGAAACTTCTAGACCTGGCATTCATTCATTCATTGGTGTGGATGTTACTTAGACATGTAGCACCCACCTAGACCAGACCAGGCACCCCCACCCCATAGCAATGACACTCCTTGATGGTAGCAGCCATCCCCACAGGATGCAGCCACAAAAACACTTTAGGAAGAAGAACATCTCAAGGTGTTGACCTGGCCTCCAAATTCACTAGATCCCAAACTGATCAAGTATCTGTGGGATGATCCACAGAGGCCCCTCCCCTCTAAGACCCCCACCATTAACATTGTGTTGCCAGACACCACAGGACACCCTCAGAAGGCCCATGTCCATTCTCTGATGAGTCACAACTGTTTTGGAGATCTACAGGTCACAATGTTGTTGTTGGTCGGTGTATGTGCACAAAAGAGATATCAGCTGGAATGTCGTTTGTTTCACATACATCCCTCTTGTTCAGGTAGCAGAGGCTAAATCTAAAGCAGAGGAGGCCAAGGGTAAAGCCCAAGCAGCTCTGGAGAAAGCCACTGCCACCAAGAACAAGGTGGAGCGCTCCAACAATGACCTGAGAGACCTCATCAAGCAGATCAGGGAGTTCCTCACCCGTGAGTATTTAGTCGTTTTATTCTTCAACAGCCTGAAGAATGATCTCTCCAGCTCTTGAGCCTCAACACATCTCGTGCATGCCCGTCTCTCAGAGGAGGGAGCCGACCCCGACAGCATTGAGGCGGTGGCCAACCGCGTCCTGGCCCTCTCCATTCCCGCCTCGCCCCTCCAGATCAGACACCTCGCCGACGAAATCAAGGAGCGGGTTCGCAGCCTCTCCAACGTGGACGCCATCCTGAAGCAAACGCAGGACGACGTTCGCAAGGCAGAGCAGCTGCTGCTGGACGCAAAGAGGGCGAGGTAGCTGGAACGGGGGAGGCCGCGCTGGTTTAGTTTAGTTATTTAGGCTCGATGTCGGTAACGCTTTGTTGTTCTTAAGGCACCGTGCTGAGGGGGTGAAGACCACAGCAGAGACGGTGAAGCAGGCCTTGATGGATGCCAAGACTGCCCAGACGTCAGCTGAGAAAGCCATTGCAAAAGCTAAAGCTGACATCGGGGACACTGAGAACCGCCTGGCAGAGGTTACCAGATTTTTTATTTTACACTTTTATAAGTAACCGTAACTGTGGTGAGACGTATATATTGGTCATAGCCATACATGCAGATTAATAAAGGATCTAGGTTTTTAGATGATGTCGATCCAGACGGTTTGGATTTGCTCACTCTTATTTCCTGCAGATTGAGTCGGAGACGTCCAACAGCGAGAAGAACCTGAACGACGCCATGAACCGCCTGGGCACGCTGGAGCTTCAGATCAACGCCCTGAAGACCAAGCGCGCCAACAACAGCATGGCGACGGCCCGAGCCGAGGAGACGGCCACCATGGCGTTGGACAAGGCTAACGAAGCCAAGCAGGTGAGTGTCTGCGCGTGAACGCTGTGAAAGCAGATATTATAGAAAAAAATAACAACTTTCCTCCTGCTGTGTCGACGAGCAGATCCTAGACGGCCAGCTGACGGATAAGTATCACGAGGTGCAGCAGCGGGTGGACAGCAAAGCAAAGTCGGTGCAGGACGCCAAGAAAAGGGCGGAGAGTCTCAGAGATGAAGCGAAGGAGCTCCTGAGAGACGCCCAAAGCAAACTACAGAGACTAGCAGGTACTGATTAATGTTTGTTTGTCTACGTGAATGAAGAGATGAGACGGACGGATTGCATAGATCAGATCTTCACCCTTTATGGGACACTCATTGAAATACTTGGAGATTGATGAAGTTACCATATACGGCTCCATGCCCTTAGGTGGTAAACAAACGCAAACATGTATTTAGACCATTAGAGCATCAGGCCTCTTCTTCTTCATGGTTCCTAATGAAGCAGTTATGCTCAGCCTCCTCGGACAGGTAGTTATGTGTTGTCTGAAGCTACTGTGTAGTATACAAATGTCATGTCGTCTGACAAGGCAACACCAAGGAAGGAAGATAGACTAAAGTAGTGGCTCCAGAACTGATCCCTGAGGAATCCCAAGCCTTTTTACAGTGTTTTAGGAAACGACTAGCAACACATACAAAGCAGTCTCTTGACATACGTAGATAGGAGACCAGATAGAAGCTGTTCCAGTCAAGCCTTCGGTCTGTTTAAAAGACGCCCTAACCCTAACACATTTCTGAAATGCCTGGTTCACACAGAGCTGGAGAAGAACTATGAGGCGAACCAGAGGAGGCTGGAGGGGAAAGCTCGTCAGCTGGACGGTTTGGAGGACAAGATGAAAGGCATCCTCAACGACATCAACAAACAGATCCAGATCTACAACACATGCCAGTAAAGGGAAACCGGGCCGTCCTCACGTTATCCAGACCCAGCGACCTGACGACAGACAGACTGTGGCTATCATATTGTGATATATAAACATAACCATGACTGAACATGTAAAGGTCACATGACGTCACATATTTTATTGATTTTTGCTTTTGATTCAAGAAAGTTTTAAATTTGTCTTTTAAATATAAAACTATAAATGAAATTTAGCAAAGTAAATAACACACAGCTATGAGAGAACATTTATGCACTGAGAACAAAGTGCAGCTACATTTTTAAATAATGTTTAAATGTTTATATTTTGTCTTTGTGTGTCGGTATAGCTGTGGTTACGTGGTTTTACCTTAGTCATGACGCCTGCCTGCAGCCTAGTAAAAACATGTGTAGTTGTTTATATGGTGAAGGTCTCTGCTGGACAATCAGCAAGTCAGACAATCCTTCTGTTTTCCAATAATTCTTTACTTTACTACTGGAAGTATATTCTGAGCTGTGCTCATCGCAAGAGGACTTCATTTAAACTGCGGTGGACAGGGTCTTCTTGCAGCAGGAAGCGAACGTGAGAACATAAAATGAGAGTATGTTTTATGAGCATAACTGTTGTTTTTTTTTTTTTTTTTTCATTGTAAGTTATTTTAAAATAAGCCAAAATACTGAGAGAAGGGCTGTCGAACTCACTTTAGTTTAAGGGCCACATGCAGCATAATTTGATCTCAAGGGGGCTGGACCGGTGACAGTATAATAACTTACAAGTAAAGTTCAGTTTTTGCCTTTATTTAGTGCAAAGACGTACAAATACATTAAGACATTTAATGAATTGTGTTTTTACAAAACATTTTATAAACAATTTGGAATTTCTTACGAAAAATAAGTGCAATTTTGGCGCATTGCTGCCACCTGCTGTTTAGTTCTAGTTTTGCGTCACGAAAACAGTGCGACCCCTAGTGGACAAACTGAAACATGGCAGCAAACGTCTCCAACGTGGTTTGCAAATTCATGTTTGACACCCCCGTGTAGACGCTTGACAGTAATCCTGTGTGGTAAGACATGGGTTATTGCATTTATGTGGATTTTAAATTTACAAAAACAAACAAATGGACAAAAATACGGAATAAAATAAATATCCTGTTGGTCTTTACACAAATAACACTGAAACAAGTCATATGATTAATGTTATGTGAATTCTATGTGTTGGACTCGTATAGTTATAATCCACTGGAGCTATATAGAGAAGTATAAGCTGACACTGTATGCTAATGCTACTATCTCTATATATTTGGATGAACTTAGATCCTGAGTGAAACATCTCAGAATGTCAGACAGAACTGATAAAACAACATTAAGGTCGAGCTTCATCTGACTTAAACCTTTTCATTTATGAACGTCAAACAATTTTAAAGTGGCGGCGACATTTGGTTTTCCCTTCGAGCTAGGTTTAGGCCTTTAGCTGGTGTTGGCGGTGTTTTACCATGATGGCACACGTGGAAGATCAGCAGCCTCAATGAAGTGACATAATATTAAACAATATTTACTATACGAAGTGTTTAACTGTGCCTTATACTGCTAACTGTGTTGCTGATTTACTATTTGCATGATGATTTGTGCTTTAGGAAACCAAACTGCTGCAGCCACACGGCCGATGACCGATTACCAGACAAGCGATACCAAAGGAAATCTTGTAAAGTTTTACAGTTTTGTGAATAAAAGTTTCGAAAATGTGACATTTTTTCCACGTTGAAGTTTCTTCTCCGAGCCTCAGCATCAGGACGCCGCCGTACGATGAGCTGAAAAGCCTCGACACCGTCCCGCTTTCTAACTGTCCCGTAACCTCGGTGTGCATGTGCTCGCGTCTAGCCTCGGCGAGGGGTGTTAGATGTCCCGTTTCTATTTTCGTGCACTGCAAAAGTTGCAGCCGAGCAATTGACGCGCCCCTTCGACAGAGTCTGCATCTTTGCGGGTTTCACAGCTGTCTGTTACCCTAAAACCTGCCGGCTGTGAATCATCACTGTGGGCGACGTGTGCGAACAGCAGAATGACTCAAACAGCTGGGCCAGCGGTGGAGCTGGAAACAGAGCTGGCTGAGGTGAAAGGCCGATTCAAAGAGAAAGCAAAAGCGAGAAGGCGGCAGTAGAATTTGGGCAGATATTAAAGGCTATTCTACACCCAGCAGGCATAACATTATGACCACCTTCCTAATATTGTGCAGGTTTCCCTTGTGATTACTCATCAGAGAACGGACATGGGCCTTCTGAGGGTCTCTGGCCATGCAGTGTTGTTAGTGGGGGGGCACTTTGAGGGGAGGGGCCTGTGTGGATCATCCACAGATACTTGATCAGTTTGGGATCTAGTGAATTTGGAGGCCAGGTCAACACCTTGAGATGTTCTTCATGTTTTTGTTTTTGTGTCAGGCTGCATCCTGCTGGGGATGGCTGCAGCCTGAAACAAGCTAGGGTGCCTGGTCTGGTCTGGGTGGATGCTACATGTCTAAGTAACATCCACGCCAATGAATGCCAGGTTCAAAAGTTTTCCAGGAGAACACTGAACTGTCACAAGATGGTTTAAATGTTGTTTACTTCTCCTGTGAGTGGTCATAATGTTGTGGCTGATCGGTGTATATATATATATATATATATATATATTGTTTTTTTAATTCACCAAGTCTTTTAGAAATGGAGAAGCTAATCGAATGAAACGTCTTCGACAAACTACAAGTCAAGTCGTCTGTTTTTTTTTTGGACATACCATCACACATGGATGACTGAGGAACTTATATGAGATCTAACCCTGATAGACTGGCTATAGTAAACATTCAGGCTTTTTTTTATTTGCTTAGCCTAGTGTCGTTTAAATATACTTTATAAAACACATGACTTTTGTGTTTGTGTGTGTTGCTCAGAGAGAGAGAGAGAAAGAGAAAGGAAGAGCTACCGATCACGTGACCGCGTCATCCAGGAAGTGGTCGTTCCGCGGACTCATCTCAGCTTTGGCCGGGTTGTGTGTTTTGTTGCAAACAAAGTAGGACTCTCTCCCCCGCAGAGGCCAAATGGACTAAACAGCTTGTTTTTCTTGTTTTTTATTTGTTCGTTCTTCTGAAATATACAACACTAAGGTATGCAGAAATGGGCCCCGGATAAAAGCAAGAATATATCTTCTTCTTTTAAAGAAACACCGTGGACTGCGGGGTTTCGAGTGCGGGCTGGAGGGCAGCGGCCCGCGGCTGTGAAGGAGCTTAGTAGCCGGGCGAAGCGGAGACAGGGGGACTCGCCTGCTATTGTGCGCTAAGACGGAATTATCGCCATATTGAAGCCCCGTAAGTCCCCCGCTTTAACTCCAACGTGAACGTGTCATTTAAGTCGCACGCGGGCGCCGGTTATCACGACATGTCATGTTTTGTTGCTTGTGTAAAAATCGGTAGCCATATCAACCCGTTACGGTTACGCTACCGTTAGCATGGTGGCTAATGACATTAGCCGCTCGCAGCCTATAGGAGCGTTTGATTATACGACCTGTCCTGCGCGCTGCTGCTATACACAGACCTGGACATTGTTTATAGCTATTTATTTTACGACAAACTATTGTCATAAAATAATTTAGAGGTTATTCTATAGTAATATATTAGGTAACGGTTGGTTTGTAATTCAAAGCCGGCTAATGTTTAGTCAAGCTAAGTCTTAGGGTGCCGTCATATTTCCCGCCGGAAGAACTATTTATATATTTAGTTATTTTATATTTTTTTCTGACTTATATTTTTAACTGCACTAAATTTAGTTGGCTTTATTATTCTCGACAATACACGGGTAGTTTGGAGCAACAATTATTCTGGATTGTATTTCCTCATACCGGCAAGCACATGACGACCCCAAACAAGCGTGCCCTAAAATAAACGAACCTCCGCCGTCGGTCGGCTAACCGCCAGTCAACCAAGCTAACGACACCGCGGACGGGGAGCCGCGGCGTTAAGCTCAAGTGAAGCTTAATGGACACTACCCGGCTCCCCGGGGGACGTGTTTTACTCCGCGGCGAATAAAATGGCTGATTCGGTTGTTGTCCTTTGTTTGTCACCGGGCAGTGCGGGCTAGCAGATGCTGTTGCTATGCTAAGGAAATGAGGCAAGGCTCAACGTCTGGTTCGCCAACGTTCTGTGCGGCCACATGATTTTCTTTTGTAAGACGTGATGGCCACGTTCCCCCTCAGCACTGTTGTTGTTGTTATTGTTGTTAAACCCGGCTTCTAATAGACCCTACTATCCAGCAGGGTGGACATTTAAAACAAAACAAAGTGTGTTAGTGATGTGTTTAGTTGATAAAGTGGGGGCAGAATACCACAATATTTGGAGCAGTCATCATTAATACACCAGTGCTTTCCCTTCCTCTCACATGTGAGTGTGTGAGCTCTGATAAAGATCTGTGTTAAATGTGTTTTTGTGCAGTAATATATACAAACATGATAAATAAAAGCTACCTTCCACTGTTAAATCACTCATTCATTTATCTCCTGCAACTAGTTGTCCTGTGAAGGGCCGGGGGTAAATCCTGGACAGATCTCAGTCTATCACAGGGCTAACACAGAGAGACCGACCTACGGCCTCTTTAGTATCACTGTTCACTGTTAAATCTTGCAAAGAAAACTTCTCCCCTTACTTACTACCTTCTTCTTTCTGCCTCAGGTCCCTACCCCCCCTCTACCCTTCCCGATTCTGTTCTGGGAGTATTCAGACCAGTATCATCGCCAAGATAGCCGGGCCAGGCAGAAAGAGGCACACCTCAGATCCAGACCCCAGCAGCGGTAGTGACTCCGGTGACGGGCGGCCTGTTAGTGCCAAGTGCCTGAAGATGGCCAGCAGCAGTGGCAGCGGCGTGGCCGGTAGTGAGACAGCGGGCCGCCGCGGTGGGGCTCAGCAGAGAGGAGGAGGAGGAGGCGGCAGGGAAAACGCCTCAGACCTCTCCTCCAGTACCAGTAAGAAGAAGCAGAAGGACAGGGCCAACCAGGAGAGCAGAGAGGCCAAGAGGGCGGCAGCTGCCGCCGCCGCAGCAGCAGACGGGGTAATTGCGGAGGTCAAGAAAGGTAAGAACTAGGGATTTCCCAATCAAGTTTTTTTCTCTGTTTGATCCAAAACTGATCGCATGCTGGAATGAGTTAGAGATCCTTTGTAGTAGTCCAGTAGGTGGCGGTATATGTCGTGAAGATATGATCTGCCATTAAACAGAAGAAGAAGAACGAGTTGGAGCATTTAAGCAACATGGAGCGAGCCAGAGTCGGCTGTGGAGATATTTCATGCTTGCCACGCCAACTAGTTCGACGGCTGTTTGCAATGTCTGCGTAGACATAGATGTAATGTATTGAATACTTGTTAAATAAATAAGTATTCATTACATTACATCTATGTTATTTTGTCTTAGTTAGGAAAGTAATGTTTAGTTAGGAAAGTCTGGTGCCTTTAGTTTCTTCTACATGGTGGAAGGTATGCAGTTTATTATTAATTCAACAATGGTATGGGATCGGTATCGGGTATCGACAGATATACAAAGCCCAGGCATCTGTATTGGTATCGGAACTGAAAAAGTCGGATCGGTGCATCCCTAGTAACTGCATTAAGTGTAATAAATATTTCTGTCAAAGGTAATGCAGTGTGGAGAGGGTAGTTTGTACCTTGGCTCCAGAAATGATCTCCCCAACCCTCTCTGGAATATTCTTCTCCATGGCACTGTTCCCAGGAAACAGCGTTGTTTGTTGTATTTGGTGCTGTGCAGTTTTTACCTAACTGTACTCGGCATACTACGTTTTTTTTTTTTGGTAATACTGACTAACAATCTCCTACTACCAACTCATCAAACATCCACATTACACAATTTGTCCTGTGTACAAATGAACTTTCCAGAGTAAAGTTCTTCCAGGCAGCAGACAGGTTTCGTCACATTATTTTTGGCACCTTTGACGCTAGCCCACTTAAAATAGAAAAGCAGACGCTACGGAGAAGTGGTTTTGGTTTATGGCTGACCTAGAGTAAATAACTACAAAAGATCGTGATTTGATAATGGCCCCAATACTGATCTCTCGCTACTGATTGTGACACCCTCGGTAAGAACAACGACAGCCAATGAAACCCTGTAGACAGAGATCATAGCTGTGGGCGTGTTAGGGCTACAAAGTACCGTAGTCACTCATTAACACGTTTATTAGATGAATTGTTGTACTTTGTAATTGTTATTTCTGCGTATCTTGACCCATCAAAGCATAATATCCATGTATATGCAGCACCTTTCAGTTCTGTTATTTCTAACTTGTTCTCATTTACACCCCACACATTTTTCGTTTTCATGTGATCATCACTCTATAAAAAACACCCAGTTTCCATTTGCTGTTTATTTTACGATACCACGCTTTTACTGTCGCTGCAGATCCTGCTCTTTGATTTTTCTTTGTATGCGTGTGTCTCTTCTGAGTTTTACAGACGTGTGAATGTGGGTTACAGCTTTCTTTAATATGGTGCCTTTTATTGAAGCTCTCGGGGCTGATTGCATGTTTTATTGTAGAAGGAGGAGGGTGGACGTTCGGTGGTGGTTTTTAAACTCCCCCACACGAGAATGAGACGTAAAAAAATAAAAACTTGTCAGTGATTCTTAGATTTAGAGTTTGCTTCGAGCGCTGGAACGCCACAAACCGTGCTTTGTTTGGTTTAAAGACGCAGGAAATGTCTCATGCAACTAGAAATTACCGTAGAAATACAATTTATTTTAATTAACAACATAAAAAAAAAAAAAGAAGTGCGGGCAGCCTTGCCTGACCACTGAGCTGTCTATCAGATGTCACTGCTTTCTGCGTGATTCTTGCACGCCTATAAATTGTTGTTTTCTTGACACCCTGTCAGCTTTCTGTCCCTTCATGTGAAAAACCTTCTTGCTATTTCCTGAAGGTCGTGTGAAAACCAACCTTACTTTCCCATCGTTTGTTTGTCTTGCGCAGTGCTCACATTGCAGTGTTGATCTAGCTAAATCACTCATAAATATAAAGGACACGGCTCGTCACATCCTCCGTAAGCTCTTCATCGAACACTCTGGCGATTGATAACACTATCTCACAAGTTCTAAGATCAATGACGATACTTGGCAAATGAAATGTGAATACAGTTTACTAGTTCAGTTGTTTTTAACAGCGTGAAATATGTTTTCGACCACTCTACTTCTAATACTCTGCATCTTAAGTTTATTCAGCACAGGTAAGACATTAACCGTGTTCTTCCATAGCTGAATGAAATGGCTTTAATGCACTTACGGCGTTATATCACCGTGTCAGCCGTGTTTGAACTTCATTCCCAGAGATCCACCCAGTGTTGTTTCTGTGGCGTTGCCAGTCAAGTGACACCTGGCACCTGGCCCACACATGAGCAGCACCAGCAGCATAACTTAGTGTGATTGTCATCGTCGTTATCTTTTATCTATATTTTATCTTTTACTTTTTCTTTTTTTTTGATATGTTATTCATGAGGCGGCACAGTGGCGTGGTTCTGGGTTCGAATCCAGGCCGACAGGAACTTCCAGCTTCCTCCCACCGTCCAAAGACATGCTGGTTAGGTTCATTGGTGATTCTAAAGTGGCTGTAGGTGTGAGTGTCTCTCTGTGTGTTAGCCCTGTGAAAGACTGGAGACCTGTCCAGGGTGGACCCCACCAGTGACAGCTGGGATAGGCTCCAACCCCCCCTTGACACAGGACAAGCGGTTACCGCTTGTTTGAGTTGGTGTGAACAAAACTCAGACAAGGGAAAAGCTGGAATACTGTGGAACAGTGATGCTTTGGACTGAAGGATGGTTGGAGGGCAGGGGGAAGCTTGGTGGTTGAGATATGAAGATGTGTGGTGTCTGTGGGATCCATGCTCATCACATATAATCAACAATTTTCTGCACAGTTGCATAACATACTAATGCTGTTGAATGCTTTTCTTTAACCTGCGTCTGTAGCCTACGCCGGTGCGAGCCATTTATACTTGTGTGCTCGTCAATCACGCTTGCTCTGTAACAACGCCACTCTTACGCTGGTTGGTGCTGTGTCTTTTTTCGCCAGTGGGTTCAATTTTAGTTTCTACTTCTTGCTTCATGGCGGCTGAAACTTTTGCCAGAATTTCGACAAGTCATACAACTGTTTACATCTCTGAACCACCTCGGTTAACCTTTCCTCCATGTGGTCCATCTGTATTGATCCAGAACAATGAATTAAAAAATTGCTGAGATGCCGGACCAATCGCAACTCGATGCCTGCATTGACGTGGCGCGTAGTTACATTTCTGGGAAGGTGCACGTCTGCGTAGAGTCTGTGCCGTCGGCGTAGCTTTGCCGTCAAATTGAGACAGAAGCCTAAAAGCCGATTATGGGACGTGTTTTGGTTGCTCACTTAACACAGGTCCAGCTTTCTAGTTGGAGTATTTATGTTGATGGTTTTTCTGCGTTACTGAAGTCTCGCTTTCTAGTCACAGTTGAAGACATAAATGGAGCACAGGCAACACAAACAAATCTTTACTTATTTTAACCAAACGTTGGCGTTTCCGGCACCAATAAATGTAGAAGGAGTAGGGATGCACCAGAATTTTTTGGCCAAAACCCAAAATTTTTTGGTGCGGTTGTTGCTTGCACTTACTGTTTTGGCAATAAAAGTCCGAAATAGTCCGAAAATGCACCTTTGGGCCATTTTCATCCAAAAATTTGCTGAAATGGGATGTTGTGATAATGCAAGCAACCACCGCAACAATTTCCGGAAAAAAATTCGTCCGAAAATGGCCCAAAGGAGCATTTTCGTTTTCTCGGACCAATTTTTTTTTTCGAAAATTGCTGTTGTTGCTTGCAATTTTTTGTGCATCCCTAAAAAGGAGTGACGCTAAATATTAAAATATTAAATATTTTAACATTTATATTCAGTTTATTATATTGTAATTTTGTGTTATTAAATGTTTTGCTTTACTTCCACATCAAGTCCACTCTGGTAGTAGTTGAGTTGTAACTTTGAGAGTACACATACTGACTTGGAAGTAGCCAAGAAGATCTGTGTAATCAGTTTGTGTCGGGAGAAGAAAAGTCTTCGTCATAAAAGTGAACATTTAACTCTTCTTGACAGCAGCAGCAGCAGCGTAGCTCTACCGGGAATACAACTGTCGCCAGCTGAGAGGGATTGAGTGTTGCCTGTGACCTTTCTAGAGCGATTAAGTGAGGGGGGGGGGTGAGCTAGAGAGAGGTTGGGTGAGGAGGTGAGTATGGGAAAGTTGAGGCTGTCCAGTTGCCGTTGAAGCCTGCGTGGATGAGCCACACATGATTTCTCGGTCTGCAAAGATTGAATCCAGTTCTCGCCGTACTCCTTCCTGCTATGAGATTTTTATCTTTCCAGCCTCTGACACAACTTTGAGGACATTATGATAAATGGTACATGTTTTTTTTTTTCCCCTCAGGATATTTTTAGCAAAGTTTGTTCTTGTGATTCTGCCGGGAGAAAAAAAACTGTGTGTGTGGTTTGGTAGCATTTTGTCTAAATGAATATTGATCGTCTGCTTTCCTGCGATTGTTTACTCTGAATACCGTCTGTGCGGCGTAGATAATTTTAGATGTTCGGTCAGAGATTGCTGAGTTCACTGGGGAGCGCTCTGGGCTGACCCACTTGAGCATATGATTGCAGTGGTATGGTCGGTTTGCATTTGGGAGCAGGTGCGTTTCAGTGTGTCCTCGGTGCACTAGTACACGTACAATTCGCCGCTCTGTTGTTCTGCTCGGCGTGGGTAAGAGTAAAAAATCTACAGTGATGCTGTTGCTCGGGCTGGTTACTATGGAGAACAGTGGAATGAGGAAGATAATTATTTTTAAGTTTCTTTTTCTGTTTCTCATCAGTGTAACGTTTTTTTTTACTCAGATGTGTTTGTGGACTGGAAGCAGAACGTCAATGAAGTGACTGTCAGGCTGCGCTGTGGGGAAGGTGTGCAGAGGATAGAGGACATCAACACCACCTACACAGACACACACTGCCACGTGAGCTTTCCAGGTAAGTCTGAGTGAAACTTTAAAACAAGGCAAGCAATAAAAGCTTTTTAGGTTCAAATTAATCATTTGAATGATGGGTTACAGCCCAGCTCAATGAGGTTATACAGAAAAGGAACCATGGTGATTGTTTAATGAGAGCTGAGTTTAATGGAACGAGTACAAGCAGCGTTTCCCATACAACGTTAATAACACTAGTGTCTAATTTCTGGTCTTGTAACGAATTGGAAATATTTTTGCACGTTTCAAACGACTTTGTGCGTGCATCGTTTTTTTTCCTATTGCTCCCAAAAGAAATTTTTCCTCCCCTCCCCAGAGCACCGGCCGCTCACCTGGGGCCTCGTGTACGAAGAGTTGCGTAGATTTCCTTCTAAAACGTGGCGCACGCTCAGATTTAGAAGTGCCCCTTTTAAATATGCAAATTCTATTTAAATTGACCTTGCACCTGAGATTCCCCTCTCTGCGCGATCAGAAAATGAAAACATAAGAATGAGGAAGACGGGAAAGAAGAAGAACTTCATAGAAAGTGAATTGGAGACGCTACTCAGGCTGCCGCAATGTTTACTTGAATTTGCGCATCACGTATGATCTGTACGCTGATGAATGAAAATGCCCGCTGTTGACATTTACAAATAGTGTCCAGTCCATAGCTCTGATTCCATTCAGAAACCGTCTCTGGCTGCAGATTGCTCTTTAATGTTGACCTGTTCAGATGCATTGTGGGAATCTGATCTACCTGGCTGACATGAGGAGAACTCCGTCCCACACGGCTTGCATGGCTCTGCTCAGGGTCGACTGGCTCAGTCCCGATCGGTCGGAGTAATAGTTTTCACACTGATGACAGTTTCCCAGCATCACCTCTAAGTGTCAAAGCCAAAGGATCCACATCTGTAGAATCCTACGTACGCCAGACACGTCGTTGGCACGAACAAAGTTCCTGGACATTTCACTCTTGAAACATCTGAACTTTTACGTGAGCGAGTACGTACGTAACGTTTTTGTACGTACATGAGGCCCCTGCTCTGTTCTCAGTTTAACCTAATGGAGGAAATGGCAACGGACAACTCGTATAATGTGAAGTTCTGTTGTGCGCTGTTAAAGATTTACATTACTGCCACTTTTTAAAACCGATGTTTGTGCTCTTGAATTTTTTAGACCAGCGATTTAAAATGATTTTAAGACCGAAGCGACTCATTAACTATAAACTAGATTTATTCGCCACGTCTCACCAGCTTTATGTTTAGCATTCCTGTAGATGAACTACACAGGCTGCAAATACTTGGCGCTAAATCCAATATTGGATACCTTATAAATAGTTTTTAACAGTCGCGCTAGCATCTAATGTTGTGGGAAGCACTATATAAGGAGGAGCAGAAACTGGCAGTGGATGCAAAAGAAGAATTGCGAGAATTATGCTATTTGAAGACAAAAACAAACATTGCCCGAGCTCCAGGGAGCAACGAGATTTCACTGGCAAAGAGGCAGAGCTGTTCTGTACGCTACAAAGCTGCCTCCAATGGAAGCAGAGCCTTTTACACTTGGACAGAAATACTCCGGGCTGTGACATAAATACACGCCATTTCCTTCACGCTGCTGTTACGAGTATAGTGAGGCCGCACGCGTGTGACGGAGATCCAAAACATGACAGAAGCTGCATGTCTGAGGCCCGAAAGTTGATTGATTGATATTGAAGTAGAATAGTATCAGTTCAGGAAACTCATAGTGATACCCATTTCTAGCAGCAATATTATTAAAACCACAAAATCATACTTACAGTACGTATTTGGGTTTAGAGGTCTTACTCTTACAGCATAGGTTCTTAAAAATGTCCACTTTAATGTCTTTGTTTGACCTGCATGTCTTGTCTTTACGGTTTCAGCATTTATGTAGAGGACACGTTTCCAGCCGTGCTCTAATGCTGTATGTGTGTCTGCATTTCAAAGATGGACGTGAGTGGAACTGCCAGTTACAGGAGGAAATTGAGGCCTCGTGCAGCAAAGTGCAGTACAAGGAGAAGGGAGGTTTCCTGCATCTGATCATGCACAAAAAGATCCCCTTTCACATTTGGCCTTCCCTTAAGGTGAGTTGTATAGGATGATTATACCACGCTGCCTAAATCTGTGAAAATATTGTTATGAGTGAGACCTGATACGAGGATATTCACTCACATTACACGGGCATTGTGTTCTGCTTCAGTCGAACAAGAAGGAGAGGGAAGCAGCACCCTCAGAGACCAAAAATGACGCCAAGCCCGTTGCCTTGGAGTCATCACAGAAACCCAAACTGTCACCACCGCAGCCACCACTGCAGCCCCAGCCTCCCTCGTCACCTGCACACGGCGAGGCGAGGCGCGCCGGTGGCAAAGCCGAGCGGGGCGTCAAGCGCTGCCTGAAAAACAAGTCAGCGAGCGACAAGGCCGTCATAGACTCTGTAGGGGCAAAAAGCGACGCTGGAGACGGCTCGGCCGCCGCCACCACCAAGCCCGCCGCCGTCACCAGGGCCGAGCAGCAGCCCCGGGAGCCCAGCGCCAAGCGCACCGTCGTACGGCTGCCCAAGGCCGGCAAGGAGGCCGCGTCGCCGGCAGACAGGGAACCGGCGTCTGTAAAGTCCACAGCAACCGCGCCCGCTGGTCGGAGCCCGCAGACGCAACGCAGAGATGGAGACAACAGAGCAGAGAGGACAGGCAGAGGACAGGAGCAGGGAGTGACGGCAGCGTCCAGCCAAACCAACAGAACTCAGGTGAGATAGACGTGGTCTTGTAGATGCTAATACGCAAACTGGAGTTGCTTTAATGTGGGAGCTCAAATACATATTGTTATTTTGCTTTAGAGCTAGCGCTGAAAATAAAACAAAAAATAAATAGAACTGTAAAATGTGATTCAGTCACGTTATATAAGCATATTATTAGAATTAAAGTCACTGTTCACAAGAGTGAAACAAGAAAACACACTCTTCACTGACTGGTAGTTCATTATGCTTCCTGCCTGCTGGTGCCAAAGGTGGTTCTAGAACATACGTGTCAAATATGGGCCCGGGGGCCAAAACCTGTCCGCTAGAGGGTCTAATCTGGCCCATGGGATGAATGTGCGAAATGCAAAAATTACATTTAAGATTTAATTAACTGCAGTTTTTCCAATAAGTAAGTAATTGCTGTTCCTACACAGATTTAGTATTTCTTTTTCTTAAGAAATGTCCAGTCATTAAATGTAAACATGTTGTTCAAAATGTTTTGCTTTGCACTATGGGAAATATTTGGAGTTGTTGTTACTTCTAGGTAAATACGCCATTGTGTTATTGGTCTGGCCCCCTTAACATCAAACTGGGCTGTATGTGGACCCTGAACTAAACCTGTTCTAGAAGAAGAATTATCACTCTGTGTAACTTTGAAAAGGATAGAATACATAATACCGTAATCTCCGGACTATAAGGTGCACCTGAATATAAGCTGCACCAGCTAAATTTTGGGGAAACTACAGATTGTTCCATATATAAGCTGAACCCATCTATAAGCTGCTGGTGTTTTAATGTTTAATTACCGTATAAAAGGGTTTATTCTACCACGGAGGGGCTTGTTAGGACAGAAATGACTAAAGCGTCCCATTTATTTACATTTGAGAAACACAATAAATCTTTCAATCAATCGATCAAACTTTCACATCTTTGACATTACAAACAGCATCGTCCTAGCTCACTTCCTGCAGTCATAGTACCATAGCAGTGCAGTATAACACAAAACAAAGCTTACAACGCTTGACGAGGCAATAATGTTTTTAAAGTACTTGCCTGTAACACGGCAGTAAAGGTGCAGTAACACGGTCGTTTACTGTATCATAATAACCAGCCTGCTGTACCAGAAAAGTCATCCAGATCCATGGCCTTTAACTTAAAAGCAGCTCTCCTACTGCATTTGTTCTCACTTGGTTTGTTTTGCTCTCGTTACCTGGCGCTAACTGTCTGTCTCGCTCTTGCGCTTCCATGATAGTGCGCCCCCTGGTGACCGTTAGCTGTAAAATAAGCCGCAGGGTCCAAAGCAAGTGACAAAAGTAGTGGCTTATAGTCTGGACATTACGGTATTCGGTCTTAGAAAACCAGGGAGTATTTGCATTTGAGGATGAAACAGGAGAGTTTATGCTTTAAAATGATCTAATAAGAAGAAGTTTCATCTTATGGTTAACCAGAGGTTATTTCAGCGTGAATAATTACCACGTCTTTTATTCTGCTGTAAAATTATATACACAGGAGCACCAGTTGTTCAGTTACTGAATTAACTTGCTGTTAAACAACGAGGAAATAGTTTGCATTCTCTGGTAAGATATTTTTATTAACTGCCATTTAAATGAGAACAGTGTTTACATTTATCCTGCAGACTAGATAAACCAGATTTCCCCAAGTAGACGATGTGATGTCTAATAACTTTATATGATTACAAATCAATACTGCATGTCAATATAATATGTAAACACATACGTAATACATACTGCAAAAAGGAGCACGCCTGTCTTTTGGTCTTTGTAACTTGACTGCATTTATTTAAGATCTTAAAAAGAAAAACTGGTGAAATCTTGTCGAGCATGTGCAGGCATGGAGTTTCTTTCATGCTCTGTGACTTAGAGAGACTACAGCCAGTAAACCCATCTGGCGTGTGTTTGCGCTGCCTTTTCAAGTTTCCTTGGAACTTGGACGTTTTTCTTTGCACTCAGCCGACGCAGTAGTTGGCGAGTGAACCCGTCGCCTTTGTTTGTTGTAGTCACACAGCAGATTAACGGAGGAGGACGAGTTAGACAGAAAGACAAAACTGTACCATGTAGTATTGAGGTGGCGTCTTTGCAGCTGCTTGTTTGTCACTAAAGATGATGAGCTGGTATTTCGCTGCAATCAAGTTGCCTGCTTTCATCTTGTAGAAATTCAAACTGCAGTTATGTGAGAGAAAAGTGGAGCTTACTCCTAGAGGTTGTGCCTGTGCTGAAACAATCACTTGGTCTCCGTTGCGTCCAAGGCCCATGGGAGTGAACATTCTCCTCTCCTTTTTCTTTTTCAGCCGGCAGAGAAACGAAACCAGTCTTCAGACAGGTCTGAAGTCAGCGATAGGCAGCCAGCGGCTCCTGTCGACACGGGCGACGGCCTCCAACCCGCTGGCTTCAGCAAGGAAGCTGCTTCTCCCCAAAGGCCAGAAGACAGAACAGAGTCTGAGCTGGAGAGGCCACCTGTTGAGCAGGAATCAGCGCAGGATACTCAGAGCCACCAGCAGCCTGGATCGAGAGAGGCGGCACCGCTACCAGCACCAGCACCAGCACCAGCGGCAACGACTGATGTGGCTGCCAAACAAAGCCAGTCGTCCGGTCTGTCTCAGAAGCAGAGGAGCTGTGATGGAGAAGAAAAGAGGGACCAGTCAAAGGAAGAGCCTTCTCTGGAGCTAAAGCAACAGGAAGGTTAGTTGTGGGACACGTACCTGCTAAAATATGATCTTATATATTGTAAGGATTAGCAGATTAACAGTGGGTACATCTCAGAATGACATAAAGCTTGAGCCAGGTTTCTAATAGAGACCGTCCTGAGCAGAGGTGACCGTGACATTTCAGATATGTGATTGGTTATTAGTAAGCCCACATAGATTACTGTCCCGTCACAACTCCCTGCAGCTCCAGAGCCGATGGTCAACCTGCAGTCAGTGAAGAACGACTCGTACGAGAAAGGCACCGACCTGATGGTGGTCAATGTTTACATGAAGGGGATCTGCAGGGACACGGCCAAGGTCATCTTCAGGGAGCAGGACTTCACCCTCATCTTCCAGACGAGGTAAAGGCCATTAACAGCTGCCTGGTGGTCTGTGGTGATCGGTAGAGCTGTCCCCATCGGCATCACTAATGATCTGGTTACGGCTTGTTTTCAAACAGCAACAATAATTTCTTGACTTCTCGTGTCGTCCTTTTACAGTGATACTAACTTTCTGCGGCTTCATTCAGACTGTGGACCAAACACAGTCTTCAAGTGGCAAGTCAAACTCAGGTAAGTGGAGTCACGCTTTCTGTTTTTCTAAGTAATACAAAACAATAATTGTGGTTTCCTGTGTAGCTTCCTCGGCTAACTGTGAAAATACGCCGAATGAATTTGTTCCAGAAAACGAATCGGCAAAAGAAACAGTAGTAAATGCACGGTGGCAAAGTCACAGGTGTTTCTTTATTGAGCACTTAAATAAAAATGTTATTTAATGTGTGACATATCTGAAACGTTTTAAATGTCTCAAATCATTTGTCGGCTCACACATTGCCTCGTCTTTTTTGTCCCATCAATGTGACCTCTGAACATTTCTCCCTCTGGTGCTCCAGGAACCTGATCCAGCCTGAGCAGTGCAGCTACTCCTTCACCCCATCCCGTCTGGACATCACACTGAAGAAGAGGCACAGCCAGCGCTGGGGGGGTCTGGAGGCCCCGGCCACACAAGGTCTGCTGCCAGGCTTCTACTTCGTAACTCTGTGCAGATTAGGTTTTCAGTGAACACAAGCTTGTGTGCGTGTGGATTCACATGACTCAGCTTCCCCTCCGGTGCAAACAAGCTCTGACATAGAAAGCAGAGGAGAGAAGAGACAGATGGGTGTAAAAGGGGTTTGAGTGATGTTCCTACGTCACCGCCCTCAGATAATCGGACATAATTATCAAATCATGTTCCATTATCTGTACAATAACAGTAATTGTGAGCCACCAATTTGCCGTGCCGCGCTTGTGTTTAATGCATGTGGCTTTCAGGGCTGTGCCAGCGAGAGGAATATGAACTCTGTAACTCAGCCAGTAAACGGATATGAGTGCCAAGACACCATGCAACACAAAGGTCTGGTTCCCTGGAGAGTCTATGAAGAGGTTAAAAATGAGTCGAGAGACAGTTTTCCCTCTAGTTTTCCTCTTTATCTTTGAGGATGTTTCCTAGAAACAGAAATGCAGTTTTGTTCTAATCGCAGTGAAACTAAAGCCCAGAGAGAAGTTTTCAAATGTCCAGTCTACGATCAGAAACCCTAATACGTTTAATTTAATGTCAGATTGAGAAAATTGGTAAATGGAGTTGGAGAAAATTTGTGTTGAATTTTGCCTAAAAATTATAGCAATTGTTCAAATTTGCTGCACAGCTTTATGTCAGTTAACTGCAACAATGCTATTTTAGTTGCTTGGACGGGAAGCCGTTCTTTCAGGAAGATTGCTCAGAATTATTCCCAAATGATGTCGGCGCTTTCCAGGAAACTTCTGTGGAAGAATTTGCATTTAATTGTCAAATGTGTTCCCGAACGAAAAGGCTTTCAGTGGCGACGCATGGCGGGTTATTATCATTGTTCATGCCCAGTATTGTCGGGCCTCTTGTTGTTGACCACAAGCTCCATTCTCCTCTCTTTAAGGTGCAGTGGGTGGCGCCAAAGTCGCTGTGCCCTCCGGTCCTGCCTGCATGGAGAAGAGCCAGCCAGGCAGCAGCCAGCACAGCCTCCCGGCTAAGGAGGAACCTCCGAGGGTTGGAGAGGAAAAACCCAAGGCCCCTAAGGCCTCGCCCAGAGTGGAGGATGGCGGTCTGGATACGGTGGCTTCTCGTACCGTCTCTGAGCACGTTGCCATCACCAAGCAGGAGCCCACGGTTACAGCGGTGAGTCAAAAACAAAAAAGCCTGAGAACATTACTGACTTTGCAGACTTGAACTGTTGATAGATAGAGGACAGATGGACGTGAAGTTTAATAAAAGGTCTGTGCATGTGTTTCCTGTCGCAGCCCAAGCCCACCTGCATGGTGCAGCCCATGACCCATGCACCTCCTGCCACCAATGAACGGCTCGAGGAAGAGGAAGAAAAGAAGGTGTGCTTGCCCGGTTTTACAGGATTGGTCAACCTTGGCAACACCTGCTTCATGAACAGCGTCATCCAGTCCCTGTCCAACACCAGAGAACTCAGGGATTACTTTCACGGTAAACAGTGAATTTAACTGCTCGGTTTACCCATTGAAATGTCGACCGGGGGCGTCTTTTATTTCTTCTTTTATTCTGCTGCCAAATGTGGCAACCTGTTCTGTTGCCTACAGGCATAAAGAGGTGTGTTGTATTAGAGACCTGGTCCACAGGGGCAGGTTAAATGAGGGCTCTGTAACTTTATCTGGATTTATCTGCGTGAGCAACATATGCTGAGTTTAAAACACTGAAATAGTTGCTGCAAAACATTTTAGTCTTAGTCATTTGGACGAAAATGCATATTAGTTTTAGTCACATTTTTGTCATTTCTTCAAGTTTTAGTCAACGAAAACTTAAAAAGGTTTTAGTCAACTTCAGTTAAAAGAAAAATAATATTTTCACCTAGGGTTGGGTGGTATGAGCAAAATCTAATATCATGGTAACGATATATTGCTCACAGCAGCATAACATTATTTTAAAGAAAATATAAAACTATAATACTGCTTTGCATGTTTTAACTTGAAGTGGTGAAAGAGGTTACCAGTGTTAATGTCATCACAAATGAAAATGCAAAGAGTAGTATTTGTATTTTTATATTACAATATGACCAACAGCAAGAAGGAGTGCCTCGTTTTGCATTTAAAATGAAAGATTTACTCAAAGCATATCACTCCTTACCTCCTCAGTGTTTTTTTTTTTTTAGAATGCAAACATTGCTTCATCTATGTCTAAACTTCTTGTGAAGTCTGTGGTTGACGTTTGGTTGCGTTATCTCACGCCTCTGTTTTATTTTCTGTTCCATTACAGACCGAGCATTCGAGGCAGAAATCAACTGCAATAATCCACTGGGAACAGGAGGCAGGCTTGCCATCGGCTTCGCTGTGCTGCTCAGGGCCCTCTGGAAAGGAACACACCACGCCTTCCAACCCTCAAAACTCAAGGTACGCCAGCAGCAGAGGCACCATGAAGGTTTTCTGGAGCTGTAGCTCTTTCCTTTTAAAATTTGATCTGGCTTTCACTGCATGGGTCTAATATTTTCACCATCCATGAATTCATTTTCACTCTTTCTCTTTTCCGTTTCTTTGTGACCGTGCAGGCGATTGTGGCCAGTAAAGCCAGTCAGTTTACTGGTTACGCCCAGCACGATGCCCAGGAGTTCATGGCGTTCCTCCTGGACGGACTACATGAGGACTTGAACCGCATCCAGAACAAACCGTACACGGAGACGGTTGACTCGGATGGACGACTAGATGAAGTAGGTGGTTTCAGTAAAACGAGCCACTTTCTCCAAAGTTTTCTTTGGATGAAGTGCCTCCCTCCCGTGACTCATTCCCTGCTACAAGCTTCCCAAGCCTTGGCCTAATGTGCTTTATCCGTTGGTGCAGGTGGTGGCAGAAGAGGCATGGCAGAGGCACAAGATGAGGAACGACTCCTTTATTGTGGATCTCTTCCAAGGCCAGTTTAAATCCAAGCTTGTGTGCCCCACGTGCTCGAAGGTAAAAGATACTTTCCACAAAAACTTCTGCTTAATCCAAGAAAATGCTTTTGGATTTCTTACCAGTTTAAAGATGATGACGAGCTTTCTTCCTTCTTCCGTCTTGTCTTCCAGGTGTCTATCACCTTTGACCCCTTCCTCTACTTGCCTGTCCCGTTGCCCCAGAAACAAAAGGTGCTCTCAGTTTTCTACTTTGCTAAGGAACCTCATAAAAAACCCATCAAGGTAAGAGAATATAAGCAGTTTCAGTTCTTAACGTAAAGCACCGTCATAGTGACTAACTATGTTCTCTTTGTTTTGAGAAATCCTCCGTGTGACCCTTCTTTAACATTCTTCTCTGTATCTCAGTTTTTGGTCAGCGTGAGCAAGGAGAACTCCAGCACTGCTGAAGTCCTCGAGTCCATATCCAGGAGCGTGAGGGTCAAACCTGAGAACCTCAGACTGGCAGAGGTTGGATATAATTTCATACTTTCATACTAACGGACTCTTTGTTGGCTTTAGGGCTCCTACCATAAGTCCCAGCTTTGTCTATGTTACCATTGCAAGGCAAAAAAAATTAGTAGCCATAGAAAAATCAATTAACAGAAGTACAGCACAGCGCGAGCTACTGTGGACTTTCATATCGCAGAAGTTGATCTGTTGATGTTGTTGCTCAAAGGCTCGTTTTGTTTTTTCTTCTTCTCAGGTTGGGAAGAACCGCTTCCAGCGTATGTTCCTGCCGTCCCATTCCCTGGACACAGTTTCCCCCTCTGACATGTTGTTCTGCTTCGAGGTGCTTTCCAAAGAAATGGCCAAAGAGAGAGTGGTAGTGCTCAGAGTGCAGCAGGTAAAAAAAAAAAAACAGAAGCATATCCTGATTTCTGCACATCTACATCTTAAATATGCCAGTTTTTTTAGTTACAGATGTTAAACATGCCTCTCTTTGCCCTCCAGAAACTCCAAGTCCCCAATATCCCCATCTCAAAGTGCGCCGCCTGCCTAAAGCCTCCAGTGTCCGAGGAAGACAAGCTGAAGCGGTGCACTCGCTGCTATCGCGTGGGCTATTGCAATCAGTAAGTCGTCTCATCCTTTCAGATAGTGGCTCATAAGCAGAGGTGGCAAAAGTACTCACACTCTGTATTTAAGTAAAAGTATTGATACTTGATGTAAAAGTACTGATTCAACTCCTTTACTCAAGTAAAAGTAAGAAAGTACAGGCTCTGAAATGTACTTAAGTAAAAAGTAAAAATGATTTTGCCATAAATGAAACAATTCATCTGTTGATAATTTTGCAAAATGAAAAAGTTCTCACAGAATAATCTAGATTTAATTGACCAGATGTCCTGCATGAGCATCTGGTCAACCGCTAGCTAGCATTAGCTATAAACTATTAAAACGGTGTGTTCCCATAGCATTGCTAACGTTGTAAATCCTCAAAAAGCTAATGATAGCAACAGAAACCACACCATACCTCAATTTGTTTGTTTTTCACATTAGACCAGTAGTTCTCAAATAGTGGGGTCAGGTGGACTTTCAGTATTAATGTCTCTATTGATGCTTGAACGATAAACAAGCCTCCAGTCACTAGGTGGCAGCAGAGCTCAAACTGATCAACAGGCTGCCTGTTCAAAACAGTAGAAGAAGAACACAGGAAGCACATTGTTGACTTTCCTTCTCTAGTAGAAGAAGTAGAAAGTACAGAAGTTGTTAGAAAAAGAAATACTCAAGTAAAGTACAGATACCTGAAAAATCTACTTAAGTACAGTAACAAAGTATTAGTAACAAAGTATTAGTACTTTGTTACTTGCCACCTCTGCTGAGGGACATGTCATTTTATTCTCATTGTATATCCCTTTTTGACCATGTCTTCTCCTCTCTCCAGAGTATGTCAGAGGACCCACTGGCCCAATCACAAGGGTCTGTGTCGACCCAACACGGAGAACGTGGGCCTGCCTTTCCTGGTCAGCGTGCCCGAGTCACGACTGTCCTGTGCCCGCCTTACCCAGCTACTAGAGGGGTACTCCAGGTACGCAGTCCAGACAGTTTGCTTATAGCTGTTGGGACAGCACACACCTTAACTCACTGTTACATCACATTCACCGTATTCCCTCTGTCTAGGTTTTCCGTCAACGTGTTCCAGCCGCCTTTCCAGTCAGGCAGGACGTCCCCCGAGGCGTCCCAGTCCCGCGTAGATCTTCCCTCAATGCTGGCGGGCTCTCCCGAGGGCCTTGAGTCGGGGGATGAGGCCGTGGGTGGCAGCAGTACTGTAGGAGCGGACGGCCCGGAGCCGGAGCGCCACTCTCCTCTGCCTGAATCCCAAGCAGAGTGTGCCCAGGCCTCAGCCGTCCACTCGGGGGACTCGGATTCCCTCCCCTCTTCCCAGACGGCTCTCTCCACCACGCGGACCGTAGATTCGGGATTCTCTGAGCCCACCTCGTCCACGTCCTGCTGCTCTCTGGACCCTCACGCCGAAAAAGAGACGTCCTGTGAGAAGGCGGTCCGACCAGAAGGTAAAGACGTGACATGAGGATGCTTCTCTTATCTTTTTTATTTATTTTTTTTATTTATTTTTTTGATGCTTGATACTTTTTGCAGCTGCAGTAACAGGGTATCAGCATCCAAGTGAATCGGCGTCGGGTCACGCCAGTCAGTTCTACATAGCTCTGCTGGACTCTAACAACAAGGAGCTAAGGCTGGATGAGAAAGGTATGACCAGAAATTAAGTTGCTTTGGTACCGTTTCAATATTTGTGGCATCTTATTCCCCTTGAACTTTGCATATAAGCGTCTTTTAGACAAAAGAAATAAAGTTCAAAACGTATTTTCCCCTCTGCAGAGGACGCTCTGTCAGACGTCCCTGAAGATGCCACCCTGGAGATGGTGTGGAAGAACAACGAGCGTCTGAAGGAGTACGTGCTGGTGAGCTCCAAAGAGCTGGAGTACGAAGAGGACCCCGGGTCTCTGAGCGAGACGGCCAGAGCGGGACACTTCACCCTGGAGCAGTGCCTCAATCTCTTCACTAAGCCAGAGGTGCTGGCACCGGAGGAAGCCTGGTAGGAGTCTGACGTTTTCTGATTGGGTTTCACACTCGCCATGACGGCCTTGTCACCGGGTCTGAGGAATGAAATAAGTCCAAAGTAGAGACTGTGTTGGCACCTCATTCTGGCAAAAAAGTAATTTTTGTTAAGAAATGAATGAACTAAATTATTTTTCTTGATCAACTCTTGACAAGTGTGCTAAATTAAGACAAAGGAAAAGCGACAAATACTGGCTCCAGAAAGCCTGTACTAACAAATTTACTTACTTTACATTAGGGCTGAACGATATGGACAAAATTTCATATCTCGATATCGAGCGTCTGAACCATTATTTTGAAGCCCTCTTTTGAGACTGTGTACACGAGTACCGTGTAGGGATGGGAATCTGTTGGCACCTCACGATTCGATTCCGATAAAACGATTATCGATTAATCTCAATTTTTTTGTAATGTATGTATATATATATAAATCCATTGCAATAAATCTTGCATTTAGTAATCCGTTTTGCCCTCTCCGTGTTCGGTTCAGCTGTACCGCCTGATCAGTTGTCCTCTGGCTGGCATACGATACGATGACGATATATCGTTCAGCCCTAGTGTAAATGTGCTCTGCAGATGATAAACAAGCTTACTGGTTTTGACGTTTCTGTCCCAACAAATGAACAATGAAATGAACGCGGAGAGAAAAGAAAACGACTTTCTTTATTATTATTTTGTGACCTTTTATGTTTAGAACAATATCTGGTAAATGAAGATGGTTTAGGGACCAGTCTGTGGCTAGAGGTCGTAGCAGCAGATCCTGGTGTCTCGGGTGCTGATCTATACGCTGTGCCGTCTGTATTTTTAAGGTACTGTCCAAAGTGCCAGCAGCACCGCGAGGCCTCCAAGCAGCTGCTGCTGTGGCGTCTCCCCAATGTTCTGATCATCCAGCTGAAACGCTTCTCCTTCAGGAGCTTCATCTGGAGGGACAAGATCAACGACATGGTGGACTTCCCCGTCAGGTAAATGAAAGTTTTTAATTTCATTTTGCGTGAAACGATGCGAACGACTGCACAAGGCAGACACCAATTATCTGCCTATGTGTGGCTTACTGGCTGAATATTTTCCAACGTCTTTCCTCAGTTTCATTTTGTAAGCGTGGAACGGGTCATTCGTCCCAGTGAGTGAATGTAACCGACAAGAAAATTACACCCTCTGTACTTAACTTGTCAGATATTTGTCCAAGATAGAGAGACGTGAATGTTGTGCTAATGCTACAACCCAAGATTTTTTAAACCTCTTTCCAAAAAAAACCTTTACACTCCGCCTCAGCCAACACATTTAACGGCTACGTGCAGTACTGTACGCTATAACACAACCGACTTAATAAAGGCATCAACAAAGATTTCACCCTAAAGCAGTTTCTGAGTTTGTTGGACTGAATAAACAAAAAGGAGGCGGTGTGAAGCAGCTAACTTTGAATGAAGGAATGAGGTGAAAAGCTTCCACCTAACACTGTGCAGCAAAGATCACAGAGAGGAGACTGAACTTTATTGTTTTTCTGTATTGGAAGTGAAGAAAGTAGATCAGTCCATCCCTCGCCATGACCAGAAAATATGTCCATGATCAGCCAAGATTCCTCTGCGTTTCCTCCAGGAACACAGTTACATGCCAGTTAGTTTCTATTTCTGTTTTAAGTTGATGAAATATCCCGTCAGGATTTTCCAACACAAGCCCGAGAGTTGGTAGAGACTAAAGACTGCCACTCATTTTCCAGGCAGTCGGCCATGTGTACCAGTTCTCTTTCCCATCTTTGGGAACCCCTTATTTTAAAACCCTGTTTGGTGGTTCTAGTCTCATGTATAGAGCGTGGTGGTTTAAACTGATGTTTTCTTTCAGGAATCTAGACCTGAGTAAGTTCTGTATCGGACAGAAGGATGAGATGCAACAACCTCCCATCTACGACCTGTATGCAGTCATCAACCACTATGGAGGAATGATAGGAGGACACTATACGGCCTACGCTCGCCTCCCCAGTGACAAGAACAGCCAGCGCAGTGATGTTGGTGAGTAATACCCAGGCCACATTCAGCCCAGTTTGATCTGCTGAACCACTAACATAACAGAATAGTAACCAGACTTTTTCTAGTTGTTTTAGTGCAAAGAAGAACAAGTAAATTAGGAGAATGTTAACATTAGATGCCGTAGCTTACGCACATAGTCAGTTCCGGTGTATTTCGCACAAAATTTCATAAGACCCTTTTGTTTTGATGTCTGCACTCTGCCATCTTAATAATGATGCTATTCCAACTATGAAAAACAGTTTCTACAATATATGGCACATATGATAAGGTCATACGTCATAGGTGTCAAACTCATTTAGTTCAGGGGCCAAGGTTTGTCTATCTTGTATGTAAGGTTAAATAAAGTATCAGCGGATAAATCTAATTTATATTAAATTGTTGACTGTCAATCTAACTTTGCTAACTAGAGCTTATAAAGTTAGTATAGTTATTGATGTGTCAGGAGTATTTTTCTCCAGGTTTTAGACTACTTTCTTTAAATAATTGTCTCCACGGTTTAAAAAATCAAGAGCACAAATATTATAGTTTTAAAAAGTGGCGGTAACGTAAAGTTTAATTTCATGCGGAAGTCTAAACCTCCTATAAATGTTGCATTCTTTCTCTTCTCTTACTAAAACAACAGACAATTTAGGAACAGCAGTTATTTGGCGATTATTTATCTTCTATGTAATTTTCATTTTGGCCCAGATTAGGCCCTGTGGCGACCCGCTTTTGGTCCACAGGCCCTATGTTGCTCGTTCTTTTATCTTTTCTAAAACCCACTCACCTTCCCTTTCCCCTTCTCCCCTCCGTCTCACAGGCTGGCGTCTGTTTGACGACAGCACGGTGACAATGGTGGAGGAGAGTCAAGTCGTGACGCGCTACGCCTACGTCCTCTTCTACCGTCGACGAAACTCCCCCGTGGAGAGGCCGCCGCGCTTCCTCAGGCCCGTCGGAGCCGAGTCGCCCACCGCTGCCGGAGCTACTGCCAGCCAGGTGAGGACCTTTAGCTAAGAAGGCAAACACATGTCTTCAACGTAGGTTTGAGGGTTTCACCCCGTACAGACAACACGTTGGGACCAGGGTTTAACGTGGAGCATGGGGAGAAATGTCCCAACAGCAGAGGACAGTAGTCTCGTTTCAGATGCGTCCTATCACACATGCATGCGTTTATGATTTTACTATTCATACTGTGTGAGCTGCAGAGTTTAAATCCACCTTTCATGGAGTTTGGGAAACTAATGAATGTCTCAGTTGATAATGAGGAATCAGCAGCATTGTCCAGGTCTGACAAGAGAAGAGAGTGTTCAATGTCTTTTCAATTTCAAAGTCTTGACAAAAGCTTTTGCTCTGAGATATTTAATTACAGCCCAGTGGGTTCATAAAGGATAAATCCGTCACTGATGGTCTGTTTAACAAAGCTCAGCTCTCAGGCAGCATTACCATCCTCTGACCTTTTATTTTCTTGTCTTTTTAGCATCTTAAATGAATAGATTTTTATTATTAAAGGATTCCTGGTACTTCAGGATTGTAGCCGAGTGTAAAACGACCTCAAATTTACTAATTTAAAAGCAAGAGACACGCCTGTTAAATGATCTGCTTTTGTATTTTGTGGGTTCACTCGAGTTCATTGAGACAAAAATCATTTATTTATTTATTTACATCCTTGGTGCCCGTTCAAACCTTGCATTGAGATCCAATCTGATCCAGCGTAAAAGACAAGTGTGAACAGGACGCATTGAGACAGCATTTAGAGGTGGTTTGGTTGAGTCCGCACTCCTTTGTTGTGTGAACGCAATGCGTCCTGAGTCGCATGTTCTCAACAGCGGTCGTCCTGCATCAGTTCTGCCTCAAAACCAAAAACATAAAACACACGGCCGCTATCACAAATCACCACCTGAGTGTTTTAAGTCTCTGATTGCATTCGTAGCTTTTTGTTAGACCACGACTGTTCCCAGAAGCTGACACCGGTTTCCGCCAATCGCAGGCCTCTCTAATATGGCGGGAACTGGAGGAGGACGAGGAGGGGCTCGACGGGGGCCCCCGCGGCCTGTTCCGCTCTGCGCTGAGGAGGAGGCAGAGGAACAGGGATGAGGAAGACGAAGACAAAGCCGAAGGGTCTGTGCGCCGGCACCGCAGGCGGAGGATGTCGGACTATCCCGACGACGACTGCGTGCGATACTTTGTTCTGGGCACGCTGACCGCGGTGCTCGCTCTGTTTGTCAATTTGGTCTACCCTCTTTTTTACAAAGCCAACTGGACCTGAGCTGTGTGTCCGGTCGGCTGCTCCACGAGAAACAAGGTTTTTAACAACCTTTTTAAATAAGAGCTGAGTGAGCTGGTCATGTTCGGCTCAGAGAGACCTTTTAAAAGGCTTTTTTTTTTTTTTGGCGCCATTTCACATATTAAAGAATTAAAGGGACGATGAGAAAGTTAAAGCCGCAGCAGATTGTAAACTATTCACTACAGTGCATTGTACTTTTCCATAACTTTGCAGTTTTTAGTCACATTTTTAATAGTAATACTCAGACGATCCTCTGTGACAGCCTTAATCACCTACAGTGTATATATGGGACTGTGTATACGTCATCCTAGACCTAGAAACAGTAGTTTGCACAAAAGAAATCCTCGACTGAAGGACCAGGAAGACTGTGAGATGAGGTAGAAAGCTCTGGAAAGTGCTCAGACTTTAAGATGGATGCAGTTTTATTTTATTTTTTAAACCATGAAGCGTCTAGTTTTTGTGTGACCAACAGCTGCTGCCTTTTCCATGTCCTCAAATAGAACACAGATTGATTTTTGAGCCGCCATTGTGTTTTTAATTATTGTTATATATTTTTTTTTTAAATTGACCAGCATGTTACTGCAGTAAGATTGGTTTTACTTCCTGTATCTTCTTTTGTTTGTTATTTTAATGTGCTTTTGTTTAATTTAACTTCTTTAAAGCCATACTCAAACGGATGATTTTTTTAGATTCTCAGGATGAGTGTTGTTGCCAGGCAACTAGGAATTAACCGTCCACTTCTGAATGTAACGTAGCTTAGCGTGTTAGCACGGTTACGATTATGGACAGTTAAACGGAAACGTTAAAAAGTGGGAGGAGCCTAAAATCGATTCTGTCATTAACGCTAAAAAAAAAAACAACAAAAAAAAAAGCTCCTTTCAGACTCTGAACTGTCCACAGATTGTTTCTTTGCTCTGCAGTCGTTTTTAGATGCGAGTGTGTGTTTGGTTCTCAGGGAAATCTGTGCTTTTTCTGGTACCGAGGCAGCGCACAGCGACCTTTGTTTGCCTTAAATGTTTCACACACACACACCGAGAGTGTCGTCAGACTGTATGAAGAGCGGTTTATGCTTCTGCGGGACGTAGACGCCGCAACCTACGCTGCCACGATCCATTTATACTCATCAGTAGAGATGGGCGATAAGGACTACTTAGAAAAATGCAAATGACGATAAATAAACACCATTTTAGCCTAATCCTTTTGACTGTAGTGCATTAGCAAGTTTCGTCTGTTTTTTTGTTTTTTTTACCGGTGGCTTTTGATGAAGTCGACGCTGCTTCTTGCGCATTTTCTTCATATTCTGGTCTGAGCTGTGTTTTAGTGGCGTTACTGTCCTTTGTATTTGTTTGCAAACCTTTTGCATGTTGTAAATTGCTGCTCCGCATCAGACTTTTATAACAAAACCAGTTGAAGATAATGTGGGTCAAGCCTCCTCTTGGAGCTCCCCGCTGCAGGCTATCAGCTCCACCTTCCGCTGTTTTTCAGTTTGTCAAATTCCACACGTGTTGGGCTACTAGCGTGTCGCGCACCATATACGTCATCAATGGGAATTTATCGTTTTTATCGCGGGATGACATATTCTTTTGACGATATATCGTAAATGATAAATTATTGCACATCCCTACTTGTCAGTCTGGCTCGTTCTGTAAAAACTAGTCGCTGCTTTTTTTTTTGCCAGTCGGTTTAAGTTTTGTTTCTACTTCCTGCTTCACTTTCACTGAAATTTCGCCGCAGACAAGTCGTACAAATGTTCTCGTCTCTAAACCTCCTCAGTTAACCTTTCCTCCATCTTTATTCATCCATAACAATCAATTGGAAAACAGCTGGAGAATCAGCCGGAAACACTTAAGCGGAAACACGCTACTCTACCAAGCGGACCAATCACAGCTCTCGCGGCGTAGTTGCGCGTCAGGCTACGGCGTCATATTATCCTAGAAGCATAAACTGCCTGTAATACTTGATTAAGATATATGCAATGCTGAATGAAGTCTCGCTGTCTTGTGCACTAACTTGAAAATGTGAAATGTCCCGGAAGCGGAACAGCGGTCGAATATTTTTATTTTGACAGCTGTTTTCAGATGTGCTGATGGGTTTTAGGTAACTGCATTTAAATGGACCTGACTGAAGGAGAGAACTGTATATGTGTGTGTGTGTGTGTGTGTGTGTGTGTGTAGGACTATTTAATTGCAGAGAATAATCACGACTTGTATTTTGTGAGAACTCTATCTGTAATGTATTTTGAGTTGTTGCAAGTACTGTATTTAAAAGCTCATATTTTCATTCAGCTGCAATAATCTGGATACCTCCATCTAAATGCCAATATATGAAGCTTTGTGCTGCTTCAGGAAATAAAATCTCCATCTGTTCATCGTCTTAATCGTCTCTTCTTCAAGTCATGCTATTTTTTTTTTTCTTTTCCAGACAGATTAAATCTCTCAGAGTACCAAAGCAGCACGATTTATTGTCACCGCTGGTTTTTTATTTTACAGGCCTCTAGCCAGTCACTGTTCGGTGCCGACCTGGATCCCGAGGGCCCGCCCACGTTGACCCCCGAGGTGCCCTCCGACCTCTTCGCCCACTCCGGAGAGTGCGCGGCGCCATCCTACAGCAACATGGAGGAGGTGGACTAGCGACCGGGACCCGGATCCGACGAACGAAATGCCAGGAGAGCCGGCGATCCGAGGAGCGGGAGCTGCTCGTCGGGTTTACACGGGCGTCATCAAATAAAAACAAAACATAAGGAACGGTGCAATGCTAGAAGATCTGGAGGTGGTCTGTGAGGACTGCACTCACTGGTGAAAGACCTTCAGACGCACACCATTAATATACTCACATTTATAAAGACTTAACAGCTGCGTATGTAGTTCTGTCTGTGCATATAGTGACACAGAAGCTAACACACTTGTATAATCTCCTGTTAGCAGCTCGTAGTAAAGCTGCTCCTCCTCAACCACCTGACCGAGCTCCGTGGACGCCCGGCTTCCACGCACCGACGCACCTTGTGGTCTGGTTTTAAGCTAAATAAATAATTAAATAATAATAATAAAAAAAAATAACTCCTGCTAACCTTGATCCGACCTGTTAATCTCCAGCTAAAGCTACGGCCGACTATTAGGGTAAATTTGGACAGTTTGAGTTACGGTTGTTGTAATGTGCGTTAATGATTATTTTTTTATTATGTGTTTTTTCTTTTCTTTGTTTTTTTTAAAAGGTTGGTTTTGCTGGTTTGATTTGTTTGTGGCCGTGTTTTCAGTGAATTGGAAATGTAGCAACTGATGTATAAAAAGGAAGAAGAAGAAGAAGAAGTGAGACGGGTGCTGACCAGCTTTTCTTTCGTCAAATGGAGTCGCTTTCTAAACTTCTTTATTCTGCTTTACTTTTATTCTCTTTTTTTTTTGTACTCGTTTAGATATTCGATCCTGTGGATGCAATCGTAAAAAAAGCTTCAGTGTGAACTGAACTGTGCATGACTGCATGTTCATACAGGCTGTGACTGTTCAGCGCCCCCTCACCTGCCCTCAACCTTCGCCACATTTCATTATTTCTGTTTTTCTGTTGTTTTTTTCGTTTTATTATTATTTTTATTTTTTTTTGAGTGGGTTGTCCAGTCTCACCCCGCCTCCTTTGAGATGAACTGCGTATATATAAAGTGGGGATCATTAAGAATGCTGCTGTGGATACATATAAATGGTTAATATAAATAAAAACAATTTTGAGAATTGCTAGAAGTTGTGAACGCGGGTTTGTCTTCGTCTGCACACAGACCACTTGTTTCAGGAAACTGTCCATGTGTCCCTAAGGTCCTTAGCCAGTCGTTTCTATCCATGCTTTGTAAACTGCAGCAGCATTTTTAAAATGGCTGCTTTCATGAATTTACTCTGGTTTTCTTCAGGGAAATATCTGCTAGTTTAGAAAACGTTGCAGTGAGAATATCATTTCTGTTGTTACTGATATTTCAATATCAACATATATATGATAGAGCAGCTATATATAGTAATTTACTTAACTAGTCATTACAGTAATACATTTCATAATCCAATCTACATTATACCTGCCTTTTTTGTTCATCTTTGTAATTTCATTAAATTAAAAGATTAAAATCTTAAAATACACATTTATTCCATATTAAAGTAATTAAGTATTGCAGAGAGTCACTTGGTAATGTGTCTTTTGTTATCCTACGTTTTCATTTACACAATTAAATGACTAGAATAACCTGTATAACAAATAGTTACCAATGCAGAGACAAAAAAAAAAAAAAAACATTAGTTTTTCAATTTATGATCAGGTATACATGGTATTTTTTTTCCAACAAAAAAGGATTTAGTAAAAACATAATAATAAAACAAAACCAACAGAAATGTTTAAAAATGTTCCCAATACAACGGTGTAGTTCAGTTTGTTCTATAATAATAATAATAATAATAATTTAATTTAATTTAATTTGATTTAATTTAATTTAATTTAATTTAATTTAATTTAATTTTAAAAATCCTGTACGCAACATCTATCTCGAGGCGGTAGGAGGCGCTGTTTCACGCTTTTCCGCAGCGTACAACTCACTGGCTGGATGCAGAAGAAGAAAAACAGAGAAACAGGAAGTACCGGCAAATGCGACAGAGCCGGATAGACCGTACCTGTGAGTTTTAACATTTTCAAACTACCGCGTATCGTTTCACCTCGATGGCGGACATCGGTGAGAACAGCGGCTCCCGAGCGGAAGAACACGACGGGACAGAAGACAGACATGTCCCCGAGCCCGGTTGTGGGACAGGTGACCCCGCGGTGACAGTCCCTCCGGGTCCCTGGTCCTCAAATCACAGGCAGCCCAGTAAAAAGTTAGTCCTGCATGTGGACCTCAACAACACCATACTGGTGTCGGACGCCGTGTCGGCTGAGTGGACTCTAGCAACTCTGGACTATTACCTGACCACTGTCACCTGGGGGAAGATGAGCCACGGTAGGAGAGAGACAAGACACTGTTTAAATGATTGCTGTTCTCCTCATCACTCAGGAACGCTAGGAATGTGTTCACTCAGGTGACACAGCGAGGTCCCTGTTCCGGTTTGACACAAACCAAACTCCATTGTAAAAACGGTCAATTTAAGACCCTTCTCTTTTACTTACGGCTAACGTGAAAACTATTTGAAATATTTGTCTATTATTGACATAAAACAACATTATTGGATAAGCCGAGTGGAAGGACAGCAATACACTAACTAGATGAAATGCCTACAATTGCCTCTTTTTATGTTTTTATTATCAAAATGTGGACGTGAACCTTAAACTATACATTTTTTTAGTGAAGTTTGGCGGGACATGGCATCCACTGAAAACCATTCATTTCAGACTAATTGAAGGGCCAAGTCATTTTCCAAACTACTAAATAAACCGTGTGGACTATCAGAAAAGACAGTTTTTCCCGGTTTATAGAGTTTTGGGATGAATAAAATAATAGAAAAAAAAATTATTATCTTAAATTAATAGTGTAGTTGTCACAGTGTCTATTATTTTTTTTCTATTCTATTCATTTCAGTGAATTGAGAGAATTGGAAATAGTGAATCTGACTATGACACAATAATATTAATAATAATAATAATAATAATTGCTGTAGCAGTTTTAAAAAGTGATCCCGTCTCTTCCGGTTTCTGTGTCTTCTCACTGGTTGTGTCTACGTTTAAAGCCGTTCACCAAAGCTCTTGTCTCCTTGCAGGGAAGTGGGAATGGCTGAGTGACTCCCCCTCCCTGCTCCCGCCGTGCAGCGACGCCGTCAGTTACTACTCCCAGTTTGGACACACGGCTGCTTTCACCTCCGGCGCCGGCCGACGCTTCCGAGGCGTCCGGGACGAGCACCTGGAGCTGCTCCGCTGGCCCGACGGCGTCAAGGCGAGCGCGGCCGTTCCTAAAAGTGTTTTTCTGAAAGAATGAGGAAATGTTACCCAGGATGCATTGTGTTTTTACACTAGCAGAGGAATGAGTCCAAAATGTGTCCCGGACCGCCTCCAAATGTGGTCTAAGATCTCGTATGTGTACTCAAGGCTGGCCACAGTTAGAAACAGCAATAATTCCCTGATTAATTTTCAGACAGTAGACACTCTTCCTGTTTGAACTCGTGTTTAATTTACATCTGGAGCCAACCCACTGAGCTTTAGCCTCATCTAACACCTGCTGCTTTGGTGACATTAGCGCTGTAAGCCTGTAGTCATGTAGTGTGTGACTGGGTTTGGTCTTCTGTCCTCTCGAGGAGTCTTGTCTTTTTAACTGCACCACATGCCGAGCTCCTCATGAATCGTATTAAACCCTCGGGAATACTTTTAACTCTGATGATGACTTAAGCAAAACGGGATGCTCTGCAGCCTTTAGCTCCATCTAGAGGAGCGACTTTCTTGCAAGACTTGCAAAATCCTGCTGCTTTCCGTCTTTAGACCTTCCCCTCTGCTTCCCCCAAACCAGCTCGACCGCTCGACACGATCACGCGCCGCTGACTGCCTCCCTGTCTCTCGTGTTTTCCCATGCAGGCTGACAAGGACCTGTCCATAAAGGCGGAGGACGGCCGGCTGTACCACTGGATCCTCCCCTCCTTCTTCCAGCTGCTCAGAGACCTGGCGCGGGAAGGGCAGGAGTTTGCCGTCGTGTTCCGGACGTTCGGGATCGACCTGCCTCGAGCGCTGAGAGCCGTGTCGCGGGCCGTGGTCGAAGGGGCTCATCCGCTGTTCCCTGACCTGCCCGACCTGAAGGTGAAGTAGGAGCTGTAGCTCAGTTGCGAGTTAGGACGAGGCTGTCCCACTAGTGTCTCTCAGTGACGTGATTCTAGGGTCGGTTCAGCATGTCCTCTTTTATACCCTTATTTGCTTTTAAAAGTCAAAGTCCAAAGAGTTTGCACCGTATATTCGGTGCATCCCTATTTACAATTCATGGTGTTGTTTCAGAACCATGCACATATATGCTGCATGCAGCTTTTCGCTGGCAACAGCAGAGCGTGACCTTCTGTGTCCTTAACCACGAGACCTTTCCCTGGACAAACATACATCTCTGACCAACTGGAGTGGAACGCATCGATTCTGAGAAGACAGCGGAGGTTGTAAATGGACGGACGATGGAGGGGGGGTGGCGTGGGGTGGTGTCTAGGGGTGAACCTGTCAGGCAGAGTTAGCTGTGTGAAGGAGAGCTCAGTGGAAATCTTCTTCAAGCGGCCTCCTGTCAGACGCTATTCACGTGTGTGTGTGATGGGAACGGCAGAGGAGAATCGATCAGAGGAAATCTGATTGGACGTCGGGTGTTTTTCTGCCTCGGTGACTTTTCTGGGTGCAGCAGCTTCACCTTCATGCTCTTAGATATATGTGCAATTAAAGCCAGCGTCATGCATGTATGTATTGTCTTGGTGAAGGTTCTCCGTCATCCGGGTCATGGTATATCCAAAAATAAAAAAAAAAGCAGAAACGAGCAACTGGACTTGCAGGCTTTCCTGAAGACGCTTCGTCCAAGTAGCTTCCTCAGATCTAAAAGGATGTTGGGGAGTTTAGATCCTCTTTTAGAGTACATTTAAATCCACCGTGTGAGATGCAGGAGATTCCTCAAGACCTCATGGTCTGTAGTGGTGTTGCTGGAAACCTGCAAATAGCTTTATAGCATCTATACGCTGCTGTCTCATTGTTTAAAGGTGAGAAAGACGACAGGTTCTCAGGTTTTTCCTCAGTGCTGAGGTAGACTAGTTCACCTTTGTCTAAGGCCTCGTCCACACGTACCAAAACCATCTTTTCCTCCTCCTCCGTTTTCGCTGGCACGGTTTCAAAAATAGCCGCGTCCAGACGGATCCGTCTTAACACGACTCAAAACGCTACTTCATACTCCAGGCCTATAGGTGGCGCTGTTTCAGTTTCAGAAATTCACCAAAAACGGAGAGGAAGAGGCGGAGCATGCGCACAAAGCTTGAGCGCTGTTTATAAATCGGCTTTAGAAGAAACCAAACTCAAGGAGAAATGATATTTAGCCCTAGTAACCATAATAGGCTCAATATCTTCTCCAGCAGGAACACGAGCATGTAGTCCACCATTGTTGTTGATGTTGTTATGAGACGTCTCGCGGGACATAAGAGGTGGAAGGCTGCTCCAGGGGTGTGGAGATGGTGGCGATGATGTCATCATTTTCCAAAATCTCTGGATTCCCCTGTCCACACGGATCCACAAGAAGTGCATTTTCGAATTTATCCACCCCGGGACCCGGTTTCAAAAATGTGCGTTTACGAGATTCGTCTGGACGATCGGCCAAAACGAATAAAAACATCTGCGTTTACGCAAAAATGCGGTTTCGTGTGGACGGGGCCCAAATCTTCCAACGTGGTGTCGTCATAACTGGGGAAGAACAGGCTCCAGCCCCGTGCCTCAACACTACTTTAAAGATTCATTCATTCATTTTGTGTAACCGCTCGTCTTGTGAAGTCTGGACAGGTCCCCTGTCCATCACAGGGCTAACACAGAGAGACACTCACACCTACGGCCAGTTTAGAATCACCAATGAACCTAACCAGCATGTCTTTGGACGGTGGGAGGAAGCTGGAGAACCTGGAGAGAACCCACGCAGACACAGGGAGAACATGCTAACTCGGAAAACACAGGAAGGAACCGGTCGGACCCAGAACCTTCTTGCTGTGAGCGCTAACCACCACGCCACCGTGCCCCTGCTTTAACCACACTTTAAGCAGAAACCGAAAAACTGGAACTGAAATTTGCAGCTGATGGTGGTTCTGAGTGGAAAAAGCAAAAGACTGTCACCAGTGTTATTCCTAGAGACGTGTACAATCCACTAGAAATTGAGATTAGATTAATCAGCTTTAATTAAATCACCTTAATCAACACGGCGTGCCTCTAGGTTTCTGGGGTCCTGAACGTAGAGCTTACGACTCTTCTCCTGTTTTTCCTCTGTCCGCTCCGTCTCCAGCTGAACGTGGACATGACGCCAGGAAGCATCCGCTGCAGCAAGAAGGGGATCGTCGTGAGTCGAGCCGAGGACCGCTTATCCTCTCGCGACGGAGAGAGAGCTCTGTACCAGTACTTCAGCTCGGTCCAGGGCATGGTAGGCTTCCAGGATGACTACCAGTGGTACGCACGCCGTTCCTCAGCGCAGCCATGAATGAACGTGGCTTTTTACGGCCTTTTATTTCTTTCTTTTTCTTTCGTGGCATTTTTTTTTTACATATATCTTTATGTTCCCGCGCTTCTCTCCAGGTGGACTGCTAATACCTGCTCCAACCGTGGGGGGAAGCCGTTGTGGGTGGACCCGTTCGACCAGCACATCCAGCACATCTTCATAGATGACAACATACGGCAGAACGACGAGGATACGGTTGTTAATCCCAGGGTACTGACACATCTTTTAATACTTTCTCAGGCACGTTTGGAACCTTTTAACTTCCTGTCTCCGTACAAACATACATTTCCCAAGTGTCTCATTTTAGGCACCTGTGAAACTTATCCAAAAAAATAGATTCTTGAATATACATCAGTATTATATTAACTACCTAAAATGAAAGAAACATCTTTGAAAAAATCTATTTGACGTGTATCTTAGTGTTTTAGTTTGACCCAAAGTCCCGCCCACTAACATGGAGGGGGTGGAGCTTATGACCTATACTGCAGCCAGACACCAGGGGGAGCTCTACGTGATTTGGCTTCACTTTAGAGGAGCTGTTCGAAACCCCGAAGTTTCACCGCTTTGGAAACACATCCACGTGATGACATCAATTACATTTCACTGTGCATTGTACTATGTATAACTGTACATGTGACAAATTAAAAAAAAAAAAAACTACTAACCATTTTTTAATCACACACGGTTCGTGTTTCAACATCTCTAACGTCAGTGACACTGTTACGCTGCAGCACAAGCCTTAGTTTTGTCTTATATCCTCAGTTCTTAGCCACATGCTTTCATTTAACCGCTGACTGTGCCGTTTTAGGATGGATTCATTCTGCTTTGCTCTGTAGATGACTAGTTGTGTGGTTGATCTGTGCTAAGGTGTGTGCGCCAAGTTGGAGCGCCTCTGTCCTACAGTCAGGAAGTTTTCATTCTGCTTTTTTAGAAACCGACTAAGACAAGAACCGCACCTTCCTGATTCTCAAAAGAGAAACATTTCAGATCTGCTTCAGAGCTTGTGTTTGTGTTTCTCAGGTGTTCTTGGACCCGGGCGGCACTGAGACCCGTACGGCCTCCATCTCCGAGCTCTACGACGTCACCTTGATCCACAACGACCTGCTCCGGGCCATCTCCGACCCGACCTACTTCACCCAGCGCGTCCACATCTGCCTGGAGAACTACGAGAGGAACGTCCAGCAGGGGGCAGGCTAGAGCACACCTCCATCCTTTTTACTTCCTGTGCGTCTGTGCCCACGAGACGACCTCTAGTTCAGATCATAGAAATCTGAGGGCGCAGACGCACAACGGGCAACATGTAGAGCTATTTAACGCAAAGCTAGAAGAGTTTAATGAAAAACCAAATGTACGGTGGTTACATGGGAAAAAGGGTTATGTAAATGTGTGTGTGCTAATCTCAAATATTCGCCAGCTGATACGAAGTGGTGTCCTCCGCTGAACCACGGTGGTCGGGGTTGGACTCTGTGACTAATCACTCCACGGGATAATCGCTCCGTCCCTGCAGGGCTCGAGGCTCGCAGCGTAATTAGGGTCAAGCTGAAAACCCTTCAAGTCTTTTTATTTTTTTTAAACATCACATGCAGCTTCTCCTTTGGGACCATTTGTTTACCTCCTCTTAAAAACCCAAAAGGTGATACTTGAATATCTCTAGATGACTGACACATTTGGTTACTGACTTACTGGATAAAAATATTATTAATGCAATCACAAAGAGACTCTTACTGACCACAGGCTCAAACACTATGCTTCTATTAAGATGCGCTGAGACGTATCGTAAAGGTTTGGGATTTGTTTGCACTGGTTTATTCTTAGATTAGGAAGAACTCCTGCTTTTATTTTTTAGAGGATGTTTATTGCGTCTCCCCGCCCACTGGGAGATTTTTATCTGCTTTGTTTTCCTCAGGTCGGTTTTATAGAGACGGCTGAATGGCATCGGTAAAGAAAATATATATTTCTAGTTTATTATTTCTAGTTCTAGTTTAAAGATGAAAGGTTCTGGGCAAATAAAATGAAAGTCTTAAGATGAAAATTTGGTGAAAAGTTTTAGATTTTGTACATTTCTGCTTAAAAATGACTCAAAACATCAGCGGAAATCTAAAACGTAGATAAAGAGGACCCGATCGAACAAGTCAGAAGAGAAGTAATGTGCTTGTGTAGATGTTTGTTCAGGAAAATATATAAAAGGAAAAGCACCTGTAGGATTAGAAGTTAATTTCATGGCCAAGATTATTGGCCAATTAAAGACAGAAGTGTCTCCAGGTCAATGTAATGAGATTCTGGTTTTGCTTAGTTTAAATAAATCAAGGTTTTGTCTCGGTCTGATGTTTGTGGAAACGTCTGATAGAACAGATGTGGAGCTTTCTGAGGAGCTCAGACAAAGACTTGTTGTTGCTCACCAGGATGGACAAAGGAGTTTGGAATCCACAAATAATCCACAGTGAATGAAGACGACGTTACGCTCCACAGGAGTGGTCCACCAACGGAGATCACTCCAGCGTCAGAACCTTCACCTCTCAGTGACACGTGGGCGTGGTGATGTCTCTATTCTGCTGCATCTGATGGACCAATGAAGTCTGAATTTATACCAGTGGACTCTAGAACATCAGGACATCTGTCCATGAGCTGAATCTGAAGAAAGACTGAGTCATGCGTCAAGACAACGAGCCCAAGAACAAAAGAACGGTTAAAGACTGAACTGAAGAAGACTCAAGAGGTTCTGTTCTGAGGGACGGGCTAAACCAGAAACCGACTAATGCACAAGCATAATATTTCCTTCGTTTGTTTGGGTTCTCTTTCTCTACCTGCTGATGTTTTGAGTATTTTCTAAATTTGCAGAAACGTAGAAAATTCTGAACGTCTTTACCACGACCACAGGATGCGTCTTTAGACACGGTTGTTTAAGGAGAAGCTACTCATTGCATCATTGGGGTTAAATAACTGAAGGATAATCTCCCATGCAGTAACAGGAGGCTCTTACCTATTCACACGTTCCTTTTTCAGGAGTGAAACTTGAGCTTATACGAGGCTGCTTTACTCAAAGTCTACTGATGAAGTTATTTTATTTTATTTATTTTTTTACTTTGCACGAAATATGCAGCGGTATGAGGTGAATGTAAGCAGCCAGTTTTACAGTTTTTATACAGATCCAGATGAAAGAAGCGGTTAAATACCGTGAACCGAGGTCACGGTCCGATGACGTCGCTCTCGTAAACGGTGACTCCGTCTAGCGTCAACGTTCTCATCAAAACTTGAAAAAGCTGAAATGTTAGCAAGCTTTGTTTTTCATTTCTTCATTTATTGCTGATGTGTAGTATGACTGCAGAGCTGAATAAAGTGTTGTTCTGTGATGGGGGTGTTTCTTCTTTCATGAATGACTCATTTTAGGGCTCACATGAAGCCCAATAGGGACCCGGAGCGGTAACATAGTAGAATAATGACCTATAAATGATGTTCTAGTATGAGCGCACCATGCTAACTCGTGCTTGCTACCTGGCTACCGTAATAACAGCTGTTCTAGTCTACATGCAGTTTTATTTCTCATTCATAAAAAGCCAAATCGGGGACATTTTTGGGGACAGCTTTAGCCTTGGACAGGTCACCCAAATCGGGGACGTCTGGTCACCCTACTGTTCATGTCTGTGAATGTTTGTCTGTGTCTCTGTGTTAGCCCTGTGATAGACTGGAGACCTGTCCAGGGTGGGCCCCGCCTCTCGCCCCAGTGACAGCTGGGATAGGCTCCACCCCCCTCCCATGACCCTCCAGAGGACAAGCGGTTACGTGTAATCTTTTGCACATTTGCTAATTCGTCCCGGTTTTGGCCCACAGGCCTTATGTTTGACAGAGATCAGGATTCAATCCATGCTGGAAAACCAATGGGGTCCCGAGGCCATGGCTGGATGACAGATTTTCAGTTAGAGGCCGTGTCCAGATCATTGATATTGATCTGTTAGTGTGTGTGTGTGACCTGGCGACGTCCACTGGGGACAAATGACACAAGGAACAAAGGAACATACGGCAATTAGTGGTAAATAATGAAGTATTTATTTGCTTTCACAGTAAAAGACGCTGGACTATTTGACTTTGTGCCGTTTTAAATCAAACGCTTCTTTCCTCAGCTCTCCTGGGGTCACTTAAGGTGGAAGAAGAAGAACACTAAGCTATAAATGTTAGATGAGAAGCTTCCTCTGTAGTTTGGACAAAGATTCAGCGCTCACCTTCTTCCTTCTTTCGTGTTGTTTATCGACTGTTTCGCTGTGGCAGAGGTCAGACACGTTAGCTAGTGACGAGTCGTGTCTGGAGTGAATGATGCTGATGCTGCTGCCCGTTGGACTCGTCATCTGTGCAGACGGTCTGGACTTTTCTGAGAGTTCATAAAAGAGTTTCACAGATGATTTTGAAGCATTTGTGAAGTCCTTTCTCCAGCTCTGCCTTGTTCTTTATTTCCTTGTTGATAAATTCATCACGGAGTCAAACTTTTATGTCGTTCCTTTGACGACATTATTATCTGCTCTCTTCAAGTTAGACTGGAAATATCTGCTGCACTGCCAGCCTCATAGACGGCGTTTAAACTTTTATCCAAAGCACTTCATTATTCATTCATTCATTCATTCATTCATTCGTTTTCTGTAGTGGCTTGTCCTGTGAAGGATCGTGGTGGTGGGGGGGCTGGAGGAAGCTGGAGAACCTGGAGAGAACCCACGAGACACAGGGAGAACATGCAAACTCCACACAGAAAGGAACCAGTCAGAACCCAGAACTTGAAAATCATTATCATTTTTTCCGCCCTTAGAAATTGATTTAAAAATTTCGTAAATTGTTTGGCATCTCTGACGCACGGTGTGTTGGATTACTGGGCTGTTTAATGTAGAGCTAGTGCTTCATCTCACACAGTGCATATATAACGTTTGTAGATAAATAGAACTTTGAAAACCAACGTCATTTCACATCTGTAACATCTTATTTTTTTTAAATTTAAATTTCCTTATTTGACGTTTAATTTGAAACCACCTTTGGACAAAATGCTCTTTCTGTAAAGACCAGTAAGATCTGGAACAGTCTACCACTCTCCATGAGGGACTGTCCCACTTTACAAACCCTCAAAACTCACCTCAAGCAGCAGCTGAAAGCAAACCAGTCCCGTAACCATTGACTTCCATCTTCTGGTGACAGAGATGGACCCTGGACAAACTGCTGTCCATACTGGACAACGTCCACCACCCTCTGCACAGCACCTTCATCAGGTATCATCAGGTAAAGTATCTATCTATCTATCTATCTATCTATCTATCTATCTATCTATCTATCTATCTATCTATCTATCTATCTATCTATCTACCTGCTTAGGGACTGTGGATGTAAAATTAGCATTGTCTGAATAGACGTTCATTAAAGTGCACTGTCCCTATCAAATAAATAAACAAATATACAAGTAAAACGTATTTGCAAAAAATAAAAATAAAATAAAATAAATAAAAATGAAATGAATGAATAAAATGACACTAACCAACATCTATCGTGTGCATAATGTGCCTCTATCAGTTGGCACAGAATCAGCACTGATGGATCAGTCCTTCTGTGTCAGTGTGCATCAAAGCTTTGGTTCTTCATGTTTCTTGTTCGGTTTTACGCGTAAAAGCTTGTTTTTCACTGACATGCACCTTTAAAACAAACACTCCATCAGAGAACTTGAAGTCAACTGCAGCTAAATGCGACACACGTTGAGCTACCGCGTCGTTTAGAGCAGTAACTACTCGGTGGTTTGTGGTTTGACGCTGAGGTGGAGGGTCTCCTCAATCCGCATGAGGGCAGCAGCGCAGCTTTTGGAGAAGGAGCCGCATCCTTCCCTTCAGGTGAGTCCGGCGAGTTACCTGACGCTGGCGGCGAGGCGCGGGGAGCCCGAAAACACAGCGGGCGCGTCTGCTGCGGGGTGCTGTAGTCGCCTGGGGGTGGTGGACGGTGGATGGTGGTGGAGGAGGGAGCACACACAGCGGGGGCGCGGGAGTCGCCGGGATTGCGTAAATACGCGCTGCACGGTGAGTGAGGGGGAGGAGAGGGGGGAGGGCAGAGCAGAGCAGGAGGGGCAGGGATGATGTTGAGTCGGTGCGAGGGGACGGCGGTAACTGTCGGTTTCGCTGGATTGTGTCACTGAACAGGTTCGCACGCGGGAGCGCTGGTGACATGCCGGGGCCAAGCGTTTACGCGGAGCCGCTCCGACGCACCGCGGGCTCGCCGTAAACAAAGGTAAGCACCGGTGACGCTAAAACTTTCCGCCTTTTTTATTCTTTATCTATTTTCATTTCGTGCGTCCAGAAGGGACTTTGGTTCCCCGCTGGCGCCGCTGGGGAAGTCTACATCTGGGGATGTTGGTGCAGTGTGGCGCTTCACCTCTGCGCACATGTGCCGCGAGATATCCGCGAAGTTGTTGGGCGTTGCGGAGCGATCCGTGGCGGACGGACAGATACGAGCGCGTGTAAACACTCAGCCGTGAGTTTAAAACAAATGTCTGATGGTGCAACTGGAGTGAAAACGGGATGTCAAGGCTTCTGCTTTAAAAATCTGTTTGGACGCCATGTCCAGAATATTCCGTCATCATTTCTCACATAGATCTGTTTTTGTAAGTTTGGGTGGCATATACTCGAGCAGGGTTTAACCAGGGGGTTCCCCTCTGTTCTGTTTGGAGTTCTACATTTGTTGGTTCAGTTTTTGGTTCGCATTGCGCAGGGATTCGGGCTGCAGGACGATCCATCCAGCTGTTTTCTCGACGAGCCGGAGCCATCTGCTTCTCCACATCTGGATTCATGCGTCATGAAGTCACAGTTTACTGTCTCCACAACAAGTTTCCTCTCTGATTGACAGCTCAGTTCCCCCCTCATCCCTTTCTCCATCCTTATTCCCCACGAAGAGCAGCAGAGCAGCATCCTACACTTTGTAAACCTCTCCCCCCTCAAAGGGATTGCTGGTTTCTGCGGTGCCAGTCCCCCCCACCCCCTCTCTCCATCCGACCTGTGATGACGGCTCCTAACTTGAGCCTCATTTGCATAATGAGGATTACAGCTGACAAGCAGCGTCTGGGCCTGTCTCGGCGGCTCCAGCAGAGGCGCGCAGAGCCGGAGCAGATCTCATTGTGCCAGCAAAATGCCACCTTCAATCAGGACTCACCGGGAAGGCTGCAGTCTGCTCTGACAGCCACCTCTGCCTCTTCCTCCACCGCCGGGTGCAGCAGGAGAGAAGGGGGACAGTGACAAATGCACGGAGCTGTTGGTGTTGCGTTTGGCACGAAGGCTTGTTAGTTGTGAATGAGAATGCACGACTTCTTCTTCTTCTTTCTTTTATTCATGACATCAGAATTGCAAATCCATTAATAGTTTTAATTGTTTCCTGCGGGAGGAAGAGGAGGAGGAGGAGGAGGAATAATCTGTCTATTCTTGTTGATTTTTAACTCTTCCTGCATAAACAGCTCGAGCTAAATTTATTCTGAAGTTCAAACCACGGGTCAGAGCCCAGAAGACGAGGCCGGGAGCTAGTGAGTCTCCACATAATGCACATGTCCAAACATCCTCTGTCTCCTGGTCATATCACGGTGAAGTTAGTTGTTGTTTGTTGGTCGGGATGTTTGCGTGGCAGGAACCGAAGCTTGTCCTCCTGTAATAAGCGAAGGCGTCACCTGAGAGCAGCCTTTGATTCAAGACTTGGATGTGAAAGGTCGTCATTGTATCACATTAGACAGTTTTGAGTGATTTATTTGATGCATGAATTCTTAAATAATCGCCTGAAGTGATCTCGGATCTCTGAAATCTAACCGAAACGTTTCTGAAAACTCTGAAGAAGATTCTTTGAGGCGTCCTGGAGACGTTGCTGTCTGAGGAACGGATCAGACGGACGGGTGAGCTGACACGTTCTGGCATACGACGCCTCAGGCCACAGCTTTTTTGTGGACACATTTGGACAAGTTACGAAAGTTAGATTCTAACTTTCGGCGTTTGGGATTCGCTTAGTTTCTTGTTTGTTGAAGCTCGAGGAAATGCACGATGTATTTTGTTTGTTGAATATAAATACAACTGCTGTACAGTTTTGCAGGATGTCTTTAATGGGACGGATGCAAAGGTCCTCAGTGGAGGAATACACCGATCAGCCACAACATTAAAACCACTGACATGAGAAATGAATAACATTTAAACCATCTTGTGACAGTTCATTGTTCTCCTGGGAAACTTCTGGACCTGGCATTCATTCATTGGTGTGGATGTTACTTAGACATGTAGCACCCACCTAGACCAGACCAGGCACCCCCACCCCATAGCAATGACACTCCTTGATGGCATCAGCCATCCCCAGCAGGATGCAGCCACAAAAACACTTTAGGAACAACAAAAAAAAAAACATGAAGAACATCTGGAGGCATGAACACAGGAGAACTTTCTTAGAAACAGAGGTAAATGTGTTTTGGACCAGTCACAGTTAGGCTATGAGTCAACAGCTGAAGACTGTGAAGCACTGTTCTCCCCCCATGATGTCACAGCTGATGGTCTGGTCCATTTCCTGGTTCTCTGCATTTAACTGAGCTCCACCCTTCCATGCATCCTTTGCCCGGACCAGGAAGGAAGTGGGGACTCCAGAAACGGTAACTCAAAGAAAACTAATTAGTGTTTAACTTGATGACTAAAACACTTTAAACTAAAACAGACGCTGTAGAGTCAAATGAACCAAATATGAACAAATTCTCAAACTGTGACCAGAAATCTGCATTTATGTACTGAGCAGATATTATTATTATTTTTGAATGTGAGCCTGTAGATGCGTCCATAACACCTAAAGAAGCTTAAAGCCAAATTATTTGATCGACCTGGTGGAAGCTTTGCTGGAGTGTAATCGGTTCCAAACGGAGAGACTCCAGAACAGCTTTCCACCACAGAATAAATACATTTCTGAGCCATCATCCAGGCTAATGGCCTTCAGCATTTCACTCATCATCAAACCAAGCTTAATACTCGACCAGTCGGTGACACTCAACGCTGTGAGTCCAACTTCGAAATGATCAGAACTGTCTGAATGTAGAACAAGGTTCTAGATGCTGACTCTGTGGCTAAAACTATGTCTGTGGTAAAGTAAATTTAAATCATGGTTCCTCTGGTGGAAGAACAGGTAGAAGAACTGGAGATTAACTTTGTAACCGACTAACTTCATGTCAACGATATGTGGACTCTGCAAGGAATGCATTGAGGACATGTGGCATTTTGTGTGACAGCAGCTTCTCGTCCTGACTATGGTGTCCTGTAGAGGGTGGTGGACATTGTTCATGATGGACCAAGAGACTCCAGGTCTGTCCCTACCGCAGAGCTCTCCTTCTGTTTCTGCTTGTCCATCTTTGAGGTGTCCTTCTTCTTATTGCTGTCTCTCCAGGACACCACAGCGAAGAAGAGGACACTGGCGATGGTAGTTTGGTAGAACTTGTCCAGCAGCTTCTGTCAGATGTTAAACGACCTTGGCCTCCTGAGGACATAGAGACGGCTCTGACCTTTGTTTGTACACTGAGTCTATGTTAGCCAACCAGTCCAGTTTGTGTTCCAAATGTAGACTCAGGTAACTGCGTTGATGGTTACAGGCTGCAGATGAGGTCTGGACTTCCAGAAGTCCACTACCGTCTTCCTGGTTTTAGCTGTATTAATCAGAAGATGATTCGCTTTGCACCATGTGACCAAGTTTGCATAACTGCCTCACACTTTCCGTGCTGACAGTTGTGCACATACATTTTTGACAAACGATCCTCCTGGACTGTGCAGGGCAGCAGCAGCAGCAGCGTACGCTTTAAACTGTCTGTAGCTGTGATTAGACCAGACTCTGTGTGTGAACGGATATAGCGGCTGCCACGCAGACACAATCACAAACCAGCCTGCTACAGACATTAACCCGGACAGATGAGTGTGGAGCTTGGCCAGTATTTCCATCAGAGGATTAATTGGGTTGCTTTAAGTGGGGAGTTTAAACTTCAAGCCTGCCAGCGACGATGTTTGGGCCCGTTTTAGATGTTAGAGGGAAAGAAAGAAAAGTAGGATGGTGCTTGTAGAATGACAGCTGGGATAGGCTCCATCTCCCTCCCCCAGCCCCTCAGAGGACAAGCAGGTACAGAAGAAGACTTGGGACTTGAGGATAAAGACAAAGGTCCCAAGTCTCTGAACCTTGTATTGCCATTCCTTAGGCTGGTACATGCTAGGCTAGGGAGCTCCCGCAGCTTATTCTTGACTATTTTGTGATTGGTCAGGCACTGACGGAAAGTGGGCGTGGAAATGCAGCGATTGGCAAACAGTCAAATGAATCGGAAACGATCTTCAAAACATCTCCTGCATCTCCCACAATGCAGTGCCAAGTGACGTAAGCTGCAGTGGGAGGGGCCTATGAGTACTTCACCTGAGTTTGGCACTTAAGTTTCTAATGAACTATAAATAGTTCTTGTTCTTGCAGTCCAAGAAGCAAGAACAAATTTCTTGCTTCTCTTGGAGTACGCAACAAGCCTAAGACGTCGTAGCGTCATATTTAAAACACGGCGACCAGAGTGGCCTCAGCCTTCTCAACTAACCCGGCATGCGAGCAGATACGTTGAACGCTAGCTTTTATTATTATTACAAGGTGAGCAGGGACTATAGAATTAGAAAGCGTGCTGATCTCATTTCCATGTCTGCTTCCCGCCACCTGTGAACTTGCAGACTCAATAAATTTCTCCTGGAAGGCCGAGCCACATGCCAGCGGGCCGCTGCCATGTTAATTAAAACAGCTTGTGGTGGAGTGTGCCGAGTCGGGATCGTCTTAAGAACACAGGCAAACAGAGTCGTGTGTGTGTGTGTGTGTGTGTGTGTGTGTGTGACTGCAGCTGGCTTCTCGTTTTTAATTGCGTTTTATTGTTTACATGATTCCCCTCATTAGACCCAACGACTCGGTACGAGGGAGGTGGGGCTGGTGGGATCACGATCGGATAGATGTTCTGGGAAACATTCGTACGTCCCATTAGTATAAAAATTTAGAGTTTGTTCATTTGAATATACTGAAACATTCGTAGGTCCCATTAACGTAGAAATTTTGAGTTTGTTAATTTGAATATATACTCCTGCTGGGGATGGCTGCTGCCATCAAGGAGTGTCATTGCTATGGGGTGGGGGTGCCTGGTCTGGTCTAGGTGGGTGCTACATGTCTAAGGAACATCCACACCAATGAATGAATGAATGAATGCCAGGTCCAGAAGTTTCCCAGCAGAACAATGAATTGTCACAAGATGGTCAACGTTATTTACTTCACCTGTCAATGGTTATAATGTTGTGGTTGATTGGTGTAAGTAAAGAAGCAACCTCTGCCTAGCTGCGTCCTCTGGGATATAATAAAGCAGAAGCAATGAAGCACTGAAATGTGGAAGATTTTACTATTTTTTTGTTTTTAAGATCAAATGGGACGAGAACTGTTGAGCAGCAGAGATGCAGAAAAATGATCTAACAAGCATCATGGGGATTATCACATAATATAGCGTAATGATATCAATTCCAGGGTGGACATATTTTGCGGAACTTAATATTTCTGAGAAGGTGGGATAACTGTCGGACTCAAATGAGTGACTAACCGGCTCTGAAGGCATTGGGAGCCGTGGGAGCAACTTAGAACGTGGAGGAAGGTTTAATTAAGTAATTACTGTAATGGCTTCGAGTATAAGTTCAGTATTGAGATAATCCAGCTCAGCGGAGTCTTAGCTGATGATTATTTCGTGTGATTGCTTCCACTGTTATATTTGCCAGAGTTTGCCGGCTCTGGCTTTGAGGGAAACGGGTCTCTGTGTGATTGCTTTGCTTGGCGGCTGACACGCGGAGCGGCGGAGTCTCGTTTTCAATTTGCTGGAGGCATGGAGATGCATAAACTCGAGGAAACTGGTGTGCCGTTTGAAAGCTTTGTACGATTGCTGCCGCCGCTCACGCCGCCTTTGGTCGTAGCTCCTGAAAAGCTTGGGAGGAGTTGGCGCGGACGCTGAAGTGTCCGTGCGGGGAATGAGCGCGGCTGCAAATAAGTTGTTTAAATTTATGGTCAGAGATCTGCAAAGTCCGAGACGTTTAACCTGGGATCAAGTTTGTTTTTCCTCCTGATTAAACCCTGTTTGTTCAGTATCGAGTATCAGTTGATCCAAGTTCCAGTCTGATTTGTAGTAAACTAAATTTCCTCTCCTATAGATTCCTAATGTCTTTCCTTGTCTTCTCCTAGAGTGGACTGGATTCAGTCCAATAAATATTTCTATCAAAGTTAGGAAGGTTAAAGAGGGTAGCTTGTACCTTGGCTCCAGAAAACCACCAGCGCCTTTACTCAACCAAATTGGCTTCTAATTAATGTTTAGACAGGGAGCTGGCAAGAACAAAAACAGAAAGTCTGGTCAAGTTAATTATGTTCTCCAGAGAGTGTACAGTAGTATAGCTTTCCCTTTTTTCTTTTCTTTTTGGCAATTAGCAAAATAATCCAGTGTGATCAGCTTTTTTAAATGTAAATGTCAGAAGTCAGGAGTACAGAGCAGTGTGTCCAGTGTCCTTCTGTCCCTCACTGAGACAAATGCTTCCACCTCACTGCCAATAACTTATGTCCTTTCTGCTGGTTCTGCTCCCCCAACAAACCACAGCAAAGTACAGGACGCTCACAACAACAGGCTGGTAGAAGGGCTCCAAAAACTTGCTGCAAACATTGAAAGACCTGATCTTCCTCAGGACGTAGAGTCCACTCAGGACCTTCTTGTCCACAGCATCACTGTTGTCCCTCCAGTCCAGTCTCCTGTCCGTGTGGACTCCCAGGTTCTTATAGTAGGTCCACTACTTCTACCTCCAGGCCCTGGATGGTGATGGTCTCCTCAGGCGTCCTTTTCGTCAATGACCAGCTCCTTGGTCTTGTCCACATTCACTCAACAAGTGGTCTCTGATCAGTAAACCAAATGAAGAATACGTGTGTTGACACTCATTTGTATAGTTTTAATCTGTTAATTCAATAAATGAAGCGATTATCAATTAGGGATGTCCTGATTATGTCTGATTCCAGTTGTTTAATATCGAGTATTGGACAATTCTGAGCAGATTCCTTGGGTCCTTCTTTCTGTTCTCCTAGATGCGACCAGATTCAGTCCAATAAGTCTTTCTGTCAAAGTTAATGTAGTGTAGAGAGGGTAGCTGGTACCTTGTGTTCTCTAATCCAGAAATGTTCTGGTCATCCAACGCTGCCATAAACTCCCTAACGCTCTCTGGTTTTGGTTCAGACCTGAAACAAGCATCTACCAAAGATATGAGGGCTTGGCTGAAGTATGATCCAAAGCCTGGGTCTGACCTGTTACCGATTGGCACATCCCTACATTTGATATCACTTTGTAGGGCAGTTTTGCTGCAAGTTAATTAATACTTAAAGAATTGCAAAGGAGACAATCTCCTTGACATTCAGCCTTGGAGCCATTCTGTATGCAGCCAGGAAACTGCTGCTTTCATCACTTTCATTCCCTCTCATGTGGAATCTGTGTTCCCTGGGCCTCATCTGTGCCCCTCTCTGTTTCCCTCACTACTTATTTCACTCTCTTACTCATTACTTCTCCTTCTCGAGGCATCATTGCTGCCTGTTCTTTTCCTCTTGTCGTCAGCCTCTGTGGAGCCACGGGCCCCTGAAGGTCCAATGTGGAAGGACCAAGAAAGAAAGAAAGCGGGGTTAAACCTGAAACAGCTGCTGTTTGGTGGCGGTTATGCCTCGATAGCGGTCGTGCTTCCATGAACGCGCCTACGCCGGGTTTGGTCCCGGCAGGTGTGTGTCTCGTCAGTTTTCCAGATGTAAAACTCTCAAGTTCCTGACCAGAATTAAATTTTTGTAGGCCAATCTTCTTTACAACTTCGATGACTTGTCCTTCAATGACAGATATGACTTTTATCAAAGTCGTTGGTTTAGAAGATTTATTATCCTTTGATCCCTCTTGGGGAAATGCTTCCTCTGGGCTTTGAGTGTAGCAGCCAGGGAGCAATTTGGGGATTAGGTGCTTGCAGAATGCATCTCAGGCTTGGACGGGAGAGAGATAGATAAGTACTTTTGATATTGATCCTGCGGGAAATTCGGTAATGACTAAATACCTGCAAAAGACTGACACCCCTTGTTGCAATCTATGTTTAACGTTGTGCATGAAGAAATTCTACCGTGGTCTACCTGTGCACCCAGGAGACATCCGAAAAACAGATGCCCCGAACTATCTCAGCTGGGCTCTGGGTTCTACTGCGATCCCAACTGGCACGGGAACGCCTTGGCAACCCAAAGGAAGAACGATACGAGTGCCTTACGTAGCCCGTTGCCACCGCGACCCGACCTCAGATTAGTGGATGGGAAATGAATTTCTCTCACAGTTATCTCAGAATCCTGCTGCTAATCTTTCTGAACCCCCCCCTCCAAAACTGTGATTTCTACAGAATTCCAACAATTTCTTTTTACTGGATTTGTAAATTAAATTAAAGTACTGTGTGGCCTGGCAACTTATACACAGCTGAGGATGTCTCTCGGGGTCTACCTTCTCATTTTGTGTTTCAAATACTACGTTTTTCTGTCTTACCTCCATCCACGTGCAGGATTGTCCAGCACTTACGTCAGGAAATATCTCACTTCAAAGGCGTTCTCCTCTTTAATACATACCAGAGATCGATAGTGAAGGTTTTCATCCAGCCGCTACCTTCATATGCTCGATCCTGCACATCACATTGCTCTATGATTTATGACTTTATGAGTTTCGGGCTGGCTTTATTTTTAAAAACCTTGGATGAGCGGTTTTGTATCTCACAAACGATTTCTTGAGCAGCCACGGGTCGGTGAGTGGGCTCAGCTGAGAGTTTTTCTGGCTGGAGCGGACTTGGCAGTGGGATTGCTAAATAATGACACAATGCATTTGTCTGTTTTGGCTTTTAGCATCAAGAGATAAAGTTAACTGTCCTAATCTGGCGAGCGAATGGAACGAAAAACACTTTTTGTGAGTCATGTTTATTTCTCTATGGTTTCCCGGTTTGAATGGTTCACGGTTCAGCCCACTGCTATCATTCACTTAAACCACAATCACGGCCGTCACCCGGTGATATTATCCGAGAGGAGTGGAGGATCGTCAGCTGACTCAGCGCGAGCGGCGCAACCTCTCCACGCAGAGGACATCTCTGAAATGAGTCAAGCTTTTTGAATCGACTCGCTTTTAGATCAGGCCTCGTTTTTTTTTTAACTTATCAGTAAAAAAAAGAGCAGAAAATACGTTAACGCGTGTAAATGATCTGTTTCTTCTGGGTTAAGTAAGACAACTTTTTATTTTTATCCTTTATCTCGCTTCATTTTAATTAAATTCACTCTGACATTCATGGAGTTCCAGTTTGAAGCCTGCAGGGATTTATCTCCTCACCTCCTTTTGTTCTGCTTTCATACTTCGTCCTTGTTCCTTTGTATTTTTTGTTTTTCCATCTTTCCTCTTGCTTTCTGAGCGCTGCCATCTATTTCTCACCTCCCATTAGTTTCCTCATGATGCTGTGCTTTTAAAAATCTACCATATATTTCGTGTTTTTTATTTTAACCTACCCTGCGACCTGCTCATCCCTTTTTTCTCCAGCCCCCTACATTCCTTTAGTATTATCGCCCATCCTCGCTGCTTTTTTTACCCTGTGTTTATTCTCCATTTTCCATCTTCTATTCCCCTCCCCTCCCCTCCATCTCCCCCTGTGCGGCTCTTCTCTTAATTCAGCCTTACATCCTATCTATTTAAGGAGGAAAGCAGCGTCTGCTGGGAAAACTGCCGGGCTGGGTGGGGAGATTTTGAAGCTGAATGGCACAGCAAGTCCCCAGATGCCCCCGCTGTTGTGCATGCTAAAAAAGGAAGGAAGGGAGGGAAAGGAGAGGGTGTTGGACTGTGGCAGATGAACAGATATGGACGGAGCAACAGTGTTTACACAAAGATGCTGGGATTTTAAACAAGAATCAACAGCAACATCAACTTAAAGTCTAAAAGTGTTCAGTACTTACTGGAACGTTCTTATGGTTCTACGGTTTGATTATGCTGATGCATTAACATTGAGAAGGCGGCTTTTTTAAGTGTGTCTTGACAAGAACAGGGCTGTTTTTACTAATTTAATTTATTTGCAATTCCTTGTATTCTATCATTCATTGCAACGTGATTGTTTTTTTAAGACTTAATCTGCAGTAAAGTTCCCACAGATCTACCCACTGACAAATAAATATGGTGAAGTAGAATGTTTCTCTCTGAAGTGTAGTTGAACTGAAGTGGAAAGTAGCATAAAACAAAAAGTACACGGTAAGAACATTTATTTAGGGCCCTGGTCAGATACATAGACTGTATATAAATATGGACTACATGTCCCCACTTTCTTGCATTGCGCAAACTGACGTTTTTTTCCCAGGGATACAGGCGGCGCCATCTTGTGACTTTGGAGCCAGAGTCTGATCGGTATAGTCCAATTGTGGTGCCCATACTTCGGCCTGACTCACTATTTTTGTGCGGGACTGCTTTATGGAGCAGTTGGCATGGCAACTAGTAGTCGCCATTATGTCACATCCTGTTTCTACAGCGTCAAATAACTAACTAAAACTAAACTTAATATTAACTACCTAAAATGACAGAAATCAGTGTTTTAGTTTGGCCCAAGCCCCGCCCACTAACATGGAGAGGGTGGAGCTTATGACCTTTACTGCAGCCAGTCACCAGGGGGAGCTCTTCTTGCTTTGGCTTCACTTTTGAGGAGCAGCTCCGTCGTCCATCCTTATATCATCCAAGGTAATAGGCAATAGGAGCTTTAAGCACAAGTGTTAGAGAGATCCAATCTCTGGCCACGTTTGGAGGTGGTCTGGGACACGTTTGACCTCATTCCTTTGGTAGTGTGAATACACATGAGTCCCAGGTCACGTTAAAGACCACATACTCAGCTGGTTGATCTCGTATAAGCAGAGTTTTGCCTCATTCATCCAGAAAAATGATAAATGACCACCTGAAAGGGAAAAAGCAATAATTATTAATAATAATGAGATCCTTTTAAATATTCTCTTCTTGTTAAGTGACCAAATAATAAATAAACCTAAAAAAATAATGAAGTAAGGAGTACACTGTTTTTCTGCCATTAAAGCATGTTGACATATTCTCTCAGTCATGACCAGAGTCTTTGTTTCCCTTTAGATTTTTCTGTCATTAGTTCAAACAGCCCAGTGGTGAAATTAGTTATAATAATATATAATATACAGTTATAATGTGAGCTTTGTGTCTAAAATAATTAATGTCAGGGTTAACACGTATGATTTCAGTGAGTAAACGCAAATGACGTTGGTGTTTATTTGCATACTAAGTGTGGATCTGAGATCAGATCTCAAGTGCTGGCCAGAGACTCGTGTAGGTGCATCTTAACTCCAGGTGTGAACACGAGTACATAAAGCTGGAGACCAGAATGTTAATACAGAGTCTGAACCTAGCGTTAAGCTTCAGTCATGTGGTGATGAAACATGAAAAAGCAAATAAAACAAAACAAAAAATGAATAATGCTGTAATTGCTTTATAAGTAAATGGAATTCATTCAACTTGTTGGTGAGGCCTCGGGGAACAACACTATTTGGGGGAGAAAAACTGAATTTAAACATCCACTTATGTCTCGAACAAAACTCCACGGGGTCCCTTTAATTGCTGAGATCTAGGATTGCGGCATCGTTGCCAAAAATATGCGTGATGGGGGGATGGAAGGAACTCCAGCAGTCACCCAGCAGTCGGTGGCCAAATAGAGACCGATTAGGATGTTATTTACTTGTGTTCATTAGTCGTCCACGCCAGTGCAGCAGCACGTGGCGGTACGTCTTACAGATTGTGTTGGACCAGAGTGAAACGTGTTAAGAGATGATATTAAGTTGCGTCAGCTGTTACTTTCAGCTTTGTAAACAGGCGCTGCTGGAGTGGTTTCAGTCGAAGTGATTAAAGTGAAACCACTCGAGGGCAGAAATTGTTGTGGTCACCAAGAAACTGCTGCACAAAAGCTGGAAGGTTCCTGTTTAGACCAGCTATACAGAGTATACCGATCAGCCACAACATTAAAACCACTGACAGGAGAAGTTTGACCATCTTGTGACAATTCAGTGTTCTGCTGGGAAACTTCTGGACCTGCCATTCATTCATTCATTCATTGGTGTGGATGTTACTTAGACATGTAGCACCCACCTAGACCAGACCAGGCACCCCCACCCCATAGCAATGACACTCCTTGATGGTAGCAGCCATCCCCAGCAGGATGCAGCCACAAAAACACTCTAGGAAGAACAACAGCTCAAGGTGTTGACCTGGCCTCCAAATTCACTAGATCACAAACTGATCAAGTATCTGTGGGATGATCCACCAAGGGAGACCTGCACAATATTAGGAAGGTGGTCATAATGTTATGCCTGATCGGTGTATCCCTGTGCAGGATGATCAGTCCAGCTGTTGCCATGTGAACTGCCCGTCTGCTTGTTAGGCCAGTTTTTGACTGCGCTGTAGGATCGTCAGTCAACCTGTTCCCAGATCACATCCAGGGCCAAAACTACAAAGCATCCGAGCTGTAATAAACTAGAACGCTTTTGTTCCGGGTTACAACGAGCTTTATGCCCGTAAGGTGTAGGTCTGTAAGAAAAATGAGAAGCAACAGGCGTAGAGAGGAAAGCCTGAATCAGATCGCTGGGGTGGAGGTAATTACTAAATAAATTGGAGCGCTCACAAATGTAATCACAAATCTGCCTCAAGGGGCCGTGCAGTCTGTATAGAATACCTCCATCCTTACATCTCAGATCTGGAAAAGAAACTCCACCAACCCACCCCCTCCCCTCCACAAATCCTTTTGAAAGAGAGCGAAATGAAAGAGGCATCCCACTTGACTGGCATCGTAACCTGTGTTAAGTCATTTGGGATGAGTTTATTCTTTAAATTTAGAAGTTTTTAAAGAACAACAACACCTTTATAGGAGAGCCACCGTTAACACCAGGCAACAGTTCTCACCGGCCCACGATGACAACTGCCACCAGCTCCTTTACTCAACTAAATTAGCTTGTAATTAATGTTTAGACAGGGAGCTGGCGAAAGAACAAAAACAGAAAGTCTGGTCTAGTTAATTATGTTCTCCAGAGAGTGTACTGTAGCTACGCCTCGCCTAATAAGATGTATGTTTTATGAAAAGAGTTTTTCTTAAAAAAGGAGTTTATTCTCAATTTCTCAGTTTAGCAAAATAATCCAGCGTGATCCATTTTCAGCGCGTCGTTTCTGAATGTAAATGACAGAAATCAGGAAAACAGCATCACCAGTGAACCTAACCAGCATGTCTTTGGACGGTGGGAGGAAGCTGGAGAACCTGGAGAGAACCCACGCAGACACAGGGAGAACATGCAGACTACACACAGAAAGGAACCAGTCGTCCGACGGATTCATATCATAGACCGTATAAAGATGGACGGTGGAACTGCTTCTCAAAAGTGGAAGCCAAAGCAAGTAGAGCTCCCCCTGGTGGCTGGCTGCAGTATAGGTTATAAGCTCCACCCCCTCAATGTTAGTGGGCGGGGCTTGGACCGAACTAAAACATTAAAATACATGCCAAATAATTTTTTTCAAGGATGGTTTCTGTCATTTCAGGTCTTTACTATAATACTGATTCATGCTGAAGTTTTAATTTTTATTTGACACTATAGAAACAGGATGTGACATAACGTCACACATGCCAACTCTATAAAGCGGTCCCGCTAAATGAAAACACAACTGAATCTGGAGGAAATGTGGGCGGAGCATCGATATCGAGACTCCACTCTCGGATCATACTGATCAGACTGTGACTCCAAACTCAAAAGATGGCGCCGCCCCTATAATCCCAGGTAAAATAGCATCAGTTTGGCCAATGGAACGAAGTGGGGACGTCCATATTTATATACAGTCTTTGATTCGAACCCTTCTTGCTGTGAGGCATCAGTGCAAACCACTTCACCAAACATCCACAGTGTGTAATTACACATTTCTAACTTCATGTTTAGTCACTTCACTGTGGTTCCTGTACTTCTCCTTTAATTTGAGGCAGATTTGACGCTAGCCAACGACCATAAGAAATGGAAGAAGAAGACGTTTTGACACTACAGGGACGTGGCTTTGGTTTATGGCAGACTAGCTTCCCAAGTTTTATCTCATCTTTTTGACCACAAGTAAAGGGCCTCTAATTTGAATAATTGAATAAACGGTAGCGTTTCCACCCCTCTGAGCCTGTTATTGTTTAACCATTAGCTTCATTAATCTCTACTATTAATGCTGCACCACGTGTGGCAGAGAGGAGCGCAGCCTGTCACGTGACACGACTGAGCCGTAATGTGGTCATTAATCTGGTGCGACCACTTAGGTAAAAGTACCTTCCACACATAATATATGTCTCATGTATCCGCTCAGAGCTAATAAAGTAGAAATAATCGTTTTGAAGCAGGTCCCGTTTCCAGGCAGCTTCTCTCTATCAGTGGCATCTCCTCAGTCTGATACATCTCTGCGCTGTTCCTCTCTCTCAATCGCCGTTCATCCACTGTACACACCTCGGCTATATCTCTCTTTTCCCTCGCCCCGCCGCCCCGAACATTTTTATCAAAATCTGACCTACTTCATGCCTTTCTTTGCTCTTAGTGGAGGTAGTTGTCTCTTGAGATTTCTGTTCTTTTCTTTTTTTTTGTGTGTTCTTGCGTGTCCAAAGTCGAACTGAGTTCTCTTAAAACTTCTCCCGCTCTCTCTTCTCTCTGCAGGACGGCCTATCACTCAATATCTCCTGCAGCAGGAAGCCGTTCGTTTGCCATAAACACTAAACGGCTGCTCATCTGCGCGAGTTAATTTCAAAGTTTTACACGGGAGCTATTCTGAAATGAAGGCAGATGAGAGTCAGGTGTTAGGAACGATGAGAGTGTTGCTCTCGAATTCAAATGAAAGTTCTCATCAAGCTCTGTGCAGAAATACTACAAAGCATGTGTTTCACTGTGAGAATAGTTAAGTGCACAGCTGCAGGATGAAGGACCCCGGACCCTCAGACCTCTAGGGATTTGCGGGAAAAATTCCTCCTGTTCCAATTAAACCAGCTGGGCACAGATATTATCTCCCTCTCTGAACTGTGACCTCAACCTTGCTGCAGATTAAAACTCAAAGCTGGCATTACCGGACAAACAGATGGACATGACAGGCTGGTGCGGAGTGCACAAGTCCTTTGGATCGTGTTCTAAAGCGTCCTTGAGCACAAAAAGCCACTGTGGCCAGATCAGATCAGAGTAATTCACCACTTGTTTGCATTCATTCGAGCACAACCCGAAGTACATGTTCCCAACCGGAAGTCAGTAGCAGGATTATTGTCATGCACAAAGTTAACGTGTTGTGTCAAGCTTTTATACAAGCTAATGGACGTTAGCATTAGAGCTACGTTACGTTACAAGGCTGGTAAACGTTGGCTGCGCTGTTTCTTCCATTGCTCTATGTTCACTTTACTAGTCCCAGCTTCACCGTCACCACCCTTTTTTATTTTATTTTTTTATATTTGTTAAGAAAATCCTTAAGGTCTCTATTTTCTTCTTCTCTTTTCTTTCCTTTACTGAGCATCGGACTTGTGCTGCCCGGACATTTTAAACGTACGGAGCTTCCAATTAAACGGCAACGTCAAATTTTGATCAGTGGTCAAACCATTTTTGTGTTGGGGATGGAGGGGGGGGGGGGGTTCTTGAGCACTATTTCAAGGACTCTTAGGAAGAAAACACTTAAAAAGCGTTTATGTAACTCAAATATTACGTATTTTTTTTCCACAAATAGGCCTATTTTATTTATTTATTTATTTTTTTTAATTATTATAATTTAATGAGGGCCTAGTGTTGAATCCAAAGTCCATTGTTTATCATTATTACTAATTGAAGTGGCAGAAGCGTAGCGGTTAGCATGAAAGGTTCTGGGTTCCAACTGAGTTTGCGTGTTCTCCTTGTTCCTGCAAGGGTTCTCCCACATTCCAAAGACATGCTCAGTAGGTGATTCACCGAATAGACAGACAGACAGACTGGAGACCTGTCCAGGGTGTACCCCACCTCTAGCCCAATGACACCTGAGCTCATATGGATCATGATCTCATAATTACTGTATGTGAAAGGGAAGCTTCCGGTTTGACCTGTTGCACATAACACTGTATACCAAGAATTAATGAATGTGATCAGTAAATTACAGATTAGATATTTGACTATTTCACCATAGCACACGTTGGTACATTAGACATAATAATAATAATAATAATAATAATAATAATAATCCTTCAGGTTTTGGTCCTGGTTTGTATTCGATGGTTATATTTTCAGCTACAGTTTAATGTCCCAGGTTTTTCTGGGGCACCAAACCTCTGGAGCACCTATTTTTTTTTTCCGTTATGAACTAGAAACAAAAGAAACTGTTGGTTTTGTGTCTGCAGTCAGAGCGCAGATGCATCACAGGATACCAGCAGGATGCAGGATTAAGGACGTGTATTATTTGCTGTGTTTTATCATCCGTAGTTAACGGCTTAATGTTGGTGCCTGGATAACGGATTACATGATATGTTTGGCAAATGTGATTTATTTCCTCAAGAGTCCTCTGTAGACCACATTTAAATTGCTCAGGTTTTCACATATAATTTACTCCAATATGGTCTCATAACGAATCGGAAATATTTTTGTACCTCTCAAACAACATTGTGCTTGTGTTGTGATTTCCCCCCCATTGCTCTTGAACGCCTCTCTCCCTCCCTTCCCTTCCCAAAGCTGCCTCCCCTAACTCCCCTCCACACACACTGGCTGCTCACCTGCTCCATACCATAGACTGTATGTAAATATGGACGATGCATCCCCTCTTCCTTGCATTGCCCAATCTGATGTTATTTTCCTGGGGATACAGATGGCGCCATCTTGCAGCTTTGGAGCCAGAGTCTGATCAGAGAGTGGATCCATGTGGAGCTGTGATATCGATGCCCCACCCAAACTTCCTCCAGACTCCCTCATGTTTTCATTTCATTAATACTACACTCTGCTCTACCTCCACCAGTTGGTGGTCACCATTATGTCACATGCTGTTTCTATAGAGTCATATAAATACACTAAAAAAAGACACTTGAACATTGATCAACATTATATTAACTACCTAAAATGACAGAAACTATCATTGAAAACAAATATATTTGATGTGTATTTTAGTGTTTTAGTTTGGCCCAAGTCCCATTCACAAACATTGAGGAGGCGGAGCTTATGACCTATACTGCAGCCAGCCACCAGGGGGAGCTGGTCTGTGCTTTGTACTGCATTTAACCTGACGGAGAAACCAGCACGGTCAACTCACGTAATGCGAAGATATTTATGTTGTTTGTAAATGAAAAATTACGTTACTGCCCCCATATAAAACCCGATGTTTATGCTCTTGAAAGGTCAAAACGACCGCTGACGTAACATGCTAGCTTAACTTTGCAAGCGCTACCTAGCAAAGTTAAATTGAAAGTCAGCTGTGACTACAAATTTGTTTAATCTTGCTTATATTTGTCCATTTAATGCCGCGTCTCAACATCTTGTTTTGTATAATTTTCGTGTAATTCATTTTTTTATTAAGAAAAAGGCGCCAGGGTCTCAAAAAATCATATGGGGAACACTGAATTTCCACATATTTTACAGTAAGTAAGCAAATCTAGCAACTATTTCCCATTTCCATGACATTTCCTAATTACAAGCACAGTTTCCTGTCTAAAGTCGAGGCCCTTTTTTTCCAGCTGAGGCCATTTTAACCAAATAATTCAGACATTTGTTGTAGGTTTGTGTCGGCGGCACGGAGCATCCTCACAGAGAAGGGCCTCTGGGTATTAATTAGAAACGTGTGTCAGATCTCGCTCAAGTGAGGAAAAAGGTCACGCTGTGAGTGAACTTTGGAGTGTTCTCCGAGCTGACGGTGATAGATGACGCCGGCGGCCGACAGGAAAACTGACAGATTACACTGATGGGAGAGTGGGTTAATAAGAGTGGAGGCAGGTGGAGGTCGTAGAGTCAGGAGGATGTGAAGGTGTACGTACAGTAGCTAATGACTGTCAGTCCTTTGAGGGATATCACTGTTTTGTGGAGAGGTTGTTTGGAAGAAAGACTTACTTACTTGTATATTGCAAGGATCTGAAATTACTGAATAATCCACCAATAGTTGTGAGATTCTTACACATTTACCAATTAGCCGTATATGACTACACTGGCGTTGCTCTTCTGTCCATCACCATATGAAGCCCCGCCCCTTACGATTCTATTGGCCAGCACATCTTTCATTCATTCATCTTCTGTAACCATTTGCTTGCTGCAGGGTCGTCGGGGACGGGGGCTACGGTTAGCATAAGCGCCCAACGGGAGGGATCAGTGCCCAACGGAGTGAATCCAGACCAGTGTTGCCAGATATACGATAATTATCGTATCTATATGATACTTTCAGGTGCTATGTAATATAAAAAATATACGAGCATCTGTGTTTATTTCTATGTTATTGTAGTTCCGTGCACATAGAATGGCTTTGATAATCAAGGTGGAATTACAGTGTTTTTACAACCTGGACCTGATTTTTGGGATAAAATACGATCGTTTATATCCATATAGTGGGAGTGAATGGGGCACCGAAACTGTATTTTTCCGATTCTGAGGTTGTGGACGACGACTTTGTTTATGATGGACGTCTTTACCGTTTTGAGCCAGAGTATACGGATGAGGAGCCTGTTGAAAAGAGGATGTGGAGGCAGAGAGAGGAACAGCTGGCCAAAGAACAAGAAACCACTGCCCGTCCATGAATAGATAACAAGCAACTCCAGACTCAACGGGGAATAGCACTAGAGTATCATAACAAAATATTGGTGAAATGAAAGAGTTATGCAGCAGTTATTTAGAGGCATTTCGGTGCCCCATTCACTCCCACTTTATGAATATACGTGTTTCTAAATGTTGTCTGAATGACTCCAAATGACACAAACGATTGTATTTTATGCCTGAAATAAGGTCCAGGTTGTTAAAAACGGTCATTCCCCTTTAATGCCCTGTCCTAGCTTTCAAGTTGTTTTAGCAGTACGATAGTTTGGGTCAAAATACGATAATTTTAAAGCAACAGTACTGCTTCAGTCCTACTTTACGCCTCAAAAACCTTGTGGCCGTGGAAGCTGGTCCAGACTATCAACCAGCTCTAGTGCAGTACTTGACTGTCATTTTCTCTTCCTGTCTTTTCTTTTCAGCTTCCTCCTGAACTGTTGTTTCTTTTTACTTAGTGGAACAAACATTTCTACAGTGCTTTAATGTGGCTATTGGCTTTTAACAAGGCTCAGCCTGTCGTCTCCTGAAAGCCAGTGGAGGTGGATTCCAAGAGGATTTGTGAAATGAATTAAGACGCTACCGATCGTGTACTAAGCTGTCATCAAGGCAGAGGGTGGCTCTTCTGAGCAATCTTAAATGAGAAAACACATATTTCACTTAAGCGCTTCATAATTCTGCACGTTATGTTGCAGTTTAAGTGTCTACCCTGTAACGCATTTGAGTAGGAATGTCCAAACATTTTAACTGGGATGATTAAACGGTGCAGACTGAAGTAAACATGATTCCGACAGTCCTGTGCGTACCCGTTAAGTCACGACACCGGTGACGTTGGTTTGCTCATCAGCTCGTGTAACTTAACCAGCCCTCGCCGTTGATGTCGATGTTGTCTCCTTGGAGACGGGTTAGCGGAGCGGCTGATTGGACGGTTAACCTCGGGGGGCATCTGCGCCGACGGGGCTCGCTGTTCCTCTTTATTGGGGCTGATGGAAAATGTGTGCCGGAGGGAAACGCTTTCATTTGGTCTGCGCCGGTTGGCGGCGCGCGTCGGTACAATTCCCACACAAACAGATTTCTCTTTGCTCTTAAGAGTCTCTCCCTCCCTTTCTGCTTCTCACCTGTGTTTTATCTCTCACATCTTCTTGTAGCCTCTCTCACCCTTCATGTTCCTTTTGGTCTTCATCTTCCTTCATCTTCTTCTTTTATGGAAATCGGAGCTACTTAGCATTTTGCTTTGAGCCTCCCTTTCATATGTCTCTTCCCACATATTTGCTCGTCCCTCGTCTTTCTCTTCTCTCCACTTGTTCTTTTTTCGGTCACAGTGTGACTCAGCTGTTTGTGTACACGTGTCCATACCATCTGTATACTTCTGTCTTGCTCAGCATGTGTGTGTGTGTGTGTGTGTGTGTGTGTGTGTGTGTGTGTGTGTGTGTGTGTGTGTGTGTGTGTGTGTGTGTGTGTGTGTGTGTGTGCGTGTGTGTGTGTGTGTGTACGCTCACACTAAATGAATCTTCAGAAATTGGCCAACCCATGCTAACAGTCACTGGTTTCGGTATTGAATCTGTCTGGTGGTGACTCAGGCTTTGTGGAGAATTGTTATGACTGAGACAGAGCCCATTCACATTTTAGTATACAGCAGTGCACCATGGGAACTTTACAAAGGCTGGACTTTTATTAAAAGTTCCCTGCTGGCAGGGTTTATCGCGGCTAGTTTTCATTTGGTAGGATTTATAGTTGAGGCCGACTGGTAGTAACACCTGACTGGTTCATAATACTGAAATGATATTTATAAATTTGACTAACTTTACTCTTTATGGAGATGTTATTTTTCCCGTACAGCTGTTTGCTACGCCCATCTGCATGCTTTAAGATCATATGCTAGTGCTACATTCACATACGCCTGCATTCGCGTAGTTGCAAACCTTAACACACCATCTGGATTTCATTATGCAGTGTGTTTTAATTGATGCAGAGAAAAAGAAAGTAGCTCTGCATGCAACTTAAAATAAGTCAAGCATAACTAAGCAAGTTTGTCGTGAGTTTAGAATATTTACTTCAAACGTATCCAGCTATGTGTGCAGGTTAAAACTCGAGATGTGTCAAACCTAAACAATAAGGATTTTTACGAAGGAAACATGACTTCTTTTTGATGATATCGATAGTTTGAAAAGTTGGTGTCAGTGGGTTAAAGTGCGCTACTTTCCGGTGGCTAAGTTAGCTAGCTTCTCAAGGCTAGCATCCCTTCCATTAGCTTCTCTCGTGTGAAGTAACATTTCTTTTATCCGTCTTTGTGGATCATTACTCATGGAGATTGCTTTTGCGGCTTAATACAATGCTGGACTTACTTCATTGTATTGAACAAGACTCTGTTCCAAAGCTGCTAGATTTAGTGTGATGGTAGATTTCTGTGGGTTTCGACTAAAGGTTTCCTACATTTGTATCCAAACATGGTTGTTCTGGTTTCACTTCAGCTCCCTCTCCCTTTTATTTATTTCCTTATTTTTCCTTATTTCTTAATTTGTAATGCTTATTAGAAACGAAACCAAAGTACATTTATTAACTTCTCAAGAGTTGGCAAGTGGTCTATCTGCTCTATCACTTCAAATAACTTCATAGTAGCTTGATACGAGTAGTTGTAAAGGTCGGCTGCTGCAGTATGTTGTGGATCATTTCTCTTCTTTGAGTGCATTTTATAATTATTTTATTTATGAAATTCACACTAGTTTGAATAGTCTGGGTGGTAAACAAAATATTGACCTCATATAATATATTTTGGGCGACTTTGCATTAATTTTGGTGGTTTTATTAGTGCAGGCGATGGTGATATTTTATTATAGTTGCATGTTTTTCTTGCCATGATGTTGCAGTGTAAAGCTGTTATTGCACACACTCGGCAGGAGAACCTGGTATATCCTAATTCCTCCCAGCGTCCACGGTACTGCTTCAGCGAGGCAGTTATTGCCAATATGTCTGACCCAGATCACAACAGCAGTATTAATGTATTAGTGCACCATTAGGGTACGCTGGAACATCTTGTGTTTGTTTAGAGAAATTAAAATAGCTGCAAAAAAAAATAAAGAAATGCAGCTCTGAACCAAAGCCTCCCAGTGGTGTTAGGGATGATTCACTGTATAACGCAGGGATCCACTTAAACACCCCAGAGAATATTAACATCTCATTATGAATGCTTTATTTGACGCAGCCTTGGAGGATATAATCTCAAGTTTGCAGGGTGCATGTTTGCACAGCTCCCATGTAAGATCCCGAGTGAAGATGCCAAAATTCAGCTGGACGGCTCGGACCGCGGTGACAGCTGGCTCTGCAAAACGCTCAACATTTATCTTCTTGCGCGAGGCAGTCCTAGGATGACAGCTACGGACCCAGCAGCCCCACCTGTATCAGCGGGAGTACAGCATGACCCCTTTAGTTTTTGAACAGTGGCAAGAAAATGTCTGTAATTTGAGCCGAATGCAGCTGGGTAAAATTAGACCTTATAATCCTGATGACTAGTCTTGTTGAAAAATGATTGCCAAGCTTGTCATGCTACAGCGAAGGCCTTGGGCTCGTGAGTAATTACAATAATTAAAGTTATTTTGCAGCACATGTGGTTTGGTCGCTGTGTTTTTATTAGTCTCAAGGCAAAGAAATCAAGACACCAATAAATGCTTTTATTGCTAATTGACTTTAACGTGAAGGAAAGGAGCAACGATTCAAAGATTAGGTTGTTGTTTAATGTCTTGTATCGTGTCTGGCACATTCAGCCACTTGGTACAGAGACCGATATGTTTGATAACAGCCGGCAAAGATCTGTAATTATTAAAGGATCTCAGAAATGAACTCTTGCATCTTCTGTGGTGCATTTCCAGTGGTGGGCCATGCATTTTCCACCAAGGGCGTCGCTGCTGCTATGGAAACCATCAGCACCATACGGACGCACAATAAAACAGGATATTGCATCGTAGACAGATATCTCCTATAGCAAGGACACTTCAAAAACAATTCAAAAAGTCTCACTCACTGCAGCCACCAGCGCCACATACGTCAAATCCAGCAGAAACATCAATGTCGACCCAATGAAATGGCAAAAATACATATAAAAGATGTAAATATATTTCATTTTCCTGACCAGAACTTAAGAAACAATTTAGAGTTCTACTTGGAAACTGTCTGAGGGTAGCGCTTGTATAGTTGCTGACCTGAAAGTGGAGGCTGGGTCAAGCTAGCTAGCTCCAGGGTTGGGCTTTTCCTGGAAAGTCCGCCATGAAAATGTCTTTCTAAGAAGATCTGCAACCAATGCAAAGTCGATAGCCCCTCCTCCTTCCACCATCGTGGGTTCAACAAATAGCAAAACGTTAACGGAGCCAATTTGCTTGTGCAGCTTGCAACAGTTGAACATGAACCGCTAGCTTTTGCTTGAACGTAGCGGCTCTCTGACTCAGAGGACACGAAAACGCTGACGCTACCGCAGGCCACAGAGAAGGCTTCAGAATACACACTTGAATGTGACTGGTTAAAGCAGCCTCATTACAATGTGTTTCAAGCTTCAGCAGATTTAATTGTAAAGGCCCCGGCAGATTTCTTTGACTCCGCCACACATGACGGCTGAAATATGATTGGAAGAGAGCTCCTGAGAGCCAGACGAGCCCTAAAATGAAAAGAATAGGCCGTTGGGAATAATTTAATAAGATTAATGTAAGGCCAGCAGAGAAGGCTTGCCACTGCCACTGCCACTGTACTGCAACGCTGTTTCTGTGGTTGCCACGGTCACACAGCGAGATCTGGAAGCAAGGTGGAAAATGTTCTTCACCAACGAGATGGCGGCAGCAGCAGCAGCAGCAGCAAATATGTGCCAATAGTTGTTGTGTTTGCACAACGAACAGTGGAAGCAGGTGGGAAGCACCCTTGGGTGTGAAGACGCGTTTATCTGCTTGTTGACACTGTTTGCGTGAAGCTTTAATAGACCTTATCATGCACACAACCATTGTTTCCATAATCCGGCTGCAGGCTTTCTGTGATACACTCTTTAATATCATGCTACATCCACAAAAAACGCTGAAGAAAAGCAACTGGACTTGAAGAGTTTCTTGAAGACGTTTCATCCACGTCTTCAGCTCTAAAGGACTGGTAGGGAGTTGGGGTGTTGTCCATCAGAAACGTGCATGATTAGTGTCTCCAGCAGACTCGTAAAGCCAACCACTGAGATAAAGCACAGTCACTGTCAGATTACACAATCAGCTGCATAGCTTCACGAGTGATGCTCTCATCTCATTTGGTCAAACATCCTACAGCCCCGATCGAGGCAGAGCTTCTTCACCAATTTGGGCACTGAATGAAGGAAGCACAAACTGAATGACTGCTTGATTTTTTTATAGAAAAGAACTGGGATCTAAGTCGGTAATGAAGCTATTTTTTGCTACTGTGTCTTCGCTGTTCTCTCACTCTGATGGGAATAGTTTAGGCTGCACAGCTCTGTGGATGTGAGATCTCATTAGTTCTCTTGTGCTTGCAGTGGATGTGTGTGTGTATGGGTGTGTGTGTGTGCGTTTGCATGTGAACCTGCTCAGGGCTTACAGTCGCTGGCGTTGCCTTCAATCATGTATTCAGTCGCACAGGATAATAAGGCAAATGTTGGTGAAGGTGAAAATGTTGATTGAAATTGATGAGAAATGAGAGATGCATGCATTGCTTTTAAAAGTTTTAGCTTTAGATTGACTGTTCATCGAACCCCCTCTGGGAGCTGGGATTTTCCACCATGTCATCAAACATAACCCAGCACCCCGGGCCAAGCTTTATACTCGAGGCTCTAATTAGGCTAGTAGCCTATTGAAACGAGCTGATTAAGTTTTAAAAAGCAAAACCAAAGGAGTGGATATCTGTATTTTTACACACTGTAATATCGATTGGACGCACCAGAATGACCAACAAACTACCTGAACAACAGAGGTGACTCACAAAGACGTCATTGTCGACACATCTCTTTGTTGCTAAGACCTATTGTTTGATGTCTTTCCTTTAAAACTGCAGTAGCCTGTGCTGTATTCACATGTCCAACCAATCACTACGCACTGAAGCTTGGTTTATAGACCTATTTACAGCGTAGCTCTGGACCCTGTGTCCTAGCCCAACCTATGGCGTGGCCTTACGTAACAGCTGTGACTGGTCCAGCCTCCTACAGATCTTCTCTATGGTCTGTTCTGCAGTGATTTTAGAGAAAGTAACTGTTGATCCACATTCATTAACCTGGGAGCTGCTCCGTTTTCCTCGTTTTTGTGTAAAGTACAGAGTGAAACTCAACATTTGGGTGGCGTACTAACAGAACGATACCGGCAAATGCTGTCATTGGTGTAGGTCACTATGGCGTAGGTGTAGAATATAAACCAAGCTAGGACTTGTGAGGGAAATTCTTAAATGTCCCTTATTATTTTAAAATTATCTATGAAATCTAACATGTGGATGCAACATTAAATTGTATGTAAGGTGGAAGCTTGTGGAGTGGTCAGAAGCTCTGCCTTATGATTCTCATGTGGTTGCAAGGTATGAATGGATATGTTGTTATATTCTCCATTGTGTAATGTGTTATGTGAATTAACATAAGGAACTCATTCTAAGGAGTTCAACCTGAAGGGGAAACTGAGGCACCTCTTCTGTGTATATGTGTTCAGGAAAAAGGTCACTGTATATCACACGATGTGGGGTAAAGTAAAGGAGAAGTGTTATGTGTGTCATGAGTTGTATGCTGAGATGTTAGTACAATGGATCTTGTCAAGACATATGTGATCTTATGATGAGACTACAGATATGTATATTGTTTAGGATAGTATAAACGCTGAGGAGAGACTGCCTCTCTTCAGTCATCATCCGTCGCTGATGAGTGGCTCTTGCTTGCAAGCAATAAAGGTTTCTAGAAACTAAATATTGTATCGCGACTTGGTATTTTGACCAACTCTCATCTGCACTAGACAAGTCAGTTGCCACGACAGACTGCATATCGTGACGGAGTTCCTGAGTCGATCTGGTTCCGATTCAATATCAAATTGTATTACAGCCTCCACTGTTGTCGTTTTGATGATTTGTCTTTGAAGTTCTCTGCATGCAGATGTTCCTAGTAGCGCTACCTACCACCCCCTTTCCATGGCGACCATCACCTGTAATTGGTTTGGTCTCCTGTTTATCAATCTGCCTATTTAAAGGTCGCGCCGAAATCATTATGATTCTGTGGTGATTAGGCATGAGCAGTTCATCCTATGTGCTGAGCTCTGTTTAAACATGCACATTGCATTAACATGAACAGAACTCTACAACCTGCAAGTACTCCACTTATGGCCTTATTCCCATTTAAACATTTGATAGCTGTTTTTTTCCATAGATACTTTTAGGATTGTGGTACTTTTCCAATAAGGACTTGGTTTTGTTCCGTTTGTTTGACTAATTTCTTTGATTTATCTACCCCCTTGAGTCCAGGCTCAGAGCTGCTCATTCTGTTTGTTCCACTCGGTCACTGAAAACAATAAAACCTTCAGCAAACCCACTAACATCTGGTTTAATGTTGCTTCCCTAGCTTCCCCTAGCAGAGCCGGGTCGTGACATTCGTCATTGGTTCCAGAGATTTGTGGCGCTTCCATCCATCTTGCATCTTTCTTTGCTTTTGGGCAGCCCTTCTCTGTCGTCAACTTTGCAAATCCCATCAGCTTTCAGGCCTGATGGCGCTCTAAGGATTGCCACTTCTGTCGCGTTTTGGATCTCCCTCACACGTCGACTAATCTCGTTAGATTCGTGGGGCGAAACCAGTCTTGGGAGACCGCAGGGAGGTTTCTAACGAGAGGGTGCAGGAAATGGCACGTCGATATTGGATCTTTCAAACCAAGATTGGTTTCTTAAACAATCAAGGTTCTTCTTGTGCTGGGAAAAGCCCTTACCCTAAAATAGAAGCTACCCTGAAGACAAGAGCTTGACTTCCTACCCCCCACATCGTCTTCCTACCTCCTCTCTAATAAAAGCCATTTGACACATTTGTTCTTGAGCTATTCCTACTCCTGTCATATTCCTTATTTATTAAACTACACATCAGTTTCATCGGTGCTGAGTTGGCCCCTTCTGTTCAGACACTCTCAACATGCCAGGATGCGGTGGATATGAAGAATGAGACGCGGGAGGAGGGGAAAAAAATCTCAGAGTAATGAACCAAGGTAGGAGGATGAGGAAGTAGGGAACCAGAACACAACTCACGTCAGATTTAAATCATGAATGACAAGTGGCATCAAACTTCTTCAAATCAGGCGAGCAGCAGCGATGGAGGAAGAAAGAGGGAGGGTGGCAGGAATGCTGCAGCACCGTGGGATCTGTCTTGGAACTATTTTCGGGTGAACTTTGCTTTCAACTCATTGTTCGGCGCGTCAGAAAAACAGCCTCCGTGAGGAACTACTTGAGAGCAAATTAAAAGGCTTTTGAGCATTCGTAGCGGAGGGCGAAGGGAGCCGAGCAGCTGCTGCGATAACGCGCCGCGCTTCACAGTTTCCGCGCCGAGAGGCTCTCCAGCTCCCGAGTTGTGGGAAGTGAAACGTAAACATATTTGACCTTTTTGTTGCGCAAGATGTCTCGAGAGGTTGGCGCGAATCCTGCTGAGAGATGAGATCGGCTGGAATGAGTCGGCTGATGGACGTCGGGCTGTGTAGTTCTGCAGGTGCCCAACATCTAATGTGGAAATATTCTACCTGGTGCAGCTGCAAAGTTTAGGAACCTCAGAATGCAGGAGAACATATGGGTTCTTTATCTCACAGTTGGAGCCACCCGGGAACACATGCGGGAACGACGTCATTAGTACATCAACAGATGGGTGAAAACGATGCCTTTTGCAGTTTTTCTTGCTTAAACTGCATGGTTAGGCATTTATTTATAATCTATATCCAAGCTGAGCAGTAATCTACATGATGGTGGAGCAGTAATCGTCAATAAATCAAAAAATGAGCAATCAGTAGTGGAGGAATCACAGGTTGTAACTCTCCGGACTCTCTGGACTGTGGGCGTTATGTGGGTCACAGCTTTGAGTTTTCATCAATCATCTCCAGCATGACAGGACAATATACACAGAACTTTTTATTTCCCTGTGCACCGACACTGTCACACCTCCAATTGTCCCACTGCAACGACGACGGGTAGGAACCAAAATTGATCTCAGACTAATGGGGTCATAGATACGTATTGAAATGATACACAGGAGGCTGCACTTTATTTACCTTCCTAATATTGTGTAGGTTTCCATGTGCCTCCAAAAACAATTGTGACTAATTGGTTTGATCAGTTTGAGATCTAGTGAATTTGGAGGCCAGGTCAACACCTTGGGATGTCTGCTGCCATCAAGGAGTGTCATTGCTATGGGGTGGGGGTGCCTGGTCTGGTCTAGGTGGGTGCTACATGTCTAAGTAACATCCACACCAATGAATGAATGAAGCCAGGTCCAGAAGTTTCCCAGCAGAACGTTGAATTGTCACAAGATTCGCAATGTTATTTACTTCTCCGGTCATAATGTTGTGGCCGACTGAATCCAAAAACGAACGTGTGCAATAACTACGTATTAATATCATGTAACAAACATGAATGATAATTGGATGATCGTTTCCCTCAAACTCTGTTTTGACTGCACTTATTTTTGTTTTTACCCCAAATGGTGATAGAATTATTCTTCTGCATAGTTTTGTAAAGGGAGACTCTGGGGAGAATTTTCACCTTCGTCCCATTTCACAACTAGTTCATTGTTTGAATCCTCCTGCTGTGAACGTTTGCTTATGTACAGCCTGGAGGAGCCCCCTGCAGCCTGATGGTACTTTCGTTTTAATACAGAAATGAAAGCTTTGTGTGACTATCCTTCCACAGCTTCTTCGTTTCCACTGAGAAAAAGACTAATCATGACTCATCATGCTCAAATCGTAGCATGAATTGTGACTGAAGTGTGACATGCGCGTGATTTTCCTGAAGACCCTTTTGTATCGGCGTCAAAGCTAAAGTGTCCTCACCAGACAAGACGACAGAGATTTAATTAAACACAATTAACTTCAGGTGTCAGGCCCGATTAAGCAGCTATAAGACCTAATTCGATCCATCTTACATATATACAAGCTATATCATGGTGGAACTGTAATTCTTCCACATGGTTTACTAATAAACTGAAGCATTTACAGTCAAAACTGTCATTTTGTAGCTGACAGGAAGTCACTACTGAACTTTCCTGCCTCTGGTTGCTTGGGTAACCCAATTGTATATATCCACACATCAAGGTTTCAGATTAAAACAAGCAGAAAAGGATAATATTACTAGGGCATGGATGGGTCTAGCTCTTCCTGCCATTGTCACTCACTCGTTGGGAGATCAATGCTGCTACCACTACCATCCAGCTTCACCTAGCGCCCCAGGCCCAGCGTCAGTGTGGTGATTCGGTGGTAGGAACAAAAGTTGTGGACACTGCTTGCAATGTTTGTCAGTCAAACACATCAGGTGCTCCCACAGGTCATTTACCTTAGTCTCATTACATTGGGTTTAGTCCATCTTGGTACATGCCTGGTTTGCGTCGCCAAAGGTTTTAAGCACGACTCACTCTCATTGCCACATTGCTGATGTTCTTCTTCTTTTTGTTGCATGATGTACACAGCCACAAATGCTGCAAATATCTAGACCTCTTCCTCAAACCTCAAGGCTTCTTGTTCCGTGTAAAGATTTGTGGACAGTACGCCGCATTTCTGCTCACCAAGTCCTTTCTCATGTAAAAACATGCTGTCACTGTGAACAGCCCGAAGGCCGGTGAAGAAAGATTCAGGAGAGACAGATGGAGGTTTGTTCTTGTGGACCTCGCCTTGACTGTGAGAGAAATATTAATGAAACGTCCACAGAGAGTTCATCACTGGTGAACACCATCAATGAAACACAAGTACAAACAAGACAGACTGCCTCCTCTTCAAACGCCTCAGTATTAAAACCATTAACAAAAGACAAAGCGAACCAAAGCGGCTTTAGGACTTCTTTCACCGAGGCTTAGAGCTTCTTGCCTGAGGCGAAGCACGGGCTAACTGTGACAGCCACAAGTCAGCACGTACTGTAAAAAGCAGCTGGATTTGTTCCATTATTCATCCCCATCGTGAATTAGGTCGTAAAAAGAGCCAGACGTGTGAGCTTTTCTGCTCAAGCTGAGAAAGCATCCAACCGCGGTAGAGGAGGTTGATTGTACTTCAAACAAAGTGCTCGCTGAATTGTGAGAAGCCGTGTGAATGCCCGTCCTCCCTCCCGTGTCCTGCTATCTGAGGCGTGTTTCGAATTTTCCGGTCCTGATGTATGAAGGTGAGAGAGTGTGTGTACCTCCCGGGGCTGTTCGACCCTAATTTCTCTTTTTTGCCTTGATCTTAACAAAAAGAATGAAGCTTGGCAGAGGGTGAACAGCTATTGTGGTGCGTAACATGCATTTCTAAATGGTTGAGGACATAATGGAGGCGACTGTGGATCGGTAAGTACATCTTCCCACAAGCCACAGGGTTAGCGGTTCGATTCCTGGTAAAAGGACCACATGGGCAAGACGCTGAATCTCGAGTTTGCCCCAGTGTGAATGTGTGTCTGCTTCTGTGAACAAATAGGTGGACAGGTAAAGCACTTCTAGTACCAATAGGTTGAAATTGGAACCATGCCTTTCTGTGTGTAGTCTGCATGTTCTCCCTGTGTCTACGTGGGTTCTCTCCAGGTTCTCCAGCTTCCTCCCACCGTCCAAAGACATGCTGGTTAGGTTCATTGGTGATTCTAAATTGGCCGTAGGTGTGAGTGTCTCTCTGTGTTAGACCTGAGATAGACTGGAGACTTGTCCAGGGTGTCCCACGGCCTCTTTCCCCAACGACAGCTGGGATAGGCTCCAGCCGCCCCCGCGAACCTTGACAAGACAAGCATTTAGTTCTGAGGACCTTCAACGGGTGCCGGTTTACCGCCTCAGATGCCGGTTGGCCAAGTATGCCGGTGATGTGGACCCCCAGGATTTGAGGGCTCGTCCATTTACAGTAAATGGTCCATCTGACAATGGCCAAGGGAGTCGTGATGTGCTGCCGGAGCTGTGTTTCATTTGTCCCTTCGCCAATTTTGGATGTCTGATCTTGTGAATTGAGAGTGTTCCTTAGCGTTAGCCAGTTGGTGTTTTTTTTTGTTGGTGTTTTGTTGAGAACTACAACGAAGCAGTAGGGATGAACTGCCATTTTCTTTCGGTCACTGTTTTCTCCTTAAGCAGTTTGGTTTATTAAACGTCTTTCTGTTTCTTTTGTTTGCACTTAGTGTTTAGTTACACCGGACAAAGACTGAGCGATATTTTAAATCCTTTGACTCAGCCCCATCTCAAACTGCGCGACTAGATCGCTTAGTTCAAACGTTCGCAGCCCACGAATCATGTCCTTACACTGTACGTCCATATACCACACGTAGGACTTTTGTATCCGGAACTGCAACGTCAAAAAGAAGTAGAAGTAGAAGAAGAAGAGGAACCCGGAAGTGGGAGAAGCACACCGAAGTTGTTTTGACGTAACTTCAGCGATCGCTCATGCTCTGTGCGAGAGGTTAAGGCAAATCGGCTCGTGGCGCTGCTTCTGCTGTGAGATGCCTTCACGATGAGCGAGCAGGATCTCAAACAAGTTTGATTTTCTTGCGAGCACTCGATTTGTGATCGGAAGCTCATTGTGAGGTGTTAATCTCTCCTCGTTGCCCCACGTAGAGCTTCAGCTTGGATATAACTCACTTGTCATTAGAGTGTGTTGTAAATGAAAGGTTCAGGTACATCCTTTAACCCCAAGACTGAGGTGTATCAGTCTTTCACAGTCAGATTTAGTATTCCAAGGGAATACCTTAAATTCATCGACCGCTTCAACACCAACTGGTTAAGTTTTATATCTCAAATGAGTGTTTTTAAGTGCGCATAGGTAAGGTACATATTGGACCAAGGAATAACATTAAATCTATAGTGGTTCAAAGAGAGAGTATAATTTGTCTTTGTTGTTTCCTGCAAAACTACACAATACCATGATGGGATGAATCCCTCAGACCGTCCTCAAGGCATCCCAGGTTGCCATGGCGCACACGCACCTTTAGAATACCTTTCGTGAGGACCCATTTCTAAACTGCAAACGTCTCATTGTTTTACCGCGCCTCCAACAACCGCTGCAGCTGTCGTCTCTGCTGCCGCGGGACCGATTTGCATATCTTTAATACGCCAACCCCGTTCCCCTGTTTCCTTTATTGATTTCGAAAAGGCGCGCTGCCATTCCCCCAAGTTGTTGACAACTTTTCCATAAACTCAAAACCACTTAATGTGATTAATTGTGGCGCTCCGTGCAGAATTGCATTCGAGCGGACCCGAATGTATGCGCTGCGTTTTTTTAACTCAAAGCCCGCGGAGCAGCTCACGCGTTCGGCGCCGAGCTTTTAAGCATTCACAGCGTTATTTTGGAATCACGCTACTCTGCTGTGATTGAAATTCTCATCATTCACTCCTCACTAATGTAAGATTTCCCTCGATTCCCATTATACTGTGAGGAAATAAAATATGGGGTTAGTTTAACAAGCAAACTGCCGGGAAGATTGTTCTCCAGCATTTTCACCAATTATAATCAGCCCTTATCTCACTACCAAAATAATCTCTTCATCTTCCTCGTGCTCATGCTTCCTTAAGCCTCCTCATTATCAGTATCTCCTCCACAACTTTATCCTCCCATATCTATTTTTTTCTTATTTATTTCTTGTTTCCTGCATTTCCACCTGACTCAGTGAGGCTTTTGTTTCCACAGATGCCGCCGTTTCATCCGGTGGACGGCTCTGTCTGAAATGTTTTCGCTTTAGTGTGTACACACGAGGAAGACAAAACTCTCCCGCTGTGAACCATCCCCGCAAGGAAGACGTTCAATCAAAGGCAGTGTGCGCTGTCGGTAGTTTTCTTGACATCACTCGAGAGGTGGAAATGGCCATGTTGCAGTTGTTCGGGGATGGACAAAGAAATGTTTCCCAAAGCAAAGCTGGCCTGGCATGTTTCTGTCGACACGGACTTGTTGTTCATTTTTTTAACGTGGCTTTCTCTGAATGCCATCTGCAGCCAGTCGACACGTTTTAGGGTGTTAATAGCAAAAACACACGCTCTCTATCCTGTAAGGGCAACGCGTTTTGTTGATTGTGTGGCAAACAGATGATATTAACTTTACCCCTGGTGGTTTTATTGTATGAAGAAACTTGGGTTTTGTTCCAGACCAGCACCTATAAGTACATTTGTTTTTGTTTTATTCAGCCTCATTTTTAAAGTACTGTTTTTATGTGGCATTGCTAGAGCACACACTAATCCTGCCCCTTGTGCTACCCTCTTGCATGCTCTCAATCTGTCTGTCCATTCGCTTGGGGTGCTAGAGACCGCAAAGGTAGCACGAGGATATTGGCTGTAGTGTAAGTATAAGCATAGACAGTATATAAAGATGCACTGCAACAGATCCTCTAAAGAGCTCCCCCTGGTGACTGGCTGCAGTATAGGTCTTAAACTCCACCTCCTCCTTGTTTGAGGATGGGACTTGGATCAAACACAAAAATAGATGTCAAGTAATTTATTTTCCAAGAATGGTTTGTCTCATTTTACGTAGTTAAATTAACACTGATGCATTTTCAAGTGTAAAATTTTCTGATTAGTTTCATTTTAGTAATTTCTTTTGTTATTATTTGACGATATAGAAAGGATGTGAACTCATGGCAACTACCAGCTGCTCCATAGAGTGGTACACCACAGTGTATAATCCAGCATTTCCTTGTAACTAGTGGAGGTAGAGCAGAACGTAGTTTGAATTGAACAAATAAGCAAGTGAGTCTAAAGGAAGTGTGGGCGGGGCATCGATATCGCGACCACGCATGACTCCACTGTTGGACCATACTGCGTAAACTTTGGTTCTGAAGTCGCAAAATGGCGCTCGATGTATGCCCGGGAAAATGGCGTCAAGTTTGGCCAATGCAAGGAAGTGTGGACGCATTGTCCATATTTATATACAGTCTATGGTTACAGGCTGTCATGATAAAAGTAAGTAATGGATGAATGAATGGAACAGCATGGATGGATTATGACACTTGTTTCAGGTTATGATCGGGTGCCAGATTTAAATTAATCTCATATTGAGTCATTTTTATTAACTCAGTGTGTGTGTGTGTCAGCAAACAGTATAAATACAGAACATTCAGGTCGTTATTTAACTAAGTAGCGAACAGGTAATTTGGCAAGATTGGAATTTAGTTGGGCGTTGAATGTTTTCTCTTAAGAGAGAGATATTAAAAATGTAATAAATACCAACTGAGCAGCAGACAAAAGAAGACAAACAAACACAGCCTGACAGCTGAAAGGAAGAAAACATCAATATCTGTTTTAGAGGTGTGGATCGGCACTGCCCTCACGATTCGATTCGATTCCGAGGGTCACGATTCGATTCGATTCGATTCGATTCGATTCTGAGGGTCACGATTCGATTCGGTTCGATTCGGCAATGCATTGCGATGCAATAAAGCCTAGGATGCATTAAAATTGTAAAGCAAAGCATATTTTTCGTGAATCATGAGGCAACACAAGCACCACTCTTTCTCTCTTTCTTCCACTCTTAACCTCAAGGATGTTTTGACATTGATTTAGATAAGTCACGCTCAGAAATGTGTTATCTGCTTATTAAAATCACAAAAAAATGTAAAAAAAAAAAATCGAGCGCCATCCCCACATGTGTGAATGTGTTAAAATAAATGTTTGATACTACTTTTGCAAGACGATGTAAAAATAAATGTTCACGGTCATCTGTCAGTGCCCTCCTGTTTTGTAATTTCTCCCGGAAATCTCCTAATTTGCAAGACCATGTTAGACTGACATTTCCCAGGTTGTCAGATTGTGTATGAAATAGACTCTACACATAAACAATCACTTACTTTCATTTTAAACTTTTTTTGTAATAAAACCTGGCAACTCAAAAATGAGGAAGCGGCTGCAGACTGCGCAGCCACCGGGTCTCGCAAGCAAGCGGAGATATAGACATATAACGGTGGGATCCTACTAGAGCGGCGAAAACCAGTCAGACGCTTCGCTCCCTTTGACAACTTTGGAAGGGCTGATTTTCAAGCATGCTGTGGCGTTTCCAGCGATGCAGCCTAAAATCAGCTGTTCCAGTGTTAAATCAATGAGAGCGAGGTGAATGAATGGTTTCCTCGCTCTAGTGGGATCGTGCCGCATAGGTCATAATTACGTCGGGTTTACGTCGGCTCACGGTCGGCGATCATTTGGTTTACGTCGGCTCACGGTCGGCGATAACTCTAATGCCGACGTCTTCCCCACGTCTTGCCGATTAGCTACCGATCTCCATAAGACGTCTCGCCGACGCACTTTATGTCGGGCAGGAACCCCCCCCCCCCCCGACGTCGGCCCGACGTCATTTGTTGTCTGGGTACTTATATTTTAAAATGCGCTGGATCGATTCGGCTTGATGCCCGCATCGAATCGGATCGTCCATGCCCCGCATCGGGATACATACCCGCATCGATTATTGTTGACACCACTAATCTGTTTGTAGGATGTGCAAAGTTATTGCTGTTATTAATTTTTTCCTGTTAAATACCCGTAGCCATGAGGAGGCAGGAACGCAGCATGTGTGGTGAAGCCGTCTCCAGTGTTTTGATGAGCGCTGTGTGATTTTAACACACAGCTCACAGAGAGGGTTCTTTCATCTGTTATTTAAAGCTTTCAACACAGAATCCAAAGGTATCTGACCTTCTGTGCTTTGAGCTGTTCCGCGGTGACTCATGTAGACACTGGTGGTGGACTTTTAACTTTTCAACTGAGGCTAACACACCAACATGTTGTCTCTGGAAAATAAAATCTGTTGACTATTACAGGGAGATCACAGTTGAAGTAAGAGGCCAGATTGGCTTTTGGTATTTACACCGATCAGCCACAACATTAAAACCCTTGACAGGTTAAGTAAATAACATTGACCATCTTCTGACAGTTCAGTGTTCTTCTGGGAAACTTCTGGACCTGGCATTCATTCATTCATTGGTGTGGATGTTACTTAGACATGTAGCATCCACCTAAACCAGACCAGGCACCCCCACCCCATAGCAATGACATTCCTTGATGGCAGCTTTAGGAACAACTAAAAAACCATGAAGAACATCTCAGGGTGTTGACCTGGCCTCCAAATTCACTAGATCCCAAACTGATCAAGTATCTGTGGGATGATCCACAGAGGCCCCTCCCCTCAAAGCCACAAGGGAGCTACCTAGACAATATTATGCCTGATTGGTGTATATATTGCAGGCGAGACCAATGGGTATACATTCAAAAGATGGTACTTGGATGAAACGTCTTAAAGAAACCCAACAAGTCCAGTTGCCTTTGTTTCAGCTTAGTTCTCTTTGGATGTACCTTGACCTTGGAGAAGCTTCATAGACATGTAACCATCATCATCATCATCAAATGAATCACATTAAGATAAACCTAGCCTCCATCAGACACATTCTTTCTCAGCACAGACCCAAAATAGCACATTTATTTTCGATTTGGCTTCCGTGTAATATACAGTTTGACAGTGAAAGAGGGGCTTTGCAGACGTTGGCCCAAGGATCTCTACAAAGATATGAAACATAATCATCAGCTGGCAAACCTCCCATGAGATAACTGGAACTTTAGTGGCCTCCTAAGGGATAGTTTCACCAAAGTCGTTAAGCTGCTGCTGGTGAGATAGTAGGAGCTGAATTTATGAAGGTGTAAGTCAAACATTTTAGCGCTCACATGTTATTGGATAATGCTTAGACGAGAGATTACTCGCTATAAAATAATTAGCGGTATGTTTCCAGGCTCTCGTATATAAATCTTATTTTACTACCACCTCCCCGTAGCTTGTAAACCTGCTAGTCTGCATTTACATAATGAGCAACGCTTTAAATGAGCCTGCAGGCTGGCACTAAGGGGTAATTCAGCAAGGCATAACTAGAGAAACACTAACTGCCATCCGTGGTTACACCGCCGAGCCAGAGATGTAGCTCGGATTGGCTGCAGCGCAAGAAACAACAGAGCTGTAACCGCTGAACCATAAATAAATCACTTGAGATTGCAGCGCAGCCTCTAGCCAGCACTGATAAGTTGATTACAGCGAAGACGGCTGGGCTATGAGGAACTTTCACTGCTGCTGCTGCTGCTGCTGCTACTGGGTGTCAGGTAGCTGCACCTTCGTCTCTTCAAAATCAAAGAGATCCATGGGAAAAAAAACAACCTTGGATAATAGGATTTGCCAGCTTGAGCTAAATACCTACAGCAGATGTAGCCACATGACTCCAATTGTTTGATGCGAGTACAGAACCAAAACCTTTATTACTACGATTCATTTTAGGTCTAGAAAACGTAAGCTATTAGTCATTGGTGCACTAGTTGAAATCTTTACACACATTATCATGGTTTTAATGACGAATTATAAATATTTATCTACGGTTGCACTTTACTTGTGCATGGAGTCATTCATCACAGGCAATTCAGGTCACATGTTAATTGTTCCCTAGTTACTTCTCTAATTAGTGGTATATATCAGCAGCAGTATTCATTCAGTAGCTAGAGTAGTGCAGCAGTAGTTGTAGTTATAGTAGTTGTTGCGTCTTGTCAGCATATACAATGATCAGGCATAACATTATGACCACCTTGGGCGTCCAAAATAGCTGGACGTGGACTAAATAACATCAACACCAATGAATGCCAGGTCCAAACGTTTCCCAGCAGAACACTGAATTGTCACGAGATGGTTTAAATGTTATTCACTTCTCTCAGTGGTTTTATTGTTGCGGCTGATCGGTGCAAATCCCAGAAGCCAGTCTGACCACTTACTTCAACTGTTTTTCTAGCTCGTTGTAATGATCCCGTTGAGTCAGCAGATCTTATTTTGTTTGTTCAGTTTGGTTTTGTTCACCGTTTATATGAGTGATCCCACTTTCCAAATGAGCCACCGTGGATCAGCTTATAGTGATTTTGCATTGCAACACTCTAACATATTAAGTTACAATGATCGACATGGTAAACACTTATAACTACAAAACTTCACTAGGGAATCCGATATTCTCTTGTTTTTGCTCCATTTTTGGTCCCTACCAACTCCTGACGGACATTTATGTTTCTTTAGTTGCCAAATTCTCCACTAGGTTCTAGTTGTTAACTGGAATAACTGGAAGAGAAAGCGCCGTGTGATGTGGCTGAAAACCACTCTAGTGGGGGGAAGGAAGTGAACGTTGTATATCTTGTGATTAGTTGTTCAAACCTTCATTACGTATCCTTCATTACAAATCAGCCGTGCAGCTGGTTTGATTGATCACCTAGCTACAGCAGCTTTTTGGTGTCTGGGGATTTGTTTTTGCATTTAGCAGCCACTCTCATCGTCCCGTGAGATTTGCCATATGCTCCACATCTATTACCGCTTCTACCCGCAGCCCATTATAGTATTCCCATGTTAGTAGGAGGCCTCAAAATGTAAAGGACCTTCTGATCGTTGGAGATTCTCTCAGGAGGTCATTACACGTAAGGCCGCTTTAAGATGTTGATCTAAACAAATCCATAATCAGGGTTGGAGAGCAACGTATTTCCTGCAGAAGACAGTCACAGCATGGACTATTACTGTATGTAGCCCACTGCTGGAGATAGGTGTTGGTAATTTCCTGAAACGGCTCAACGTACCTCAGATAGATCTGAACATTTACACATATTCTAAGTAAAACTGAACTTCATTATCTCCAAATAGAGGCTCTAAATGCACGCCATTTTCCCCTCCACTGGGTGGTTGATTCCCTGCACTTAGCTGCTATTGTGCTCTCCACTGTCTGTATTAGGCTTTCAGCATGTGCTGCTAGTACATACGGAAAACCCCAGGGAGCCGTGGTCACAGCCACATCTGCCATGCATGCTCGAACACGGCACCATTCGCAGCTGATAACCAGAGAATATAATTATCTCTAGCAGCTGAGCGTCGGGAGGACGGTGTGTACTCTTTAGCCTTCTGGTATTATATAATGAAACCGCTCAATTAGATCCTTAAATGAAATGCCTACAGTAGTTTCAACACGGGCCGTTTACACATTCATAGCGTCTCGGCCTTTAGGCCACCTATTTTTGGCGTCATCGTGAACAGAATTGGGAGAGGAAGTAGAGAGAGGAAAGAGGAGATGTTTCCCAGTAATGAACTTCTGAGCTACATCAAATACGTTTGCATAAAATTGAATTAGCCATTCGTGCGCTAATCTTCTTGCTGGTAGACGTAACAGGGAGGGAAGGCTTTTTACTTCTTGGAGATGTGATGATGCAGGTGCACCGTTCAGATTTAGACTTAACCCACATACACCGATCAGGCATAACATTATGACCACCTTCCTAATTTTGTGTAGGTCTCCCTGGCCCAACCTTTGCCATCAGATGGATGTCCTTCCGCACCCTTGGTGTGCGTGGGGGCCTTGACTTCTATGTTCCACGCAGCAGCCGCTGATGACGGTGTCCATTCCGGAGACGTGGGATTTCTAAGGACCAGATTGTTTCTATGCAGCGGTAGTCCTTATGACACTTCCCATATGGTGTGGTTCCTTGTGGTGACTCATCAGAGAATGACATGGCCTTTGAGGGTGTCCTCACAATTTGTTAGGCGGTCTTTGAGGGAGGGGCCTCTGTGGATATCCCAGATGATCAGTTGGGATTAGTGATTTGGACAGGTCACAGGACACATGTTGTTCGTGTTTTGTGCTGAATCCCTGGGAGGTCTGCCACAGATGTCATGTATGGGTGGGGTGACTGGTGGTTATGGGTGTAATGTCTAATAACATCCAGGTCCAAAAGTTTCCAGCAAACCGATCCTCAAGATGGCAGTGTAAGCGCACATGCGTGGTAGTTAGCTGATCTCACAGCAGAAGGTCTGGATTAATCATGGGCGATGGTTCCTCTGGTGGAATGTTGCCTGGTCGCGTGGGTCTCTCCAGTCCCAGCTTTTCCACAGCGCCAAGAATGCCGTTACCATTGTGATTCTAAATTGCGTAGTGTGAGAGTATGTTGTCTTCTGTTCTCTGTCCTCTGTGCAGCCTGAGATGATCAACAGACAAGGGTACGATGAATGAATGAATTCAACGTATTCACTTTCGTATGACAGGTACAGTCAGTGTTGTATTTCTCTTCCAATATACATATATATTTTTTACTTTTATGTTTTTATATATAGTAACACACCAGTAAGCCTCAGCTCGCCTTGTGAAATCACAGAACAATGATGAATAATAGAAGAGGTGAAAACTTTTAAGGTAGTCATCGGTATGCGGAAGCACAATAGCATGAGTCTGTGGAGACTGCACCGAATCAGGTAACAAAGAGGAAGAGTCCTACTGTCTTTTTGAGATAAAGACACAATTATGTACTTCCTCACTGAGTCATCCAGTTTAAGATGCATTTATATATATTTTATATATATACGAACGAAAAAAATCACCTAGGACACAAAATGCTATTTACTGATGTTTGTCACTTTAGGCAATTTGTAATTTTATACTTCAGTTATTTCTTTTTGTATGATTAAAAAAAGTTTTTCAACAGATCATCAGTGAGATATATCCTCTGATTTTATTTATTTCTTATCTAAGTAAAGGTAGGATGGTTTTGTTCTTTCAGCGTGTAAAGTCTCATCAATTCCCCTGCCTCCGGTCTTTATACTGAGTGGGGTTAATAGTCTGTCTTGCATAAAATTGAATTATATGCTCAGTAATTTAATTATATATCCTTTAATTACATTCACATTATATACCATAGGCCAGCAAATTTAATATTTCCCACAATGCCGTGCTGATTCCGGCGCTAATTTGAGGTCAGGATTTAGTAATTTCCAAATACCAGTTTTAATTTGACAGCGCTAATTAGCATTTCAATGGAGTTCATTTTAATTCCGTTTAAAGGCATCAGTATACTTGCCTTTCTCTCCCCTGAGGCTTACCGGGCTTTTACCAGCGAGACGGCAAATGTCAGGATCAAATGTGCAGCAAACAATGGGAATGGATACAAAGCTCATTCTCCCTGGGATGTTTGAGAGAAAATCATTTGTTTCACGCGGTTTGATTGTTTGGTTGATGTTAAGCTAATATTAGGCTCACACGTATCAAACAGTGGACAAAGATGCAGAGTGCATGGTAGCAGATATGAGGTTAGCAGCTTCTGTATCAATGTGCAGAAATAAGCAGATTCATACGTTTCAGGAGATAAGCCGACATATGTAGGATGATTAATGAAAAATATGAATTCTTAGCCTAAAACTATTTGTTTGTGAAGCTTATGTGGCTTGTTTTAAATGTCTGAGCTTCACCTCGTTCATATTCAGGTACAGCAATATCACAAGGCTTTGGATAGTCACTACTCTCACCCTAATAACCGTCTATTAGGGCTTCTTCTGTTCATCACGGCGATGCAGACCCTAAGATCTGTGACTGGTCCGCTTGGTGGTAGCGTGTTTCTGCTTTAGTTTTTTCAGCTGCTTCTCTGTTTCTGCAATTTTCAACTTGATTATTTTGGATCAATTAAGATGGACCACACGGAGGAAAGATACATTTAGGAGGTTCGGAGATACAAAAATTAGTACGACTCTGTGAAAGTTCTGCTAAAGCTTCATTTACCATTTGTAGTGGTCAGTCCTTATTTAGTAGCTACTGGCTGACAGTGGATAGAAAAAAAAATCACAAACTTCGAGAATAAAGTCGTTGAATAAAGCAGCTGACCAGTTCCAGCCATTTCCCCGTCCACACAAAAGCAACGACTTCCTCCAAGTCCGTCTGGTTCTTTCTCTAGAAAAGATGCATTTTCTTGCATATTCTTTTTAAAGTCCTAAAACTTATGATGATGTGATGCTAAGTATCTCCTTGTTTGTGAAACCTATCCTAAAGTACAACTCCACAAAATCCTCCACGGCCTCAACAGGTTAGAATATTATGACTTTTTTCTCATAAATTACGACTTTATTCTTTATTCTAAGTTTGTGATTTTTTTTCCATCAATGTGGCCCTAATACTCGTCGTATTTTTCCGTTGTTTAGTTAAATGTCCCTTTTATTTCCCATGACAGTGCCTTTCATTATAGCAAAAAAAAAAAAAAAAGGCTGAAACAATAAACTCAAGCACAGTCGAAAAACACATAACTAACCCTCGTGCTACCTTTGGGGTCTCTGGGACCCCAAGTGAATGGACAGATAGAGAGCATGCAAGAGGGCTAAGCCAAACTTAAAACGCCTGTATTTTTATATATATATATGTTTGTATTACTTTTATTCTATTCTATTTGCTCTGTTAACTAGCAACTGTCACTTTATGGCAGCAACACAACAATTTCCTTGAAGGATTATTAAAGTATTCTGATTCTGGTATGGTTTTATTACATAAAGAAGAAGAAAAAAATTAACAGGTGAGACATGGTGAAGCTCTGTAGCTGAAACATGGACCTTCTAGTCCTCTTCTCCAAGGTCCTTCATTCACATCTCCTCAGGTGTGGCTAGTTAACGTAATTAAGAACAAGCCAAATGCACTTGCATGGCAACTGTAAGGCCAATAGAGGTGAGGGAAGGTGTAGCAGATGAAGTACTAAGAAGGTAACAGTAGGGGCTGCAGAGTGATGAGGCAGAAAGCGAGGAGCCACGAGAAGCTGAGCAGGAACATAAAGAGCGTGTGATCAGACAAACTGAGAAAGGACAAATGCAGAGGCTGGACTATGTATACAGAGAGCTAATGAGGTAGGGAGGAGGAGACGATCACAGACGAGCAAAGGCAAGAAGTAGAAACCTAATCCTGTCTGGAACACACAGGGTAAATAGCACCAGTCAAACATTTTCCTTCGTTTTTACCATTTTCTACATTTTCAATTAACACTGAAGACGTTAAAACTAACATTAGCGATTACTGAGTAAAGCACAAAAGTGCAAATACTTGACATTCTCCGTATTGGCTACCTTTAAAAACCTCTAGTGAGGCAGGTTGATTCTGATTTATTCTGAATTCAAGACAACCTTAACCAGCATTGAGCAGCGACATGCCGTTCTGCCTTCTGGTTTTCAAGCTTAGTTTGACCGTCATTTTATTTTCCAACCGGACGATGACCCCGAACACTCCCCCAGGCTGTGTTAGGACAATCTGACCAAGAAAGAGTGATGGAAAAAACCCCAGGAGGTTTTTTTTTTTTTTTTCTTCCCAGTGTGCCAATGAAGTTACAGTTATCTCATGGGAGGTTTTTCCAGCTGATGATCATATTTCATATCTTAGTAGAGATCCTTGGGCCAACTTCTGTGCTGTCCCTCCCTTACTGTTATATTACGGAAGCCAAGTCTCTGGGCGTATAAATAAATGTCCTATTTTGGTTCTCTGTGCAGAAAGGATGAGCCTGATGGAGGATAAATTTATCTTATTTCGATGGTGGTTATACGTCTGAGGAGGCTCTTAGTCAACCAGGTCACGGTATTTCCAGAAATAAAATGAAAAACCTAAACTGAAACAAAGACAGCTGGACTTATTTTTTCTTGAAGACATTTCAAGATTCTAGGGAACACGTTGTGGCTCCTAGAACATTCTGCAGCAACACGCCATCCCATGTGGTTTACTCTAAAGATGAGAACACACTACAGGATTTTTTGCCCGATGATTCCCAGTTGGGCAAAGTCTGCACCAGTCTGCAGAAGTTGGAGGACAGTCGGCATGAGTAGTTGGCACAACAGTCTGTTAAGACTCATTTAAAGTACTGCAGGACTAGACGGCGTAACCTACGTACGTAGCCTACACCAACTGTCAGTCTGGCTCGGTCTGTAACACTAGTCTTTTTTGCCAAGTCGGGTTAATTTCCAAGGCAGGAGTTTACAGAAAAGGTATTTGATGAAAACAAGAAAAACCGAAGGTGCTGCAGAGATGGCGGGTAATCCAAACATGAGGAGGTGCTACGGTGTTAGGGTCTACGTAGGGTCTGGGCTGTTGCCCTAGCTACGGCGAAGGCTAAATCACCGCCAATGCCTAAACCGCATATAAGTACGTGAGGGGAACGACTGAATCTGATGCTGTTGGGTAGCGTGAACTGATCAGCGACCACGAGTGTTGCCAGATCTTGCGAGACAAAAAAGCAACCAGGCCAGATTTTAAACTGATCTGGGTACAGATCTGAGCCCGGTTTTGCGGTTTTGTCTCCCCTTCAGGACGGTTTTGCGGTTTTGTCTCCCCTTCAGGAACTTTCGCTTGCTCCCAGTCTTTGTTATAAGTCTTCCTGTATTTCAACCACTTTGTCCCAGGCATTTAAAAAACTCTCCCAAAGCCCACCATCATCCATGCGTATTTTCAAACTAGAAACCAACAGATTGCCCTGCTCTGCCTCTGATTGGCTCGTACTCATTACATCTGGGTCAGAGCCAATTAGAAACAGGATGAACTCCTACGTTTAAATAACATATCGAAAATATCTGCTTGACAACGTATTATGGATCTGGGAACACTTTAGAAACAGCCCCAAAACGACCCACGACTACCAACATTTCTAAGCGACTTTACAGAAAAACAAGCCCAAAGTTACTTATAATAAGCAGACTTGGCAACACTGCCGACGCTACGCTGTGCACACATGTTGCCAGCAGCCAATGAAAAAGAGAGGAAGGGACTTCTGATTGGTCCTGCTCTTCTAAAGCAAAGTGGTCCATGACGTTAGTTTGGAGAAGAGGGAATACTTCAAACCAGTTGATGTTATATTGAAGCCAAAGGGGCAGCGTTATTATGAATAGTGTGAAGAATGTTCCATGATGATAATTTCAGTGATGATTCTTATGATGGAGGCAATAAAAGATCAGTTAAACTAAATCACTTGTGAATTTCATTTGAGACTTAAGAAGCAGCTTCAGCTTGATTCATTCATGGGGGTCGATGTTTAACTGCATATAAAGTAATAATACTGTAGAAGTACTCACATGTCTTTTTTTTATTATACAAACTATATAAACACTAGATCAGTTTGTTACCTTGACAACACGTGGTAACTTCCTTTTACCTGCCTCAGTCTCAGGCTGATTCATCACACGTGGACGCTGCTGTCTCCGTTTCTCTTCCCCTCACCCTCGTATAAAGGTCGGCGCGTCCACAGGGCTCAGGCCACTAATTGGGGCTATAGGAGGAAGGCATCATTAATTATGAATATACAGTATCATATAGAGCGAGCTGGACGGCAGAGGAGAAACAGTGGGAAGATGTGGCGTTGCTTCCTCCCTCTCTCCTCCCGCCTGCTAAATGTCATCGCCTGAGCCGTCTAACACACAAACACACACGATCCTGAGCATAAAAGTACGTATGCTCTTATTCTGAGCTTCTCCAGATCACTGTTCTGCTCCACGTCTAACTCAAAGGTCCTGACTCATCCGAGTGGGGACGTTTCCGAAGCAGCAGGAAGCTGAGGGATATTACGGCTGCACTTTTAAAACCCTGTTGATTAAAATTTGATCCGATTTTTAATCCATTTGCGGCTAATTCCCTGACTCAGTCGGGAACAGTAATTTCCTACAGTCCTGCATGTTGCACTGAGATCTGCAGATTAGCTGCTTGAAGGCAGGTAGATGGAAAATGACGTTAGAGGGAATATGACAAGTTTATGTTGTTTGTACGTGGATGCAAATTACAGCTGAGTCCTGTTGAAAGATTTACAAGATCATCTCATGTACAATTAAAACATGTGATAATGACATTCAGAAGATATATATACACCAATCAGGCATAACATTATGACCACTGACGGGAGAAGTAAATGTCATTGACCATCTTGTGACAGTTCAATGTTCTGCTGGGAAACGCAGTCGTTTTGCATGATCGCTCGCTCCACATCAGTAAAGGGAATATTTCTGCTGTGATCAAGGATATTTACTTTCCTACATACATACACCAATCAGCCACAACATTATGAGCACTGACAGGAGAAGTAAATGACATTGATCATCTTGTGGCGTCTGTGAAGGTTCTCAGTCATCCAGGTCATGGTAATCCAAAGAGTTTCAGAAAGGCAACTGGACTTGTAGATTTTTAGAGAAGTTCTCAAACTGAAGAAGCTTCTCAGATGAGTGCTGAAACGTCTCCTCTCAAAATCTACAAGTCCAGTTGCCTTTTTGAAACTCTTTGAATCTTCTTGTGACATCATTGTTCTGCTGGGAAACTTCTGGACCTGGCTTCATTCATTCATTGGTGTGGATGTCACTTAGACATGTAGCACCCACCTAGACCAGACCAGGCACCCCCACCCCATAGCAATGACACTCCTTGATGTTCAGCAGCCATCCCCAGCAGGATGCAGCCACAAAAACACGTTAGGAAGAAGAACAGCACAAGGTGTTGACCTGGCCTCCAAATTCTCTAGATCCCAAACTGATCAAGTATCTGTGGGATGATCCACAGAGGCCCCTCCCCTCAAAGGCCCCCCACCCCACTAACAATATTATGTTCCCAGACACCACAGGACACCCTCAGAAGGTCCATGTCTATTCTCTGATGTGTCACCACAAGTGAGACCTGCACAATACTAGGACGGTGGTCATAATGTAATGCCTGATCGGTGTATATAAACTCCTGTGGTTGACCGTTTTGAATCCAAACACCTGCTGACTGATTTCTCAGGACACTCTTCAGTTTTTTTTATTCTTTTAGTTTTAGATTGTCATCCTACCTTCTCCTCTGTTTTCTTTCCTTTCAGGCTGGGCCCTCGTCCTCTCTGAAGCCTGCCAGGAGGCCGCGGAGCGCGCGGTTTAGAAGTCACTGAACAGTCTCAACAGCGAGCCACAGAGCGGCGCACCGGGATTTAAAGTTCCTCTTGCAGCCATTACACTCCTGTAGAGTTTTCATTTAAAGACTTTGTTTCATTTATTAAAGGATTGTGTTTTTTATTCCACTGTGGGCTCTATCAGCGGGTGCAAACAGAACCACGGAGCTGCACGGGGACTGGTCGCCCTGGATAATTGCCTCTTGTTTGAGGGTGTAAAACTCTCCACCGTAAAGGCTTTCCTCTTGGATTATTAAGGCACTAGCGAAGGTCAGCGTTCTCCAATTCTTCCTCTCCTGCTCTTTGATCCAGTGCCATCCCGTCTTCCCTTTTTCCCCCTCCGCTCTTGACTTTGAGGTTTTCGCGGGATTAAGCATTAAGCCTCTGGACGCCCTTTCAAGCATCGTGTTTTTCCCCCCCAGGAATATACTCAGGCCAAAACTTAACCCAAAATTACACCCCGGGAGGAAGCAGTGAAGGAGAGACAAGTGCTGCAGAGGGAGAGAGGAGCGGCGGGGGCCGACGGGCAGATGGATTCGCAGCTCGAAAAACACCCACAGCTGGATGAATAAAACATTTGAATAGAGAGGGAGTCGTGACATCTGGCTGAGGAGTGAGTGACTCTCGTTCCATCTCTCTTTATTCTGTCCATTCATTTTCATTGACTAGCATCCCTGTCTTCTTCACCCCCCCCCCCTTCCCTCCTCCCTCTGCGGACACAGGAGTTCGGGCTCTCATCCAGATCAGACAGAAACAAGCTTGCGTCTCGTCTTGTTTCCCCCTGACCTCGCTCCGTTTAGTCCCACCTTTGCATGCCCCCCCCTCCGGCCCGTCCTGCTCCCGGTCTTCCTCTCCGCCCTCCCCCGCCGCGGTGTGTGATGGTGCGCCCCCTCCTCTCGGCCCTGGAGACATGCCTGTGCAGGAGATGGCGGTGAGTTCTGTCAAGTCCCTGTACTGGGAGCACTTCCCCCCCATGTCGCAGCGCCGCGTCTACTGCACTCCCGTCTACCACGAGGGCCTGCTGTACGTGATGGGGGGCTGCAGCGAGACCGGCATGCCCCTGGACAGCGTCGAGGTGCTGGACGTGGAGAGCCAGACGTGGAGCCAGCTGCCGCCGCTTCCCACCGCGCGGGCCGGAGCCTCTGCCGTGGCGCTGGGGGGCCAGGTGATGGTTCTCGGGGGCATGAACCAGCAGCAGACCCCGCTGGCATCTGTGGAAATGTACCACCCTGATGAGGGCAAGTGGGAGACGAGGGCAAGCCTGGCCCAGCCGTCTATGGGAGTCACCGCTGTTGAGAAAGGTAAGAAAGTGGAACGCATGCGTTTAATGCTGATTTCACAGCACGTCTGCTAGAAAACTGACTAATAGCTCTTCTCTTCTAATTATGGACCAACTGTGGAGAAGAACTAAGCGGTTGTACAGACAAGAGTCTAGAGGTGATGCAGCGAAAAGAGACCAGGAAATTTTTATGAAAGTATTCGAGACGGTGACCTTTGGGACCATGTGATACAACTGACTGACGTACAAAAACACAAAATTTTACTGCATTGCAAATATCCAAGTCTCCAGTTCTAAGGGAGTTGGGGTTTAAAGGGGAACTTTTTTTACAACCTTATTTCTGGCATAAAATACGGTTTAGTCACCCATATAACTTTAGTGTAATTCATAGTCCTTCAGGAGATATTTAGATCAACGTATATAGTGGGAGTGAATGGGGCACCGAAACGCAGCCTCTAAATAACACATTATCTGCCATGAAACTCATTCATTTCACCAATATTTTGTCATCCAGGTCTGTAGGTCAATCTATAAATCTACAAAATATTGGTGAAATGAACGCGTTTCGTGGCAGATAATGTGTTATTTAGAGGCTGCGTTTCGGTGCCCCAATCACTTCCACTATATGGATATACGGCGATCTAAATATCTCCCGAAGGAATACAAATTACAAAGTTATATGGGTAAATGATCGTATTTAATGCCAGAAATAAGGTCCAGGATGTAAAAAAAACATTAGTTCCCCTTTAAATAGGAACATCTTTAAGTGTTACCCAACAGGAACTCACATGACAGGTACTCTCCTTCCAATGAGTGGTAGTCTAAGTCTCAAGGTGTGAATGGGGGTTAAATTTCTTGAGGACAGAAGTTTAGGCTACAATAAAGTCTTAACTTCTGTTCCCATAAGTCTCACCCCCATTCACAAACATTTCTTTAATGTTTTTGGGTGTACACTGCAAAAAAAACAAAATCTTACCAAGTATGTTTGTCTCATTTCTAGTCAAAATATCTCATTACCAGAGATGTTCACAAGTCATTTTTTCCAAGTCCAAGTCAAGTCTCAAGTCTCAAATGGCTGAAATGAACGTTTTCACATTAGATGCTATCTGAGATAATACTGCACTGCTGTATTGTTTTGGATTACAAGCATGTACTGTACTATATAATCTATTATTGCACACAACAATCAAAATTGATCAGAACAATGCAATTATGAAGACCATTTTTAATGTGCAATGTGAAGAAACACCACAAAAGCTTTGTTTCAACTTGGATCAATGTATTTTAAAATGAATACCACAGGATATATTGACAAACGTGTATATTCTTGTCCTTTACCAACTAAAAATAGAAAATTGAGGAAAATTACAACAGAAAATAGGAAATTGAGGAAAATAACACAAATTTAAAAAAATAATAACAATAAAACCAGTCAGTGATATAGCTTTCTTACTATAATGTAAATATGGATGATATAGCTAATAATATTGTTGTTTATAGAACATTACTATACAGTGGGATTAGTGGGGTTAGAAATGGACTCAAGCAATACGCCATTCACTCAGTACAGCAGCCGCTAGGGGGAGGGTTAATCCCCCTTTATGCAGCGCAGAGTGAAGACTCGTTGAATGAATGGGAGATGTGGTGTTTAACTAATAAATTGGTCATTTCGTCTTTCTGGAGTTGTTGGAGTTTTTTTGGAACCATGTGTCACAATTTGCAAGTACTTGGGATTATTGCAAACCTAATAGTGTAAGTTGTTGCTGTTTGGATTTTGAGAAAATTAGCTTTATATTAGGTCAGGCAGCAGCCACTTAGGTTGTTATGCGCGCTAACGCTAGCGATCTAGGGTAACGTAATGATTTAAATTGAGAGCTGTCACTTCACTGTCTAACAGCCGCCTAGATACTAACAGTGACATTAGTTTAAGTAGACAAAGTAATATAAAGTTATAAGGTTATAGCAATGTATTAAATTCAAAGTGAGTCCAATCACTGTTAGCGTTTAGCACATAGGTGCTGTTGTCATAGTTACCACCATTCATTTCAGTGAGCTAATTCGTTAGCTTGCTAGTTCATTAGTTTGCTAACAGTATCGTTACCTTCCCATACAAGCTAGGTTTCCCTTTCAAAGTGATTCATTCATAATACAGGGACTCACTGACCTATCCTTGTGAGTTCTGAGGTGCCTGAGGAAATTCGATGTTGTAGAGCCAGCATCAGTAATCTTCATGCCACACTCTTTGCAAGTGGCCGTCCGTTTAGTAGCAGTTTGGGTGAAATCTTTAAAAGCGAACGCTACAACAAATGGTGCAGCTCTGCTTGAACTTGCTGCCGCCATGGTCAGTGTCAATATGAAATCTGTAGGTGGAGACATGCGGTACAGTGCGTGGCTCGTAATATCAAGGGAGGGAAATTATTTCCTTATTTCCTGCGATTTTTCCATAACAGGCAACACATTGAAAAAAAAAAACTGAAATGAATTAAATCATGAAATAGATAATTTCATGATCATGATGTTCACACTTAATATAAGACACAATTGCCTAAAAAGTTCCATTTCAGACAATACATCTTAATACAGAGCCATTTTCACTAGTCGTATTGGCAGATTTTTTGCCTATTTTCAAGCAATTTTTGCTTGAAATGAGACAAATGAGACAAATATACTTGGTGAGATTTAGTTTTTTTGCAGTGTACCAATGACCTGGATGACTGAGAACTTTCTCAGATGCATGGAAGTACCATCCACGACTTTGAACGTCCAAAGTCTGTATTTAAACTTGTGAAGTCTGAATTAGTCCATAGTTGGCATATGCCCATTGACATCTACATACATTGCTCCATTGCAGTACTTTGTCAGCACACTTTCCTCTCTGGTGTTCTAAATTTTAAGTAAAAAAATAAAGCAAATTAATAATTTCATGCAGGCTCATTAAGGGTTGATGAAGAGGAACACGCAGCTGCTTTGACACATTTGTCAGACTTTGCAAAAACAACAAACAGCCGCAAACTAATTCCTCTGAAGCCGTGAAGTTAACTAATTAGCCGTTCATTTCGGAAGAAGCCCCCTCCAAGCGCCCAGCTTTCCAGGAGCTAAAGTGTCTCCCGAGTGGAAGCCGCTCGCTTGTGATTAAAGCCGAGTGGCAACAAGATCAATGGCTGCTCGCAGTGCGGCGGAGCTGGTGCTTAACTCGGGGCTTAGGCTCAGCAAATACCGCACCGAAGCAGTCCCCAGATTCTGATTGATGTAAATGGTCAGCAGATGGTCCTGCATGGGGACGTTGGCGCGCACGTCTGTAGCGTGTAGTGTCTATGCTCGCGCCTCAGAGGAATGTCACAGAACAAACGTGGCTGCTGTGGAAGAGCCGGGCATCGCACATAAACACACTTGACTTAATGCTCACTCCCACGGCGAGCTCTGGCCGTCCAGAGAGTCGTAAGAACGAGACGTTGAACGGAGTAGCGGGAGAGGAGAGAGTGCAGTGATCACACGCCAGCAAAGGCAAAGTGTGCTCTGCGTTATGTACATCCAAACAGTCCTGAGAGACTTTTTATTGCTTACACTAAAAAGGCGTCTGAAAGCAGAAGCAGAACAGAGGGGGAGCGGGAGCGAGGCATTCTTGTTGAAGTGTTTCTCCTGCGCCGTTTCCTGTGTTTACATCTCATTGCTGCACGCTGCTGAGTGCCGACCTGATAAAGTGAGGAATCAAAATGACCTTTCAAGGTAACGGAGTGAGACGAGGAGTATATCTGAGACGTGCGTTTCTGTTCCGTTTACTGAAGTTCGCCGAAAGGGGAGAAGACAACTACAGGAGCTGCAGAGTGAGATGCAGATCTGTTTGATCCTTCCATCAGTTTCTTGGGGTTGTGTTTTTAAATGCATATCGACGCTCACATCGTGTTGTACAAACCCTTTTTATCGCATTCTCCAAATCCCTCCCCCAAGCATCAAGAGAAATAGCTTAGCTTAACGCAAACATGTTTGATACCGCCTCCATTTTCCTTAAGCCCCGTCCACATATGAAGTCATCTGGGATAAAAGCTCTGAGATCTTTGCTTTGTTATGCTCGACATAACACATGAAGCTGGGGCCACACACGAAACCTGCAGCGGTGCCCAGTCCAGTAGACGGTGTCCATAATCTGCACGTCAACCTGACTAGATAAGCGTCTGCAAATGTCAAGCCAACACTACAATACACTGCATTACAAGGTCTGGAGTTAAAGCATAGTTAAACAGCTCCATCTTGCAGAAGAAGAATGATGCTGCTTTGTTTATTGGATGTGTCGTTAACTGATGATGATGGGACTTCATCGTAGAGCTAATGTCTGCTGATAAAACCTGTTAAACTTAGTTATCCAATTAGCTGCTAGTCGATGGTTAGAAATGAGAATGCCCTTGTTGTAGCCTGGAAGTCAGTCCAACTTCCTCATCTGGAAGGCAGAAACTTTGTCTGTCTCATCCGCCACGCCAATGAAATTGTCTTTACGCAGAAAGCTGCAACATAACCACACAAGTCATCTGCTTACAGCAAAAAGACGCTGACTGGACTTCTCGATTGGATGCATTTCTTTGTATCAATTGAAAGGAGCTGTAGATTAGCGCTGAGAGGTCCCAGGTTCACCTTCCCCCATCCATGGCTGCAGTGCCTTGAGGAAGCACCTAACCCCCAACTTGCACCCCAGGCGAGGTCTGCTTACAGGCTGCAGCCCACTGCTTCAACTGTAACAACACTACTGTACAAACGAAAGGATGGGTTAAACAGCAGGGAACATAGTTCAAGACAGTGTAAATTATTTGTGGGGGAGCTGTAGAGTAGTGGTTAGAGGTGCAACACAGGACCAAGGGGTCCCAGGTTCATTGCCTGCCATGGCTCAGTACTTCCTAAATCCATTCATTGAATCTAATCTTGTGTACTGTTTGGTAATGATTGACTGGAAGGCTTGAGAGGAATTTGCAATAAATTAAGGATCAGTATTATTGACCATATTGGAGTTTTGGCTTTATTTCAAGTTTCTTAAATCCACCCGAGTCATACCGGAGAATCTTTGTAACAGATCCACCTTTTGTAATATTTCTCAGATCTGACAGACCTGAATATGCAGCATATATTTATCAAAGAGGCCAGTGTTTCCCCGTGAAACCCTCCGCGCTAGTTAAGCCCGGGCCTCGGCGGCGACGGCGCGTTTCATAATGAGCCGCTTTGTAATGAGCATGGAGATGGGACGGCTCGGGAAAAAAACTAGCTCAGTAGAAAAGTTCTGCAGTCGGAACACCTCCCTCGGTGGATAACCATTAGAGAGGAGCTTAACATTAACAGCTCAAACACTCGTGTTTCCATGGTTGGTGAGTGCTGCTGAAGGATTACACTGGAGTGCGTTTTCCTCTTAGTGAACAGGATAAATACATTTATCTGGAGAGGACCACCTCATAGAGTTTTTATTCATTTTATTCCTTTGTTTGTAGTTTTCTGTTGATAATTATCACTTCTATCAGTAAATCCTTTGGAATCTATTAAAACTGAGGAGACGCCACTAGTGACCAATCTGTGACAGATTGTAGATTTATACTTAAGCGTTGCTAGAAAGCTCTGCAGTGTTAATACAGCAGTGTTAAAACCCTCCACTTAGTTTAATCCTGCAGTGTTCTGCTTGATGGTTGCTGGCTACCAAAAGCCACCAGTGTAACCAGCAGAGAACCCTGATTTAATTGGACGCATAGTTGGATTTGATGATGCCTATCTCCTGCATACATACCACACTGTTCCTTGTAATACTTGTTAGACTGTTCCGTCATCACCATCCCAGGCAAAGTTTTACAATTCTGAGCCCAACTCTCTCTGCGTACAGTCACATCTGAGACGGTTGCCTGAAGCTGAGTCTCGTGAATCTCTTGTAGCACATCTGCCCTTTGGGGATTTAGAATTTAAATGAGATCTGTTGCGAGGTTGATGGAGGTCTAGGGCGGCGATGAGAGTAGTAGAGCAGAGCGTATTGTGTAAGGCGGAGGTTCTTAAACACGGTTTCTTTGTTTTAAATGACGCAAAGAAATGAATCAAGGGTGGCACAGTTTGCGTGGTGGTAAGCACTGATGCCTGATCCAGGGCGTGCCCCGAATCTCGACTGATGACAGCTGGGTTAGGCTCCAGCCGCCCAACCCGTGACCTTTCACAGGACAAGTGGTTACAGAAGATTAGAGTGGTCATGATACCAAAATGAGTAACCATGATACTATACCAGACAAAGTATCACGGTTCTGGGTTAGTTATAAATAGTTATAAATACGTACAGTTAACAGACGGACGGACCCAGCGTGCGGAATCATATCCCCGGACATCAGCAGTAACAGGCAAACAGACAATCATTCAGCAGCTGTGTAGTTTGGTTGTAGTAGTTGCCATGTGGGTTTGTTTACAAGGGAGTAGTATGCGTTGAGAAGCCGGGAGGAGAGTAGAGGCGGCCGCTATGTAGCCGAAACTGGCACCGGTAGTATAGTAATCCACGGTAGTACCATCGTGTAGAATTTCTAGTATAGTAGAAACCGTTACGATTTGGCACCGTGGGGTACCGTCTGTGAAGGTTCTCAGTCATCCAGGTCATGGTAATCAAAAAAAGTTTCAAAAAAGGCAACTGGACTTGTAGATTTTTAGAGAAGACGTTTCACCACTTATCCGAGTAGTAGTAACTTTTTGTTGGACCGCGGGTACCGTGTATACCGTGGGTATCGTGTAACTCTACAGAAGATGAATGAATGAATGAATGAACTGAGTTGAAATTTCTTTGAGAGTGTCAACATACAACTGGTCAGCTCTGGCTTGTGCAGGCTGCCCGAGAACTGAGAACTGAGAACCGGAGGGTTAGCAGATTGATCCCCAGAACCAAATGCTGAAGTGTCCTTGAGTAGGACACTGAATCCCCAGTCGGTCCTAGTGCCTGTGTGAGGAAATGGGTAGACTGGGGCTGGAGAGTACCAATAGGTAGAAAAGACCATTTACAGAGAGCCCTGGGTTCACGTTAAAGACCAACTACTCAACGGGTGCTCCTACGTAAGTGGAATAACTAAAGTATGTGTTTGAGACTTTATAGCTTGGTCCAAAATTTAAAATCTGTGCATCACTGGCAACCTTCCCTTGCCTGTGTGGCGCTTGGGAAGCGACGGGCAGGAAACAGAAGCGCCACACTCGAGCTCTAACAAAGACAACAATAGGGCATGCAACAGGCCCGTAGACGGCACTCATCAGATGGGAGCGGCAGCATTGTTCCCGACACATTCAGACCCTCAGTACTCTTCTGGCACATCATCGCCGGCTCCTCGGCAGAATCCTAACGTGAGCCGTCACGTTTGCGCCGCACGTGCTTTTACACCCCTGATCGGTTCGCGCTCTGGAGAGCCTACTGTGTTTACATCCGCCTACTGGTCCTGTCAAGCTGTCAGGGCCGGTGCGTTCGCATGAATGTGATGTTGTGAAGGCGCGGAGTTACGGCGTAGTGTTTACTGCGCTGGGAGGCGAAGGATTATATTAGTGTCAGAAATAATCTGCTGTGACTCAACAAAACGCACACACAACACCACTTAAAGTACCGTAGGACTGTTAGAGCGAAATGTGTTAGGGTCGAGGGAGTTTTGAGAGACTTAGTAGACTCGTTTCATTGCTATTTCATGATCTATGCAGAAGAATTAAACATGCATTCATACGTCGTGAGAGTACACGCCGTACACCTGCTGGCACAAGAAATCTGTTTTATGTAATCCATGCAGGAGGCGTTTATGAATTCAGCTGACTTCCTGCACGTCTCATCGGGGACTTCGCTCGTTCTCCTGCTCTGGTCAGAAAGACGGAGGAAGGGCGATGTGTGGTGTGACATTTAACTTCGCTCACGACACAGAATTCACAGAGTCACTGTAGCAGATGCCACAAATGCCAGGAAACGGGAAACTGCAAACGGAAACGAGTGCATTTTTTAATTTTTCTCTTTCCTGCAGACCTTCTCTGCTTTAAGAGGCTTGCACGGATTTGGTCAGGGAGTTCTGCTCCGTCCTGACGCAGATCATCAGTTAATGCTTGAAATGAAGCGACCTTGATCTCTCCTTGGAGTTGGATAGAAAGTGGCGTTTAGCAGCGCCGGCAATCCTTTTTTCTTAAAGATCTTCAGTTTGCAGCCTTTGAGAAGATCAGATGTTTCAGATTGGCACGTATCGGCCTGTCGTGCAGCCCCGGAGCTCTCCTGTGCTTTTTGAACGCTGTGCTCTCTCTCCTCTCCTCTCCCTCCCCTCGTCTCACCAGTTGCCCCCTGGCTGTTTCTCCCGCCTATCTCTCGACTCCGTTCTGCATTTCAGAGTCGCCCGATGAAGCGAGCATTGCTGTTGCTTGGCAACAAGTGTGTGACTGCCGTGTTTGTTTTTAGCCTAATCAGAGGGAGCGAGCGGATTAGTCGTCGATGTCTGTTTTTCCGTGCGTCAGGCGCGGGAACAGACGGAGCGTATTCCGAGCTCGGTGGTGGCGGCGGCGGCGGGCGGCGTGCGGTTCGGTGGGCGGCTCGTGTGTCTGTGTTGTTGTGCATATTTCTGGCACCTCTCGCTGCCTGCTGTGAACGCCGAGTAAATGTGTGGATTTTTCTCTCTTCTATCCCCGCAGTCTGTCTTTTCATCTCCAGCTTTAATCCCAAATACAGCTGCGTATCAGGAACCCTCAGCTTTTCTTTTTTTTTGTTTTCTCCGAGTTTTCAGTTTGCCCTTTCATGTCGTCTTTCCCCTCCTCTCACCTCTTGGCTTTGTAGCAGACTCCCGCTGTGTCATTAGAATATCTACCTTTCGGTTCCCTGCACACCTCGGGAAAGCCACTTCTGTTTTTTTTGTTTTTTTTAATTGCTGCCGGAGCGCGACTCGTGAGCGTTGTACTCCTGCTGCACCGATGAGTATGATTTCCCTTCTCCCTTGGCCTGTGATTAATGGCGGCTGCCCTCTCCCCCGTCAGCAGTCAGCGTCTGCCCGTCAGCTGGCCTGGCATGAAGAATAACCGTTCCACAGAGCTGTCAAGCCCCTGATAGATTTAAAGTATGTTTCTACAGAGGAAGATAAAGGCACGCTGTCGCGGCTTCAAAGTGCTGGAGGGGACGGTGGTAGAGAAGAGAGGCGTGAAGTCAGTTACATCCCGAGAGGAGAAAGGCGGATTTGTTGTGTTTTTTCAAATTTGCCCTGTGAGTACTCCGCACCGGTCGCGTCCGACTCTCTGAGTTTTATTAAATATGCATGTTTCTACTTTCTTTGTGCCTAAAAAACTTCCTGCAGCGACGTCCACGTTTTAGCTAGCGCTCGCTGTTCCTGGACAACCTGTGATGACCTGGTTTCTGTGCTCCTGGAGCTTCACGATGCATTATGCACCAGTCTCCTTCATCCAGCTGCAGGCAGTCATGTTCTCTGGGATGTGATAATACGTCCTGAGTGCGGCCCGTTCGCTCATGGCGATGATGGTTTTTGCCCGGCCTGGCTCTCGATGGAGTTATTTCTCCTGTTGTTGATGTAGTGTCAGTGGCAAACATCTAACCATAGTTAATATATACAGGTACGGTGAGTCGCCTTAAAATGCAAAGAGTCCACAGAGGAGAGGGGAAATCACTCATCAGAAAGCTTTCGGTGTTTTTACTGTTTGCCAACACAGATGCAGATTCAGTTTGTGAACGAGGACACAGCAGGACACACAAAGATTCCTCGTCGGTTTCTGTGAGCAGCTGTTCTTGGAAAGCAATGCTCACTGTAACATTTACATGTAAATTTCTTCCTTTCGCACAACGCAAACACAAATTCCACAAAAGACAAACAACAACAACACGGTGTTGACGGTCTGCGCGATTTAATACGTTTCGCATTTAAAAGAAGAAACAGGTGGTAGCACAGTGATGATGGTGGTTAGCTCTAATGCCTCACAGCAAGAAGGTTCCATCATGGCTCGACTGGTTCCTTTCTGTGTTTTCTGAGTTTGCATGTTCTCTCTGTGTCTGCATGGGTTCTCTCCTGGTTCTCCAGCTTCCTCCCGCCGTCCAAAGACATGCTGGTTAGGTTCATTGGTGATTCTAAATTGGATGTAGGTATAAGTGTGAACTGTCCAGGATGTACCACGTCTCTCACCCCAATGACAGCTGGGATAGACTCCAGCCCGCTCCCCCCGTGACCCTTCAGAGGACAAGCGGTTACAGAAAATGAATGAATGGATCACCCTGCCTCACTCTGCAGCACGTTTTGCCTCAGTAAACTAAACTTTATTTCTTCCAGCCTTGTGTTTTTGCTTGTGTGTGTTCTGCATCACAAGTCCAACCTCCCTTACTACTGTATAATTGGAATTTAATTGGCATGGATAGAGATATTTTTACAGTTGCGTTGCTGCAGCCCTAGTTCATACAACTTAACCCGACGGGGTTCATGTTCTGCTTTACTAAAGATGTCCAACTACTGATTAACAGTCCCTGTTATGGTTTGGTCATGTGATCTGTGGAACATGCAGGCACACGGTTAATATTAAAATAAATACAGATGCTGCCAAACCTCAATCAAGCAACACTAACACAGAATGATGAGTTTTTGAACTTTAACTTTTAGTTGGTGAACGTTAACAACCACAAACAATAAGCCCCGTTTCAGTCGTGATCACACCTTGACAGCTAGCACAGAGCCATCCTCACATCGTTGCACATTGTTACCGTCTGTATTTCCTGTGTCTTTCAGTCCCGAAGTGCAAAGTTACGAAGCTTTTTAATTGGCGCGCAGCAGGAAAAGTCGAGGACAATTAAACAGACAATTAAAGCTGTAGATTTAAAAGCAACCCCACGCTGAGTGGGGCTGGTGGGGTTAGTGGGGAGGGGGATCAGCAGCACAGACAGATATGCTGACTGAAATCACACAGGCGGATGCAGATGCTTTGTTTGAATGTGGTCTGACGAAACCATCGGCCCCTGTTGAGGTTGTTAAGGCGCTCTGATGTGATTTCCTGATCCTCTGGCTGTGAATGCTCACAAACACACACACACAAACACACACTGGTGCACAGGGAGCATTTTTGAGATCAGTCTGCCTTCAGCTTTAAATGAGCTGGATTAGCTTCACCACAGAGCCTAATTACACTATATACTGTACGTGTGAGTGTGTGTGTTTCATGCTTTTAAAGGCTCTGGACACACATTCACATTTTCTTCATTAAATATAATGGGTTTGTATCTCTGTATGTGCAAGGACTATCACTGAAGTGGTGCACTTTATTACATATATGTGTATATTCTAATATATTCTGTATCTACTCAAATATCCTCAAACGTCTGTCACTCCATCATATCTATCTATCTATCTATCTATCCATCTATCCATCTATCCATCTATCCATCTATCCATCCATCGTCTACGCACCTATTGTTCTCTGGGTAAAATTTAAGTCTACTGTCCATGGTTCCAAAAAGAAATGCACAATATGTCCTAATTAGCTGCAAAGAAATCAGTTATGACCCTGGAGGACCAACGCTGCCTCTCAAATACTATCCTTGAATCTGCTCCACAACATAACCCAAATCAAGACTCCAGTGTTGGAATACTTTGGACGGTGGGAGGAAGCCGGAGTACCCGGAGAGAACCCACGCACACACAGGGAGAACATGCAAACTCCACACCCGTTTGAACCCAGAACCTTCTCACTGCGGGGCATCAGTGCCAACCACCACACCGCTGTGCTGCCCCTAGAGGTGCATATATATACTAGATATAAATAGATGCCATCACTCTCTGAGATGCGCCTGCCGACTGCGAGCGACTCGTTCACGTATCGCAGCATTAAAAATTAAAACTGAGCTGTTTCTTTTAAGCTGCAATTGTTTGCACAAACATGTCATGCAACTTTAAAAAAACTGTCTTTTTTAAAGACCCCGAGAGGTTCTCTACGTTCATGAAAGCAGGGAAGGCTGAGATAATGACATCAGAGTGACATTTGTCTTCGGAGACGTGGCACTCATGCTTCGTCTGCTTTTGCTTGACGCACACAAAAAATCAATCAATAAATAAATAAGGCTTGTGGTTGGAACAAAGTTTTAAACTTTTTGCTTTTCGTGGATCTTAGTGTATCTCTAAACCCACAGAGCTGAGCACAGTGGTTTCTATTCTAGGTGTCAGTCTCTGATGGCAGACGTCTCTGATGGCAGACGTCTCTGATAGCGTGGCCCGGCTGAGCTGAAGTTGAGACAGCCACGTACTGTATCACTGAAATGAGATCACTCATGGATTGTTGTCTTGCTTTCTTCTGTTCTGTTGTTGCACCAGAGCAGCAGATTTCACCAAGAAGTGGAACAACTGTATGTGCAACCTGGCAACTGGACTCAGTGTTTTTAAGAAGACGTGTCACCACTCAACCGAGTAGCTTCTTCTGTTTCTAGAGCGGAGACATGCTACTACCAAGCAGACCAATCACGGCTCTTGTGGTCTGCGTTGCTGCGATGCGTAGTTACATTTCTGGTGAGGTCCACATCAGGCTACTGCGTTAGGGTCTGCGTTGTCGCAATAGCTGAATGCAGAAACAATGAAACAATGGTTTGCTGCTGCAGTTGGCCTGGTATAACCATTAGCCTGCTCCCAAAATACTTTCCATTGACCAGTGTGCAATGCAGCCAGAAGACATGTTGAGATCAGAGCATTACTAGATTGAAAAAAAAAACCAACACAAAACATCCTCACTGTGATCAGTAAAAGTACCGCTGCTGCACTCTCCACCTTCACATACTGACTGTGAGATGTTCAACGTGATCATTCTTCTGTCAAAAGACGTGCGGGATATGTGAGAATCTCAAAGTGGAGGTGGATGAGACGGCAAAGAAAGCTAGAGTGGATACAGTATTAAAAAAAAAAAAAAAAGTAAGAGACAAGCCGTCAAGAGAAAAGTGCGCTGAACATTTGACTTTGATAAGACGTCAGAGCTCGAGAGTATCTGAGAGCGCCAATGTCCTTTAAGAGAAAATAAGCCTAGCGCCTTCAAAGTGAAACCCCGGATCAAACTCCCTCTGCGCCGCTCCGACCCGGCAGAGCTAGACCTGAGGCAATTCGGGGCCAAAGACTGAGGCGCTGACTCGCCCAAAGTTGAGCACGGATTATTTGTTCTGGGAGCCCGGTGTCTGATGACTACTCCCTCAGTTTAGCGGCGGCTCCAGTGGCAGTGCCTCATCCTCTCAAGGAAAAGCGCATTACCAGGGGGAAGCCTGGAGCCCTGCTGAGACTTTCATTAGAAGCTCAGAGAGAGGATGATTACAGAGGAAAAACGACACAAACGAGAGCTGGCTGTGGGAAATCTGGCGACGTAAAACATTCACTCTTCTGCTCCTTGTTCTGGATGAGGAGCTTTCTGTTCTCAAGAGGAAAGGAGGAGAGCTGGAGGAGAGTGAATGGGATGTAGTAACACGTAGAGTACGGGGTATCCAAACTTTTTTCAACGAGGGCAACATACGGAAAAATGTACGAAGGCCTGAGCCGCTCACCTGATGTATATCTGTGAATAAATGTAGGTAAATTACGCTTGATACATGATAATACATCAAGTCTACAGCACAGCTTTCTGTTACCATCGGTCTGACACTTCTAATATATGCCTCTTGCTCAGCAAACTCTCAGATCTAACATAACTACTGTCTCTCGCATGGTGCATTCACTGACATCAAGGACAAACGACGTACAACGACAGCAACAATGTCCAACTAACTGAACGCAACAAAACTGAACATAAACACATGCACTCATCAGAACTGTGCGTATAGATATGTAATGTCTATATAAATCGGCACCGTCAACAGCGTTTAATAGTACTTAAAATAACCGGGATAAAAATACACGTACTTCAACTAAAGGTCTACTAACTTTATCAAATAGTTGATGTGCAGCCTCCTTCTCTCTGTTACCACAGGACGTTTGGTGAAGTTGTTAACTGACTGCTGTCCAGAGGATTTGGACCATTCCTCTGCTAGCGTTAGCATTAGCCTTTTCAGATGCATTGCAGTAGTACTTTAGTTGTGTTTCAGGACTGACATGTCACATGTCATCTTTAGTGAAGTATTTCCACACACTTGATGACAGCACTGTCAGAAACTTTATTAAAAAATATACCAGAGACATTACAGACATCAGCTAACACACTGTGCTTCATGATGTATGTTTTAATATTACATTTTACAGCCGTACAGCTTCAGCTTTGAAGATGTAGCTCGAAGATTGAAGCCTCCCAGCTGTTCTCTCATTTCACACACATTTTTTCAGTTGTGCAGCGGTTGCCGCCTCAGATAGTCTTTATTTGTTTGGCTGATTCTGTTTATTCATCAGTCATACTGTCGGCTCATTTAGCATTTTTTTCTTCAACTTAATTAGCATCAGTTTTAATGAGCTATTAGGCTACAAACAAGCCTGGAGTGTGTAGGGGAGGGAGGTGATCACAGAGCCTGACCACTGCGAAAAAAAACCAAAAAACCTCAACATCTGAATAAGTCTCTGCACTGCATTTTATTCTGCAGTCCTAAACTACCTTTTCTCCCTGTACTCCTTTACTGCAGCCCTGCAGAGACTGATAAAACTGTATGAAGAGATAGAGTCAGAGTCTCGGGATGGAAGAAAGAACTTGTACATGTGAAAGTTAAGAGGCGGGTAGAGCTGAGGGAAGACCTTCTGTATTTCTGAAGACAGCTTGCCCTGACGGGCTCATTTCGCCGCAGGCACAGATTTTCTCCCGTGGCATCACTGCGACAGAAACACACTGCACCATTACATCTCGCGCTCCGTCTGACCTTCTCACTCTGAGCCACACTGCCTCGCCATTTCATCACTCGCTCAGACTGCTGTAGCGCATTTTGGCGGGCAGGCCGTGCCCTTCGATATGTGGAGTAGTGCGGCACGCGCCACTTTCATCATGTACATTTATGATGGTGATCAACAGCGAAGCCGGTTTATTTTTAGCGCTTCGGCAGCGCTCTGCGGCCCCCGATGCAAACCTTCCCCTCGCTTACTAACCGCCAGGCAGCCTCAGTGGCTCGGTTCTCTCCGGTGTTTACCGCTATCAGCCGCGTAATAGAGTGATACTGAGCAAGTAATAGAAGCAACATTAGCATATCCTGTTTCATTTGATGCAGCTCACTGGTTGCTTTTTGTCCCAGCGGGCTCGCTGACAGACAGGCGCACTGCTGGGAGGCTGTTGCCGTGCGTTAAAATGCTTGACGTGAACATTTCCCCTTCCCTATTTACTCATGTCGGGTTTTATTTGCAGCTCTCACTCTGCGGTCCGTGCTCTATAGTTTATGTACGAAAACTCAGGGACATTAACGTCCCGGCAGCCACCACCTGCCGATGCAGCGGCGGGACAGAAATGTGAAAGTTCAAACAAACAACGCTGTTTGAAACGTCACACTTCAGGAGCCTGAACTTCTCTGTGCTCCTTGGGTTCATATCCTGAAGGCGCGGATTTAAAGCTTTAAAAGTTGGAAGTGGCCACTGGAACATATCAGAGACTTGGCTCAGTTTTAAGAGGTTTATTTATTGTCATTTCAAGCATATATAGCAGGCGCATTACATAGTGAAATGTAGCGCCACGTTCCTCCAAGGCTGTGTATCTACATGAAGGCAAGTCCAGTTCAAACGGTTTTGCGTAAAGCACCTGGTTTTATTTTGCAAAGACGAGAGACTTTAGAAGTGACCATGCACCTACAAAAACTCTAGAATATAACACAATAATGCACAGAGAGCCGTGCTGACGAATAAGCAAGGTCATGAGTTGATTGTGGGTGTAAACATTGTGTGTCCTCAGTCCACTTCCAGGAAGTTCAGGAGTCTAATGCCTTGTGGGAAGAAGCTGCCCTAATGATGAGAAGCTCTTTGGCTCCCAGTCATTTGATCTGGGTTCATTTGCTTAAGAATGCATGTCCAAACGTCCTCATTCAAACCAACGCCCGTGTTTTTATCTGTGCTGTAGCCCACGTGGTTAAATCAGAGCATTCACTGGCATTTGTGTTTCATTCTGAAATTAGAACAAAATGACTCGAGGCCAGTCCTGGAGTGATTTAGTTAACCGGCTTCCGCTGTGACTTTGCTTGTTTGCCTCCAGACTGCTGTGAATATCGCCTCAGTGTTCCCTGTTAAAATCTTCCTCACAGCGTTGTCAGTAGTTTGAGTTAATCACAGAGCAGGGAGAGAAGGTTTCTGGGACTTTTCTGCCGTTCGCCGAAGAAGTACTTACTTTGCGACGGCAACCGGGGAAGGGTTGGATTATATTATTTGTTATTGTCAAGGAGTGAAGTGTTCCTCAACCTAAAAATGTTCAGTACAGATATAATAAGTAAGAGATGTGGTGCAATCTTAAAAAACGATTGTGTGTGCAGACGAGTGGAAGAGCACAAGAAAAAGTAGCTTTTAAAGCATGTGAGGAACTATGGAGGGCAAGCCTGTTCCTTTTTACCAAGGATCTAAATGCAGTTTTCTAAAAGTTGCTGGCGTCTCCAACGATTGACACACCCTTTACCATCAGGAAAGTGAAGTTTTGCAACTGGCTCAAATGCTAACCCCCCTGCAGCCGTGTTAGACTGGAGCAAAAAGTCAATGTTGCTGCATGTTTTCAGGCAACGAGGAGTTTTCCCTCTAAAAGGTGGTCTATTTTAACCTGGCCTGTTGCAGCCAGACTAAATTCTCATCAGAATATGAGTCTGAAATCTTGGCGTGTTTCAATCAATACAGGTAAAGAAAAACCTCTGTATGCAACTGGATCGTCCTACAACCATTCATTCATTCATCTTCTGGAACTTGGCGATTGGGCGAGAGGCGGAGTCCACCTTGGACGTGTCTCCAGTCTATCTCAGGGCTATCAAAAAGAGACAGACAACCATTCACACCCACACCTACGGCCAGTTTAGGATCACCAATGAACCCAATGAGCTAACAACCCCGTCCTACAACCAATCAGAGACATTTTGTTTCAAACAAATTCAACTCCACGGTGTTTACTCCTGCAAAAATCATCCAGATTATTCTACTGGACTGGCAGACCTTTGCAGGAACATAATAATTTGCCATCCAGTTGGTCCAGCTTCCAGGTTTACTTTAACCCAAACCTCGAACTTCTTCCAATAACATGGAGCACGAACCCTCGTCTTCCACCTGAAAGTTGCACGACTTTTGCCGTCACCAAGAACTTTGCTCCCCCTTTGCTTCCATGCTGGAAACACTCCGTCTGTACTGTATATGTTGCCGCAGCAGGTGCATTAAGTTCAGAGTCAATTGAAAACCCTGTGCATCGCGACGCAGATGCCGGAGAACACCTGGTGCTTCTCCCTTGAGACGCCGGCGGCTTTGACAAAACTCGCAGAGTTTGACACCCTGAGAATGAGAAGGCGTTGGAAGGTGCAGAGGGAATCAAACGCTCAAATCCTAATCCAGCGTATAGCACCACCACCAGCAGCAGCAGCAGCAGCCAGCGAGTCAGTGACCCACATATTTATTACTTGACCTCTGAGTTGTGTCTATGTAAACAGAGATTGATTTGCTCCCTTGTTTGTGCACCATTAGTTTTTATGACGGGGCTGTGGGTTAAGTACATTCAGGGCAGCAGGAGCTCACAGACTCCCCTGCAACAAGACGCACATACATGTTTAACATTTGCACTCGAGCCACATGTCACCAGTCCGTGCTGTTTTTGGTTTGTCAAGTTTGGTTTTGGACTCTTTTATAAAAAATCGAATTTATTTAAATGGCAGAAGCAAAAAGTGCTTAACAAGTAACTAAACAAGACGAGACGTCATTTGATTCATGTAAAAGCTGTTTTTTTGTAGGTGAAGGTGAAGTTGAAGTTGTTGTGATTTTGTAGCTCTCTACAGAAAACAGGAAACACTATTCAGATGTAATTTCAGACTTAATAACAGAGGTATCTGGTCATCTGGATTTATCTTTGAGCGTCTTCTGAATCCAGAGAAGCCTCCACGTGTTTAATGATCCACTGTCTTATAGATTCCAGATGGAGGCTACTTCCTGTTTCACTGTAGAAAAAATACAGCTGTTTTCTGTTTGTTTTTGACTTATTGCACTCTGCTTTTTTTAAAATCACGGTAGTAGAAATAATGTTAATATTGGTTTTTGGTTTTAACCCCTTGTCGCAGAGTGCCGCTCAGTCTGCAGCCGAAATAACGCATGTGATACTCTAATGTCAGTTTGTGCACATTCAATACATACCTAGGAACCTTTTGCAAGCACTAGTTTCTCGTAGGACCAGTCAGAGTTCAAAGCATTGATTGTAAATCAAATCAGGCGTCAAGGAGTTAAAAGCAAACTTGAACTTACCAAAAAAAATGCATGGATCACCAACACTTGAAAGTTCTAATTTAGTTTTAATTTACAGCTTTTTGGCAGTGGGGCACTTTTGCAGGAAATCCTGTTGACTGCTGCAGGAATACAATCTCAGACTCATCATTGTTTTTTAATTGAATGTCTAGTTCTTCTAAAGTAAAATATCTTTACTTTAAATATTTACTGTTAACCCTTTACAGGACACTCAGTGACCCTAAAGCGTTATTGTAGGACATAAGAAGACATTGGCTGCAGACTGGAGGCTTTTGAAATGATGGTGGAGAGGAGGACTCTGAAGAAAATGTTATCAATCATGGATAACCCTGACCACCCTCTCTACTATATAATGGACAGACAACGGCTCGCCTTCTGTAAAAGGCTTAGACAACTTGGTTGGTCTCAAGGAAGGCTGCAGGAAAGCCTTGCTGTCACAAGTCATCAGACTTACTGGAACTAGTACATTTTTCTGCACATAGTTATCTATCTATCTGTCTGTCTGTCTGTCTCTGTCTGTCTCTGTCTGTCTCTGTCTGTGTCTGTCTGTCTGCCTGCCTGTCTGTCTGTCTGTCTGTCCAGCTGTAAAGAAAAGGGTATGTTCAGCTCTCCTGTCAAAGCTTTCCTCTCTTTTCCATCTCTCGAATCCATTGTCATAATTTTTCTGCAGCATGTGAGTCTCTTCCCTCTTCCCCTCTCCCCTCTTCTCTCCCTCCTTACCATTATTCACATTTTCCCTTGTATTATTGTTCATGCCGTCTCTTCTCCCGTGTCTGTGCCCCTGGACATCGCCCTGTCTCCACTTCCACTTCATGCATAATAATAGTGAGGAAGATAATAGAGCATTAGGGTTGTCTCGCTGACACCGCCTGAATATGTATGAGAGTCCCCCCGTCGAGGCTCGGGGCCGACCGGGAGACGGATAACGATGATTACATTGAGAATGATGAACGCTCGTCTGAGAATAAACCTTAATTTAATGTGTCTAAGTTGATTCAGGGTCTGTACGTTAGCTCGGGTCAGGACAGCAAACAAAACAAGGACGGCTACGAGCAGATTGCAGAGTTCAGATTTCACAGGCTCTGGGAGTAGAGGAGACAAATGAGGTTTTATTCAGGACATCGCTGCAGTGGGAATTAAAAAAAAAGAAAAAAGAAATCTGATGTTGTCATAGAGAATTAATGTTAGTCCCCGTGGAGGTTGTTTACTTTTCAAAGCGTTGACTCATTCCCGTAATGGACAGCCTCGAACAAACCACAGCGTGCCCTGTTATGGTAAGATGAAACTTTATTGATCCGTTTGGGGAATAGTGGAGCAGCAGCGGAAAACAGGATGACTCATTAACTCTGGGAAATTATGACACGGAACAAAAAGAGGGTACAGACTGTGGCAGTGTGGTCAGTTTCAATCTTATTCAAGTGTACTGTAGGGCCGGGAAGTAACATGTCATTTTAAAATTAAAGTCTTAATATAGGAAGGCTTTCTGCAACAGAGTCTGACTGCAAGACCACACACTAATGTCAAAGCAAAAGATCTAATTCACAGTCGGTGCTCCATGTTTTATAGAGACCATTTTATTTGTAGTTGTTAGTTTTTCTATGAAAATTTAGCGCATTTTAGCCATGCTAACAATGCTAGCGCTCCTGATGCTGCATTCATGCGCTGTGATGTTTGGAAGTCAGTGCTAATATTAGCATGCTAACATGATTGTCTTAACTTCGGTAGCATGCTCACATCCTTAGGTAAGCTTGTTAACTTGCTAATATTTGCTAATTAGCACTAAACAAAGACAACTGGCTGAATCTAACAAGGACGTTTTACCAAAATATTGGTAAAATATCATTTTAAATCTCAATAATGTTGGGTGCCCCAGCTAAAATTTACATAATCCATCCACTTATTGAGAATTTCACACAAACAAAAATGGCCAGTGGCAGTGTGATACAATTCAGTGTTTGCCAGTCAGCAGGATTCACCGTCTGGAGAGTACGAATAACGTCATTTTATGGCAATCCATCTGTTTCAGTTCAGTTTTGCCTCAACAGTAACAATAAGTTATTTATTTTCCCATTGATAAGACAAAGAACAGCCAGAAGATGTTTGGTGTTAATGTTCCTAGAGTAAGAATGCCAGTTTCTATGTTTATGTGCTATAGTGCTTGGAGGTAAATACTAATATTAGCATGCTAATGTGCATAGGATTCATCCTCTGGAGAACATGAATACCAAGATTTTATGGCAATCCATCCTAAACCTAAGTTATTTAGGTTGGTGTTATTGTTCCTATTGTGGGAATATCCAGGCATGCTAACAGTGCTAACATCCCAAAGATTCTTTATTTATGCACTGTAGTACTTGCAGGTGAATGCCACAGTAATAGCATGCTAACATGACCATGTTTTGTTGGGATAGCGTGCATCCTTGGTTAAGCTTGTTAACATGCTAACATTTGCTAATTAGCACTAAGCAAAAAACAACTGCTGAATCTGACGAGGATGTAGTTATTTCTGGAGGTATTTGGTCATAACTCCAAATACTGATCACACATTTCAAATCTCAGCCATGTTTGGAGCCTCAGTCGAGATTTATGGGATCCATTCATGTATTGAGAATTGAGAAGAATCACCAGAGTCCGTGGGATCATCGGCTGGAGAAAACATGAGCGCCCAGATTTCACTCACTGACTTAAAGTACCTTCCCCAGAGCGAATCCAGTAGCACTGCTAAAAATAGCAAAACATAAACATGAGATGTTCACTCAGCCACCAACAACTTCAGCCCCGAGCATGGTTTGAATATTTTGATTATGCTTCCATTTAATGCCCTTCATAACCACACAGCGTATATACATATTGACAGCACACACTGCTGCCTCAAATGTCACTGAGACGTTATGATGTGACTCTAGATGCCCACACATCATTTCCTCACTGTTTCTCTTTTTGCCTCACTCTTTCTTTTCGTCCCCGTCTTCAGGGCTGATTCTCTCCGTCTCCGTCCTTTCTCAATTCCTCCCCTTAATCACACCTCCACCTCCATTACCTGCCTGCCGGCGTCTCCCGTGCCCTTTCTGCTCCTTCCGTTTTGTCCTCATTCTGTCTCTCTTTAACACTCTGACCTTTGCCATTTCAACAGAATCTTTCCAGGTTAGTCAACACACCTTTTGATTACCAGTAATGGCTCGGCTTCATCTTGTCCTTCGTCCCGTTTTCGCCATTTTTCTCAACTGCGGTTCTCAATATCTCCCGGAGCAGCTTTCCATCCTGATAGCTTCCATTTACTTTTTCTACACTGCACAATATCCACCGATGAGGTAGCGGCGTCTTAACTCTCGCAGTCGGTCATTGTTTTGCAGATACTCTGATGACGATTTTAAATGTTAACCTTTAAACATTTCCACTTCACTTGAAGCTTATAATGGCTTTTATTTCATCTGAAAGTAATCTAGAGACATCACACTAGTGGGTGGCTGTGGCTCAGGGTTGCTCAGTTCAGTCCCTGGAGCTTTCTCCATCAAGTAAACAGAGCTCCGGTAGCAATCGCAACATCGCCATATTGGCAGCAAAGCGTGCCTTACGAATTACCATTACTGTGAGCAACTAACTAACTTGTCCTTGTACTAGTTACATCCAAAATGATCGACAGCTGTTGTGCCCCAGGATGCTAGAATAGTTGGGGACAAGCAAAGGGGAAATTGTTTTATGGGATTCCCAAAGATCCTGTAAGACGGCAGATGTGGAGATCCCTCAAGAAACAGATTTGTCTTGTGTAGCGATCACTTTCTATCAGGTACAGAATCCAACGTTCTCCAAGTGTCTTGTTTCTTTAGCATGTTTCTAACATCATGTCCAACAGCTTTCTTTCAGAAAGGCAAGTTAGGCTAATGTTTATAACGTAGATTAGGGCTGTTGATCATTCAGCACTAAAACTACTCACAATGAGAAAGAAAGTCAGGATTAAAGTTACTTGTTGTTGTAGTTGCGTTACTGTCATGAACCTCCTCTACTCCGATACTCCTGAATTTTTACAGATACAGATAATGATACCAATAAGGATACGGATAATCCGGATACTGCAGGTCAGGAACATTGTTGGCTGTTTCAATGCTTGAAATAATCGCACCTGGGGAATGATAAGGGTCCGTGATACATAATCTGTTGAGTTTTGCCTTGTACTGGTCGATTTCTATCTGTTTGAAATGCCCAGTAAACTCTCACAGCATGAAGTCAGCGCTGGCTCCATCATTTTTTCTGCCAGTTTTCCTGCCAATATGGAGGTCGCCCAGAGCTCTGTACCATCTGATGTTCAGTCTCGGCTTCTATCACTTTGCCTCTACACCTTCACTGTCTTCTCCGACATCAGGGTTCCTTTTGATTCATTTGCTGAACCATTTCTGCTGCTTGGCAAAAAGCTACGACCACCCTTCACGCCTTCCATTTCTGGGCAGATTTTTGTGCCTCGTGGCAAGATGAACTGCACAATGAGAGCAAGGCTTCCAGAGAACCAGTCCAGACTCTGATGGTGTCATTAGCCTGTAGCCGTTATAATTTGTAATCAACATTTCCTTCATAACAGAAATCTCCATTCACCTTAAGGGGAACAGCTGTTTAACAAAACTGGTTCCATATTTCTGAAAACTCAAGCTTTTAACTCAACTGAAGTTTGTTTTTGTATTTTCTAAAATTACTTTTTTATATTTTAGTGGTAACGTCCCAGAACAGTCGGGAGTCTTTGGAGCGGTTTGACTATATTGGCTTTTTAGAGGAGGACACTTAACAGTCTTTGGTTCCAGCAGCCCACAGGCAGCTAACTAGCCCGGAGTGTTAACTGCTGCTCGCATGCTTTCATTTTTCTAGTCTGAAATAAAGTTGTTCAGTGAAGAACATGAGCAGCTGTGGGCCCGCCTCTGTTTGTGAACCATTTCCCGGTGGGTTTCGTGCAGTGAGGGGAAGGAGTGATGAAATAACACAAACAAAAGAAGTGAGCGCCTTGAAACAATAAAAAAAAATGACTACCTGATAAGATTATTAAGTATTTAACATCATATAGTGCAATTGTGCAAAGGGAAATGACTAAAGCATTGGTCTTGTTAATGAATACAAAGTGATTCATGGGTTTAAACTGTGAAACTGAGACGGTTTTTCTATTATAGAATTATATTATCAGTTTTAATTTATTCATGAAATTGTAGTCAAATTAAGTTCACATTTGCAGACTTGAGTTATTGTGTTTAGTGCATTCTGTGGAGGTTTAAAGAAAAACTAATTGGAAGACATACACCGATCAGCCACAACATTAAAACTACTGACAGGAGTAGCAAATAAAATCGGCCATCTTGTCACAGTTCAATGTTCTGCTGGGAAACGGAGTATTTAAAGTACAATTCACTGGCGATGGAAGACCGGATCAAACCATTTCATCTGACTAGCGGTAACGCCCACAGATGTTCCTCTTTAAACCCCAACTCCCTATCAGTCCTTCAAAACCAATGATGCTACTTGGATGAAACGTTGGACCTGGCATCTGTTCATGTGGATAGACATGTACCATAGCAATGTCACTCCTTGATGGCAGCAGCCATCCCCAGCAGGATGCAAAAACAAAAACGCTTTAGGAACAACTAAAAAAAACAAAACATGAAGAACATCACAAGGTGTTGACCTGGCCTCCAAATTCACTAGATCCCAAACTGATAAAGTATCTGTGGGAGGCCCCTCCCCTCAAAGGCTCCACACTAACAACATTATGTTGCCAGACACCACATGACACCCTCAGAAGGCCCATGTCCATTCTCTGATGAGTCCCCACAAGGGAGACCTGCACAATATTAGGAAGGTGGTCATAAGGACTACCTGCTGCCGTAGGAAGCTTTGACAATCTGGTCACTTAGATGATCCCACGTCTCCTAGCAACGTTGGCCAACATCCGTCAGTCAGCTGCTGCTGCTATGGTAACACACCCAGAAGCCTGATGCTTACCCGCAGGTTCCACTGATAACGTCCATAAACTGCTTCTAAACAATGGAAATAGAGACGCTGAGGTATCGTTGCTTTATATCTGTCGTGTTTTAAAGGAGTTTCAGCTGAACTTTGTTCCAGCGTCCTCACTTATAACTCTGCTCCCAAAGCCACCGCCGTTCAATTTTCCATTTATCTGGCTTCCGTGCACCTCGGCCCCCCTACGCTGAGGGATGTTGGCTCTGCGGTAAATCAGTGTTTCTTGGCTTGCCAATCCCATTTCTCTCTTTCTGTCAAATCAACTGTTAAATGGCCATGGATCCATAGAGGTTAGAAGATATATTCTACAGCTCACCCCTTCACAATCCCTCTGTCACAAACACACACACACAACTGAACTCTCTCTATCTCTTAAGTCTACCTGTAAGGTCTGCCACTAATTATCTGTCATTTCAAACTCTTCCACCGCTCTGTCCACTGAAATATGGCTCGCTCCCCCCTCTGTAAAGAATAATCCCTTTATTATTCATATGGAAGTTAAATCCATTTATCCCTCTGAGGGATAACGGCGGTGTCAGAGTGTGAAAACCTCAAGGAAGCTTTCAGGTCTGCCTCTTGGGTAACAATGGTTACGAACCACCAACTAGTTCTTAACATGTACTCAGTGATGTGGAAATCTGAGCAAAATCGTGTCAGGCTTTATTCATTTTGATGGTTTAACTCATTATTTTCCTTTATGGACTTGGTCGGAGCATTGTCTGTGGTCATGGTTTTGGGTGGTGGTTGTGTACAGCTGTGTAACAAGAGCCGGATCGATTAGTGGAGATGCTTTAAAAAGGTTCTCGCTTTAATGCCTTAAACATGGAGCCTACACTGATCAGCCACAACATTAAAACCACTATCAGGAGCAGTAAATAACATTGACCATCTTATCCAAAAAAGGTTCAATAAAAGGCAGCTGGACTTGTAGAGTTTTTTTGAGAAGACGTTTCACCACTCATCTGAGGACCTTCTGTAGTTCTAGGGGACTGGTGGGAAGTCTGCCCAAGTTCTATCCCCTAGAACTGAAGAAGCTACTCGGATGAGTGGTGAAACGTCTTCTCAAAAAACTCTACATGTCCAGTTGCCTTTTTTTGAACCTTTTTTGGATATACCATGACCTGGATGACTGAGAATCTTCACAGACATTGACCATCTTGTGACAGTTCATTGTTCTGCTGGGAAACATTTGGATTGGCATTCATTCGTGTGGATGTTACTTAGACATGTAGCACCCACCTAGATCAGACCAGGTACCCCCACCCCATAGCAATGACACTCCTTGATGGCAGCAGCCATAATTAAATGAATCTTGAGGGCGTTTTACTAGAACTTTTTTTATTTTTACATTTGCATCCGGTCCATCTGCTGCACAACCTGGGTGGAGCTGCCGCAGCGGTCACCGTATCCGGAGCAGCAATTCCAGCCCTCACGCTTCCACCTCCGTGCCTGACAGCTTTGCAGCGCGTTCCAGAGAGATGGAAATCCAGCGAGCCTGCCGTACGCGCCGATGAACTAGCGGGGGGTGACTTTCTCGCCCTACGAGAAGCTAATCAGATAAATAATGTAGGAAACCCGGGTGGATCAGCGGGTTGGAAAGATTAAAGGCTGCTGTGCCATGGTAATGCATATGAATATCACAGGAGGTGTGAATGCATTTAAGAACACTAGTCAGAGCTCCTGCAACATTACTTTATATTATCCGCTATTTTTTTTTCTTTTGCAATCCTTGAGGCCTTTATTTGATGTGGCAGTGAAACCCTCTTCAGAGCCTCCACAAATAATTGACTTATGAAAGTGAGAAAGAGACCCACATACACTATTTATAGCCGTATACTGGGATACTCAGAGCGCCGTGATGCGTGTTCTTATTTTCCGCTTACTTCATCACAATATGCCATTTTCCACTCATCCATCATCAGCCGTCTTTCCTGCAAGCTCGTCGGACGGATTCTTAATTTACTACGGGACAAACCTCACAAAAAAACGAGCATAATTTTTGTTCAGAAAAGAGCGGCTTGCCTTTTTTCAGGATTCTTTTCTGGCTGAATGAGTTGACAGAAAGCCTCTCTCTCTCATTCTCTCTTTCTTTCTATAGCAATGTTACATATTTTATAGCGCCTGCGTATTTTCAGGCATGCAACGCAAAAGCAGGATGTAATCAAAGAGCATGTGAGAGGCGCGCAATCATTCACAGCACAAGTCTTTAACTATAAATGAGGCTCCGTGAAAGTAGAATTTACAGGAGAGACTTACACCGTCTGGTTTGTATGGTGGCTCTGATGACATGCTAATTAGCAGCTAAGCTAGCCTGTTTGCACGTTTTGGTTTGTTGTGGTGCTAACAATTGGAGACGCGTTTGCTGACGTTGGCCCGAAATGATGGAAAAAGGGAAGAACTGTGACGACTATACAGTTGAGTATCTGGTGTCCACTTACATCTTGAAGGACAAAGGACACTCCTTTGAGAAGAAACAATGTCCACGTTTTGCTAGAGAAGACAAGTGGTTTGAAAGAGTAAAGCCAGCCATCTATGTTAGATTAGACCATCCTTTTCTGTACAGGGGAGGTGGACTGAGACGTGACCCTCCATCAATCCACAACACGGTTTCAGTTCCTTTCACACTTTGGGGCTGGAGTCTGACAAAGAGTAGTTAAAGTACCATTCACTGTGGACGGACAACGGGATTAAACTGTTTCTTTCAGATAGACGTAACACGCACAGATGTTCCCGTTTAAACCCCAACTCCCTACAAGTCCTTCAAAACTGATGGCGCTACTTGGATGAAACACTGTCAGAGATTAGTGCCTTAGGTCACAGTATGGTACAGAAAGATGACTGAGGTGCACCGATCAGCCGCAACATTAAAACCACTGAAAGGAGAGTTAAGTAACATTCTCAGCAGTTCAGTGTTCTGCTGAGAAACTTCTGGACCTGGCATTCATTCATTCATTGGTGTGGATGTTACTTGTACATGTAGCACCCACCTAGACCAGACCAGACACCCCCACCCCATAGCAATGACACTCCTTGATGGCAGCAGCCATCCCCAGCAGGATGCAGCCACAAAAC
>SRSE01000229.1:0-16972 GCA_005024645.1 Planiliza haematocheilus | reverse complement strand
TGCAGTTGGTACGCCAAAGAAACAAACCTTCTTTTAGTCTCTTCTCACATGTCCCTCTTTCACTGTATGTGTTATTTTGCGACACTCTTTCCTCTCATTCCCAGCTGTGTGTGGAAACCTCAGCAGTCTGGTCGGTGTTGCTTTCAGAAGATGCAAACCGTCCCTGTTCACGTCTCCTGGTGCAGCACAGAGGCTCCGGCCTGTGTTCAGCCAACTAACTACCGCACAGGGCCCGACAGGACACTGCTGACAGAGTACCAAGCCAAGTACACTACTGAGGTAAAAGAGAGTGCAGAGAGGTCAGAGAAGCCTCTGCTGTGTGTGGGGTGATCAGTGCACCGTCCGTTGGCTTTTTATGTTCTCATATCATTTGAATTTATCTTGTGTATCTCCACCTAGTGGGCCAAGCCTAAGATTCAGCAGAGTGACTGCTACAATTGTATTCCTCCTTGGTGCTGGAATCATCGACCGTCTCTCTGAGTCTCAACATTTGCCTCAATACACAGCAGATACAAAAAAAAGTTGTTTTGTCTTTTGTGTCACACATTACGAATCAGGAATAAATGTTCGCCCAAACCACCTGCACATTTCACTCAGAGAAAAAAAAAAGTCTTCCCCACACATGGCTTTTGTTGGTGATTATCTTGTCTAAGGACACAGAAGCTGGAGATGAGTCATAACACAGTGGTAAACCATCTACTGGCAGGCACCCAGAGGAGAATATGCGTGTAAAATATGCATGCTTGTTGTGAAAGAGGTTTGGAAGCGGGGAAGCATCAGTGCTGGAAGAAGATTTCACTTAAAGTAAAAACAGAAATAGCAGAAGATCAACACACAAACTGAAATGATTTGATTGATCCCTTTAACATTGTTTATTCCTTCTTTCACTGAATCCACTGACTCACTCAGAGGAATCCCTGAGATTACACCTCTAACAAACTTTTTCCCATACGCCATTGAACACTTAACTCGCTGTCCATTTATTTTATCTATCTTTATTGCTTTCTGTTGTTGTTCCTCATTTTTACATATTTCCAGTAAAGAACCATTCCTCAATTTTTTAGCGCATCTTACCTCCCCAATTTCTTTATGTAGAGTTTTAGTTAGCTGGATTGGACTCCACTCGTCAAAAGTATTTCCCTCTTGCAATAGTTTGATAAATACTTTGAACTCATCTTCATTCCTTTTCATCGTTTTTATTTCCTTAACAACGTCACCATTATCTGAATCGTCTCTATCTTTATTTTTCCGTTTTTTTTTTACTACTACTACCTTCCACTTTTCCAAACTTCCTTGCCCAACATCCATTTCCCCATCCTCACTTCCTGATTCGTCACTCTCCGACCTCTGACCATTCACAGCCCAGTTGTTGCCATCCGCCTGAAACTCACGATCAACAGATATACGTCTTAGCTCCCTTCCTCCAGATGCCGCCATCTTCGTCCGTTCGGGTCGTCGTGCGCCTCCGGACGTGGACTCGGAGCGAGCGGAGGAGATGACCCGAGATATCACTCCCGTCAGGAGGGCACGGACCACACAGCTCTTGGGTTTTTACAGATGCTTTATTTCGCCACGACCACCGTCATCATCATCATCGTTTCGCATCGTCGAACTAAAAATACATACAACACATAATTAACATAATATATTTCACATACACGGACGCATAACACAATAAGTAAATTAAATACCTCGCTGGCTGCACCCCTGAGGGAATGACTTAAGTCCACCATGAGGCCAAGCTTTCTTCTTCGTCTTGTTTAGTGTTACAACAAAATACTTCCGTGGACTGAAGTGCCACATCAACCAAGTCCGTTATTAAGCAAACAAAATAAATGGTTCCTTTAGACTGGTGTATTACAAAGAACTTAAATATGTATAAAATTAAAGATTTTAAAGAAAATATTATATGAAAATAAAACCACAACATAAATGATATTTATGGCAGTTAAACTCCCACCAGATCACAGTTATTGTGATCTCAATTTACACTTTCATTTGACATCTTTGTTTCAACCTTACATACTGAACTTCACGTCTCTGAAGTGAACTACTACTGTACACTTATTCTGCTTCAAGCAGTACAACTGTTTTTTGCACAGGCCGATCAAGATATACTGGCTTAGTAGTACGTTTCCCTTGTTTGTCTAAGGTTGAGTCACTAACTAATAGTTTCACCTTTCTGACTTACTGTCAGCACTGGGATACACTCTGTCACTCTTGCTAATTCCACTGGCTTCGTGGAGAACTGTCATCACAAATGATAACTATGTCATTAACCTTTGTATCTCTCTTATCTGTTTGCCAGATTTGTCCTCTGTTGAAGAATAAGGAGATATTCCTTCTTCCACCTGGCCCAGAAGTCATTTGATAGAAACTGAACCTGTCGCCACCTTTTGCGCAAATACAGATCCTGCTTCACAAACTGACCAGGAGGGGAGCTATTATGCTGGACTTCATCATGAGAATGTGGTTGGGAGTCAGAGGTTCCAGACTTGTGGGATCATTTAAGTGTTCGATTGTCAACGGTCTGCTATTTATAATAGCCATCACCTCATACAAAAACGTGCGAAGTGAAGCAGTGTCAAGTCTTTTAGCAGGACTGATCCAAGATTGCTGTGAGAACACTTCTGATTGTTTTTATTTGTCTTCCACACACCTCCCATATGGCTCGATGATGGGGTGTTCATTATGAACTCACATCCATATTCCTTCATTTGTTCATGGTCCAGATCCTTCATTGCATTCATGAACCCTCTTTTTGCACCGACAAAGTTGGTACCTTGATCACATCTCAACTGTCTTACATTCCCACGGATTGCTATGAATGTACGCAATGCATTTATGAAAGCATCAGTGGTGAGATCATCTAACATTTCTATATGTACAGCTCTTGAACACATACATGTAAAGAGAAGACCATACTTTTTCAATTCCTTTCTTGCTTCCTTTACATAGAATGGTCCGAAGCAATCTATGCCACAATATGTAAACGGAGGCGTACTTTCCATCCTGTCCTCTGGCAAATCCGCCATCTTTGGATCTTGTGTACTTCTTCTGTACTTTCTGCACATCATGCACTTGTAGATGTGTGAGGCAACTGCACTGCTACAGCCTGTGATCCATATTCCATTGGCTCTTATTTCATTCACAGTTATGCCTCTTCCTTGATGATGCACCTTCTGGTGGTAATGCTTGATGATTAAAGAAGACACATGACTTGTTTTAGGCAGAATGGCAGGATGTTTGACATGTGGTGAAGACTAGATCTTGCCAAACGTCCTCCAACCCTGAGTACATCACATTTATCAATGAATGGATTTAGCTTGTGTAGCTTGTTTGTTTTGTCTTTAACTTTAATTTCTTTGCATTGCTTTAACATCTTGATCTCACAGCTGAATGCTTCTCTTGAACCAGTTTGATGATGAAAAGCTCTGCTTCTTGTCTTTCCTCAACACTTGTAGTCTCACTTGTCTTAGATTTAAGACCCTTTCTTTGCTTTACATGGCGCTTGAGAAAAGCAATGGCTTTGACAGCTCTTTTCCAGTCAGAAAACTTAGAAAGGCGATCTAGCAAAGTCCTCTCTTCTTTTGCTTTGGTGTTGAGAACCTGCGCTTTACGTAGTTCTGGATCATCATCACTGACTTCTCCCACCATAACATTTCCTGCGGGTAGGTCCTGTTCCCATAAGAAATCTGGCCCAGTGAACCAATTTGAACTGACGAGCTCATGTGCCATCAGGCCCCTTGAAGCGTGATCCGCTGGGTTATCTTCAGATTTCACATGCTGCCATTGTTCAGGATCTGTTGTGGACTTAATTCTTTGGATTCGATTTGCTACAAACACATGAAACCGCTTGGCATCATTGTTTAAATATCCAAGAACGACCTTAGAGTCTGTCCAAAAATATTCTTGCAAACCATCTATCTCAAGTTCTTTCCTGAGCATGACACTAGTTCTTGCTGCTACCACAGCTGCAGACAGCTCAAGGCGTGGTATTGTAGTTACCTTGCTCGGCGCAACACGTGCTTTTCCCATCACTAACGAGCAATGGACTTCTCCGCTAGCGCTGATTGCTCTGAGATAACTACACTCACCATAACCAGTGACGCTGGCGTCTGAAAAGTGATGTAGTTCGTATTTCTTAACATCTGTGAACCTTTCTGGAATATAACATCTCTTGATCTTTACATTAGATAGGTTCTGAAGATCTTGTAGCCATAACTCCCACTGTGTTCTGAGCTCTTCAGGGAGCGGCTCATCCCAGCCAACTTTGTCACGACACATCTGTTGTAAAAGCAGTTTTCCCCTAAGGATGAATGGTGCGACAAACCCCAGTGGGTCGTAGATAGAAGCTACAGTGGATAACACTCCTCTTCTGGTTAGTGGGCGTTCCTTGACAGTAACTCTGAACTGAAAGTCATCAGTGAAGACGCACCACTGAACGCCGAGTGCACGTTCCATCAGTGTCTCTCCCAAAGCCATATCCAGGTCTTTCACACTTTGTGCACACTCTTCCTTGGGTATTGCTTTCAAAACTTTGTCGCTGTTGGAGATGAACTTGTGTAGCCTCAACTTGCCTACACTACAGAGCTTTCTGGCTTCTTCGACGAGCTGAATTGCTTCAGAGTCAGACATTACACTAACGAGCCCATCATCTACATAAAAATTCTGCTGTACAAACTTCACAGTGTCTTGGTTAACCTGACCCTGACCTTCGACAGCTATGTGTTTGAGACCAAAATTGGCACAGCCAGGTGAAGAGGCTGCCCCAAAAGATGAACTCTCATCCTAAAAACTGATGGCGGAGACTCAAAATCACCATTCTCCCACCATAAGAACCTCAGGTAGTCTTGATCCTCAGGCCTTACATGGAACTGATGAAACATTCTTTCCACATCGCATATGACAGCAACAGGGCCTTTACGGAATCTGCAAAGAACACCCACCAGGCTGTTTGTGAGATCTGGTCCAGTAAGAAGGTGATCATTTAACGATGTGTCTTGGAACCTCGCTGAGCAATCAAATGGCGCATTTCCACTAGCATGGCTCGGCTCGCTACGGTACGGCACGGCACGGCTCGGCTCGGTTTGGTTGTGTTTCCATTACAACTGGTGCCTCCTCGACGTGGGCGGGGTCGTCATAACACGGCTGCGCGAAACCGCTGTGACGTCATTTACACGGCGCCGAGCAACGTACAAATCCGGAAGACCTCCCTCTGAATCCGTTCTTCGGCAACCAGAGTCAGGAACGTCTGGACCTCCTCCACCGACCAAGGAGCGGATTTTTTCTGAGAAGCCATCTCGTTCCAAGTCAAAAAGCAGTAAAAAGTGGTGTCTTGTCTCGCGTCTTGTTTTTATTTACATTCTAGGCGGTCGTCGCGCGGTTATGACGCTTCCAGTGACGACACTCATCGGCCAATCAGTGGAAGGCAGTCGGCTGACGTCACGTTTTAGTAACGCTTCGGCTCGCTTGGAACCAGGGCTGAGGCGATACCAAAAATGTACCCGGTTCCAGGTACTGCGTGCTAGTGGAAACACGCAATAGCGCGCCGAGCCGTGCCGTACCGAGCCGAACCGTGCTAGTGGAAATGCGCCAAAAGACTACACGTATTTTCCCAGGCTTTTGAGGGTGATATACCCCGTGGTGTGGGATATACCAGGCTGGGTGATTGTTGAGTTCCTCTTCTGGGACTTTCTCTGCATCACCACGTGTGATGATGTCTTGCATGAAGTTAATGTAATCTGTACAGTATTGTTTGTCTCTCTTGAGCTTTCGTTCCAGACACTTCAGACGCTGAACAGCACATGACATGTTGTTGGGTAAGTCTGGCTTGTCTTGTTTGAATGGTAAGGGCATTTCATAATGACCATCTTGTTTGTGTTTAATTCCACATTTCAACTTGTTCAAGAACTGAAGATCTTCCTGAGAGATGGCTGTTTCCTCTCCGACTCGTTCGTTGAAGTCTGATTCCAGCACTTTGATTACATCATCTGGAGTAACCACTTCTTTCATGTGAGTGTTACAGACATAGTGAACTTCACTCTTAAGTTTAACTGTTGGCTTGTGCACTGGTGTTACCTGTTTTACAATGATGCGGTGACTTACACCAATTGCATCACCTTCATTCTCATTTGGTTCACCATAACTCACTATGCTCCAACCTAAATCAGTTTTCTGAGCAAAGGGTTGGTTCTCTTCTCCAATTACAACTTCTCTGGGCATTAAAGCTTGTGGGCAGTTGTAACCGATAAGTAAACCAATCTCACATTCCATTTGTGGAGCGATGTGCTCTGCTAAATGCTTCAGATGAGGCCATGCCTTGGCAGTTTCTGGCGTTGGAATGTGTGTGCGATTAGCAGGAATGAATTCACGAGTGTATGTTTTTGGCACTGTGATCTTCTTAGACGAGAATAGTCCTCTTATCTGTAGGTCTTTCAGCCTTTTACAGGTTACGAGAGTTTTCTTTGATGTCATAGTAGAGAGTCTCAGTTTCACTTGCTCTGTGTCCATATCCAAAACGTCTGCTACGTCCTCGAGAATGAATGATGAATCACTCTGTGAATCGAGCAGAGCATAGACAAGAACTTCCTTGCTTGAATCACTTGGAGCTGACACATAAACAGGCATAATTGTTGATGTCTGGCTGTTATTACTGTCTTGTACAACTCTGTTTGATGTGATTTCTTTGGTTACACTTTGTGACTGTGTCAACTGTGGTTTTCTTTCCTTAGTGTTACTTATGTCTTCAGAATGTTCTCTCTTTGTTTCTTGTTTTAGGCGATCTTCATGAAGACACGTGGGGTGACGTTTTGAACAGGTGTCGCACACCATTCGCTTATTGCAGCCTTTGGATTGATGACCAGGACTTAAGCAACCAAAGCACAGTTTCTCTGCTTGAATGAACTTTACTCTATCAGCAACTGGCTTTTCAATGAATCTTCTGCACTTGTATAAACTGTGTCCTGGTTTCTGACAAAACACGCATGTAGCTATGTTCTTCTCACTAGTGTTAGTTGTGAGGATTTTTGCACCAATAGTTCTGTTCTTGTAAACCCCTGTGGTTTGGGTCTTAACCTTTGATTTGTCAGAGTCACTCTGCTGTAAAGCATGGTAAGAGGTTATGGGGTTACATGCAATACTAGCTTCCATGCTTAGGAAGGTCACAAAATAATCAAATCTTGGGAATCTTCTGTGTTCCAGCTGATATTGAGTAGCCTTTCGGTTCCATCTGGAGCTAAGCCAGTCAGGTAGCTTAGCAGTGAGTTTCTGATTCTCAATTCCATCATTAAGAACATTTAAACTCTCGTTGTGAGCCATGGCAGATTTGCAGCTACGTAAAAAGTCTACAAACTTTCTCAGGTCAGCACTTTCTCTTGAACCTATTTTTGGCCAAGAATGTAGTTTGTCTCTGAAGGCTTTGGCAATTACAAAGGGCTCACCATATCGTTCATTAAGTAAGTCCCATGCTGCATAATATGAATCTTCCGAATCAGTCAGAAAATATCCTTCTAAAGCCTCTTTAGCTGCTCCTCCTACATATTTCTGAAGGAAAAAGATTTTTTCTGTTGCTGGAATGTTTTTCTTTTCAATCAGTGTATGAAAAGATGACTTCCAGTGGTTAAACTTGAGTGGATCCCCACTAAAGATGTTAGGCTCTGGAATAGGTAGCCTATTTGCTGATATAGCTTCAGCTAGAACTTTGACAAGCTCTCCTGAATCATCTTGAACAACATGTCTTGGAGGTTCATCCTTCAGTGTTTTTTGATACACTGGATTTATCTGTTTGGTTGCTTGCATGACTGTAATCAGTTCTGTGTCTTGTGGGAACTCACCTTCATCATAAACTTTGAGCTTTGCTCTGGCTGAGTTCAGTCTTTTCCGTTCTTCCAAACGCTCAAGTTCTCTTTTTAAGTCTTGTACTGACCTTTCTCTTGCTGCACTTTCTTCTTGCTGTTGCTTTAAAAGTGCAGCCTCTTTTTTCTCTCTTTCGATCTTGCGTTCCGTCTCTTCCTTTTCTGCTTGTAGACGACGAGATACTGCAGCTGCTTCTTGGTCTGCAGCTATCGCCTTGTCCTCAGTCTCAAGTCTTTGCAGTTTCTCTTGGTGAAGCTCTTGCTCAGCCATTATCTTCAATACAGCTTGTGTGGCGGCATATTCTGCTGCGGCTTCTTGTCTTTTAACTGAGGATGCATGAGAGAGAATAGAATTAGCCTTAGAGTATTTGGAAGCTGCTAGTGAGACACTGGAAGCAGAGGATGCAAATACAGAACCAGCATCAGGCCAAACAGTCTCCTCCTCTGTTCCTTGAATCTGAGATTGAGCATTTTTAACCACAATCTCTGTGACAGATGTGCACTTATCCATCTTGCAGCGCATCTCATGATCTGGGCTGTCAATCCTGCGATATTCATCATAAACAATATTCAGCTCAGACAACTCTCTTTCAATAGTGCTGATGTGTTCTTCTAGAATGTTGCTGGGATCCTGTTTTATTACAGACCTTTTAGCAACCTTGGTGAGAGCTTTCCAGCGGTCATAAATGCTGTCAAAACGTTGTATTAGCCCTTTAGTCTTTTCCTTTTGAAATTCCTTTCCCTTTTCTGTTAAAGTGTGGGCTCTTTCACTTCTACGAGGTTCTTCAGACTGGACTTGTTGTGCACTATCAAGCTCATCTATTTGCTCTGGCTCTGCCATTTTGAATGCTGCTACAGAGTGACAGTTCTTTGGGTTTACTTATGACGAATGAATTATTCAGAAATTAACTAATGTCATTAGCTTGTCTGACACAATTAGTTTAGCACCAAACATCTTCTTGAAACACTCAGGTTAATAAACTTAGGTTACTTGACTTCAAAATTAACCCTTAAGAAAAGCAAGCATAAAAAGGCTTGAAATATTATCGCTGTTTACAGAAAACAAATGTCCTCATGACATAACTTGAGTGGACTTGCATAGAAAATATTAAACCTCAAACAAAAAATATCACTTCAGCTTATAGCTTATTTTCAGCTTGCTTAAATGGACACAAACTTATTTCAAACTTTTCAAATAGACGAATTGTCCCTTTAGAGAATGACGAGCGCACACATCAAAGGTGAGTGACATCAATTGCTCGTTAATCTTGTAACCACTGTTATTAACTTAGGCAACACAGTTCCTTGTAGTTTTCCAGATCTCTTTCAGAGCACAAACTTCCGTGTCTGACTTGTGGATGTTCATGAAAACTGTTGAACGTGTCTTCAACTTTAAACAGCGGCTTATCTGCTTTTCCGATCGTGACGAGCCGTCTGCGCCTCCTTGTTGGGCACGAGCAGGTCCATCGAAGCAGACTCGAGTTCGACTATCACTCCCGTCAGGAGGGCACGGACCACACAGCTCTTGGGTTTTTACAGATGCTTTATTTCGCCACGACCACCGTCATCATCATCGTCGTTTCGCATCGTCGAACTCGCTGGCTGCACCCCTGAGGGAATGACTTAAGTCCACCATGAGGCCAAGCTTTCTTCTTCGTCTTGTTTAGTGTTACAACAAAATACTTCCGTGGACTGAAGTGCCACATCAACCAAGTCCGTTATTAAGCAAACAAAATAAATGGTTCCTTTAGACTGGTGTATTACAAAGAACTTAAATATGTATAAAATTAAAGATTTTAAAGAAAATATTATATGAAAATAAAACCACAACATAAATGATATTTATGGCAGTTAAACCTGCCATTCTCTTTGTCCTCTGTTGTCTTATGCTGTTTTTCCATGTCTTGCAAGGTCTTATGAGTTATGTCAAGTATAAGTCTTATCATGTTCAGGTGTTCTTTTTGTTCTGAGTTTAATGTTTGGATAATCCTGCCATTTAGCAGCGCTTTGTGTTTCCTTGTGTTTAGAATAAATTTCTTTTTGCTTACTCCTGCCAGCATTTGGGTCCTACCTCACCCTGAAAACCTTGACATGATAATTATAATTAGTGCTAAACTACAACAAATTTACTGGTTACGTTTCTGATATATACTCATTTATTTAATATAATTATTTTAAAGAAGCAAAGAATGACAGACACGTATAGAGCTCCTCTTGAATCTCCTCTAGATATCTTATCACCTCCTCCATTTTTCTGATGTCTTCTTTATCTTTGAGTATTGCAACTATGAACTCAAAGTTATAAATAAAACACAAATTGAAACCCATACTAAGTCCAATGATTTGTTGACCCATCTGTCCACCCAACCCGGGGACATCATCTGACTTACTGCTATACGGCCACTAGAGGTCACTAAATAATAACTTCTAACTGGGAGGTCTCACTGTAATTTGATCAAACAAATATACTTAAAGAAGGAAACATTATTTATTAGTGTAATAATAGAGACGAGTGTGTGCGTAGTCTCTTCAGCTGTGAGGCTGTGATAGTACACTGAGCCGAGGAGAAATCGAAAAACACCATCATCAACCATGTTTTCCTCAAAACAGCGCAAGGTAAATGAATTGAAGAAAACAGTTTTTCTTCTGTACACGTCCTTGAGTTGAACTGTGTAGCGGTTTGTGTTCCTGATATGTTTTGAATTGAAATGAGAAGGTTGTATATGTCAAAGAAGGAAAGACACTGTTTAAATTTAGACCTGAGAGGGTTGATGTAAATTCTTCGAGCTTTAATTAGTGTGATGCATTGTCTTACAGTTTTTGAAAAACAATTGGCACATATTTCCTTCTGGTATAGTGAAAACAAAGAAAATAACGATATCCTCCAAAGGAGTTTTCAGTTATATGCTAATTAACGGCTAGCTCGTTAGCTAGCAAACGTCTCTTTTACACGTCCTGGACATATGGAGCAACATTATCATTCACATGGAGCTGAGTTTCTGGTCACATTATGAATGTAAATATAAATCCGCTTTTACCTTTCGCTGTTTGTGTTTTTTGTGTGTTAAACTCACTTTAACTGACCGGCTGTTAAAAATTTAAAAGCGCGCCCAGGTTCAGTACTAGCTAACAGCTAAAGCGAATCTATAAAATAGCATCTGCTATTTGACTAGTAATTATAAAATGCTTTAAATAACTTTTTTTTTTCCCCACAAAGCTTCATTTTGCCGGAGTAACTGACTCATTTGGGAGTTGCGCATTAAGTGTATAAACAAAACAAAAACAAGCTAGTTAAGCTAATTCTTTGCAGATTTGCTAATGAAATGCTAACTCGATTAGCTGCACTCCTGTCAGACATTCAGGTGTTTTACAAACCTAACTTTATGTGATTAATGCTTTAAGTTTGGCAACACTGTAAACAAACCATAGTAGAAGAAATATTGTCATTATGTAAAAGTACAAATACAGTAATGTAATCCTACTCCTACTACACTTCTACTACCAGTACATAAGTACTAGCAGAAAACTGTAGTTAAAGCAATAGAGCAAAAGTATTATTTGGTCCCTGTGACTAATTTATTATCATTATAAATATTAATACTGATTCATCTGATTCATAAAGTACAACAGTGCAGTGGAAGTAACATCAGTAAAATGCAGGTATATAATAGAAGTATGTTTATATGAAGTGAGTCTTCATATAAACATTTTCTCTCTTCCCGTGGCCTTGAGATAACATTTTAGTATTTTGCAGTTTCCTACATTTTCTCTGTCCAAGTCTGACCATCCACACACCATGAACTCCTGTCACAATTAGTGTTTTTTTTTCCTAGCAGGCTCATTTACATGACCTGAGGCCTTCAGAGAGATATCTCACCACCTACAATCATGACTTTGTAGATTTAATTTACACAGGAAACCCACGGCTGCCACCTGTTGGCGACGTATCAGCATTGCAGGTTCGTGTGGTTTGCTGCTCCTCTCGCGATACCTGAGCGAGACTTTGACTGGATCAAAACAGGAAGTGAAACATACAGTCAATGAGTGCATAGACATATATATATGTATGTATATATGTCTATGAATGAGTGAGACATGGCATCAGTGTTCGGCGGCGTAAAGGGTGAGAATGAGTTTAAATGTACAAACAAACAAAACAAGTCTATTTATTATTTTTATTTGAGTTGTCAGTTCAGGCTACTGTTTATTACGTTTTTCTTATTGTTTTTAAAGTTGTCATTCAGAAACGTTTAACTGTAAGAGTTCACATGCGTGTCTCGTGATCACTTCCTTGTCACTCCTGTTTAGTGCAGAGTTGCTATCAATGAAAAGTTTTCAGACTTTTATAGGAATCATTTAAAATGAGTGCATTTGAAAGCTCATATCTTGGGGGGTTTTTGCACGTCTGCCTTTGCTATTTTGTCTGTGTTATATCACAACAAATGGATGTTTTTCTAAATGAGGTTTTGTTCCATGAGTTGTAACTTTGTGAATTCACTCCTGTCTCTTTCATGCCCTTCATCCAGTGGAGGGACCCACTCCAATGCAGTGCTGCTGTCAGGAGATGGGAAGGTCCTCGCAAAGACAGTGGGACCGTCCACCAACCACTGGGTGAGCGGAACTAGTGCCGGAGACAGTGATTTGTACATTTCCTAAGCTAAATATTCTTTTTTTCTGTTTGTCTGTAACAGTTGGTTGGGGTGGACAAATGTATTGAAGCCATCAACGACATGATCCAGAGAGCTAAGAAGGAGGCAGGGCTGGATCCAAACACACCTTTATGCTCATTGGTCAGTCAGACTTTGTGTGTTTGCAGATTTCTGCCAATAAAAGCAGACCCGAATTCTTACTGTTGTTGTTGTGTGTTTGTGTGTTTGTGTGTGTAGGGCATGTCTCTGAGCGGAGGGGAGCAGAAGGATGCCATCGACAAACTGATAGCTGAAATGAAGAAGCGGTTCCCCAGTCTCAGCGAGCACTATTTCATCACCACCGATGCCATTGGTGCCATAGCAACGGCTAGCGACCGTGGTAACCTGTCATTTCTTGTCATGTCTTTGTAAATCCTCCGTGCAAAACTTCAAGGACTGGCTCAGTGGGTTTGCTCTTAGTCTTGTAAATAGCACTCTTATTTTCAAAAAAATAAATAATAATTATACCATATAGATTTATAGAACTATTTAAATACCAGCAATACAACAGGGAATTTACACCATATATGTTTTTTATTGCACATACATTTTCTTGTCAGGTATTTTTGTTGCTCGGTTGCAGTTGAACTCGTGATGTCCTAAGAGTCTGAGGCCAGTTTCATACTTTACCCTATTAGGTGTAGCTATATAGGAGTCATTGTTAATGTGTCTTTCCAAACTTTATGGCTCAAATATGACCAAGCTCTGTTTTCTTTAGGAGGTGTAGTTCTGATATCGGGGACCGGCTCAAACTGCAAGTTAGTCAACCCTGATGGCTCACAGATCGGCTGTGGAGGGTGGGGCCACATGATGGGCGATGAGGGATCAGGTAACCATGGTGATGCGCTGCATGCGAATTAGTTATAGCTTTACATTCAGACTCTTTAGGCTTTCTTTCCGTCCCTCAGCATTCTGGACGTCTCATTTGGCTGTGAAGACGGTGTTTGACGCCAGAGACAACCTGGTCGCTCCTCCTCACGACGTTACACATGTTAGAAAGGCCATGGAGGAGTACTTCCAGGTCAGACGCCGACAGCAAATCTTTATTATTACTCTTACTCTAAGCACGAACATTAAACACTTAAGTGAGAAACGTACAGCAATATGAAGATATGACTGAGTAGGAGACGTCCTGAATGGAGCACAACTTAACATAACTTAATACTGTTCTTGATTAAGGTAAGAAATAAATCAGGGCTTCAACACATCTGAGAACAGGTTTCTTCTTCTGTTTATCTCAGGTGTCAGATCTGATGGGCATGCTACCACACCTCTACAGAAACTTCCAAAAGTCTTACTTTGCAGGTTTCTGCAAGAAGCTGGCTGAAGGTAAGCAGCACATCACTTTCTCCTGGTTTGAAACAAGAAAGGAAGAGCTGAGTGTATATATATATATATAATATATGTGTGCTTGTGTTAAAGGTGCAGAGGCAGGGGATGCTCTCTGTCAGTATGTGTTCACTCAGGCTGGGAGAGTCCTGGCAAAACATGTGGAAGCGGTGCTACCTGCTGCACAGGAGGTAACGTTAACTCACTCTTCGGCTTTCACTTCTTTCCTGCTGCATTTTTCTTTATCTCTTCCTCTATTTTTCTCGACAGCCTTTATTGAGCGGCGACCTCGGCCTTCCCATTCTGTGTGTGGGCTCGGTGTGGAAGAGCTGGGAGCTCCTAAAGCCAGGTCAGTGCCCCTGTACCCCCACATCATAAAACCCTCAACCTTAACTATCTTTCCCTTCACTTTGAAAGACAATAAAGATAAAGCAGCAGTAAGAAGGAGCAAATGCAGCGACGTGCATTAAGAAGTCTCCGTTTCTTTACCTCTCTGTCTCTCTCCAGGGTTCACTGAGGTGCTGGATAAAGCAGCGTCATCTGAAAAGATCAAGGGCCGTTTCCGTGGCTACAGCCTTCTGATTTTGCAGCAGTCTTCAGCCCTCGGGGGCGCCAGTCTCGGGGCTCAGAGTTTAGGCACCGGCATAACTATGGATTACGCAGCCAACGCCAACGTCTTCTACAGACATACCTTCAGCAACAGCCAATGATTAGAAAGCAGAGAAACATGCACAGACCAGTTTTCAACTAGCTGACCATAGCTGACCATACTAACAATAATGATTGTGTAGGACTGACATAGAATATGATTGGATCTCTCTGTAAGATCTTTTGAAAACATTCCAGTTGTTGAGAGTACTTGCATTACTGAATCTTTTGCACATTTGTACTCCTGTTTACATTTATGATTTGTAATAAGGTGTTGGGGACACTCCACACTATCATTTGAGTTTTATTTGTAATTTTTACATATAATGTTTATGTTATCCAGACATATTTTCAATAAATGCAATAAATGACCTGATATAAGCAATGCAATTATTTTGATTTCATAAATGGATGAGGGGAAGTTATAACAGACTATGGTGCCAAATAAAAATGGTTTTGTTTCATTTAAGATGTGTAAACATGCAGCACTTAGCAAATTATATGCTGCAGAAGTAACGACTGACGTGCAGAGGAAATAGCCCTAAAAAGATATCAACTGGAATAATACTTTTAATTAAAACAGTTTCAGTAAAATTCCACTGGCTCTCACACAGAGACGAGTGTGTGTGTAGTCTCTATAGCTGTGAGGTTTTGATGGTGCACTGAGCCGAGGAGAAATCATAAAACACCATCATCGGCCATGATTTCTTCAAAACAGCGCAAGGTAATAACATTAATACACGTCCTTGAGTTGAACTGTGTAGCGGTTTGTGTTCCTGATATGTTTGAATTGAAATGAGAAGGTTGTTACGACGGAGTATTAGGGCCACATTAAGGGGGAAAAAAATCACAAACTTCGAGAATAAAGTCGTTATTACGAGAATAAAGTCATTTATTACGAGAATAAATTCGTTATTTATGAGAATAATATATAACCTGTTGTTTTAGAGCACAGTTACTCATGCGCGGCTCGTCAAGCTATAACTGGCGGCTCGCATGGTAGCTTACAGTATCACACTGCCACTTGCCTTTGAATGCAATCCACTATTTACCGGCAATGCTGCTTAAACTGCCATCTCATGGCGATAAGTTGTAATACATTTCACGCAGCTGAATCCGGAAAGCGCGAATGAGTGTATTTCTTTTTTGTGGGATGTCCAATTTATGCCACAAAGGTGCCTAGTATGTTGTCGTAAAAGTGGCTCGCGTTTTTTATGGCTGGAACTGGTCAACTGCAGGGTTATCGGTAGATGCATCAGCGGGCCATTCAGAGGGGTTTCGTGGTGTCTCAAGAAACAATCCGACAAATAATTAAGATTCCTGGATCAATACACCTGCAGAGGCCCCAACGCCTTAAATTACGACTTTATTCTCATAAATAACGACTTTCTCGTAATAAATGACTTTATTCTCATAAATAACGAATTTATTCTCGTAATAAATGACTTTATTCTCATAAATAACGACTTTATTCTCGTAAATAACGACTTTATTCTCATAATAAATGACTTTATTCTCATAAATAACGACTTTATTCTCGTAAATAACGACTTTATTCTCATAGTAAATGACTTTATTCTCATAAATAACGACTTTATTCTCGTAAATAACGACTTTATTCTCATAAATAACGACTTTATCCTTAATGTGGCCCTAATACTCCGTCGTACATTGTCTTACAGTTTTTGAAAAACAATTGGCACATATTTCCTTCTGGTAGAGTGAAAACAAAGAAAATAACGATATCCTCCAAAGGAGTTTTCAATTATATTTTATAAATCTTCAGGATTCATTCACAGGCGTTAAAAATCTTATTGTTTTAATCCGCGTTAATCCATGTTTGGCCACACGGGGGCAGCAGAAACAAGCTGCTGTCAATCAAAAACATTTCCATAACGTTGCTAATTAACGGCTAGCTCGTTAGCTAGCAAACGTCTCTTTTACACGTCCTGGACATACATGTATGGAGCAACATTTTCATTCACATGGAGCTGAGTTTCTGGTCACATTACGAATGTAAATATAAATCCGCTTTCACCTTTCGCTCTGTTTTTTTGTGTTAAACTCACTTTAACTGACCGGCCGTAAGAATTTAAAAGCGCGCCCAGGTTCAGTACTAGCTAACAGCTAAAGCGAATCTATAAAATAGCATCTGCTATTTGACTAGTAATTATAAAATGCTTTAAATAACAGCTTTCCCCCCCCCCCCCCCCCCCCCCCCAAGGCTTCATTTTGCCGGAGTAACTGACTCATTTGGGAGTTGCGCATTAAGTGTATAAACAAAACAAAAACAAGCTAGTTAAGCTAATTCTTTGCAGATTTGCTAATGAAATGCTAACTCAATTAGCTGCACTCCTGTCAGACATTCAGGTGTTTTACAAACCTAACTTTATGTGATTAATGCTTTAAGTTTGGCAACACTGTAAACAAACCATAGTAGAAGAAATATTG
>SRSE01000228.1:0-289113 GCA_005024645.1 Planiliza haematocheilus | reverse complement strand
TGCATTGGTATATGCATCCATGAGTTCTGATCTGCTGTTAAGAGCTCAGATATTAATAGTTTAAGGTGCTACCTATATATTTTCATTGGAAGTTTATGGAATTAACAAATTTAAAATCTTTTTTTTTTAGTTTCCATAGGCATGATGCTTCATCTAATGCATGGACTCGCCTTTAAACCTCATTACGTCGCAGCTGTCCTTTTCCTAACACTTCACTGTGCAGGTAAGTACACGCAGACACCTGATCATTTAAAGAAGGAGGTAAAACAAATGTGGAGATTACAGAGGAGAGTAAAATTCAGGGTTTGTTTGTTTAATCTGAACAAAGTGACTACTTATGTTTCCAATCAAAACCACAGCCTTTAATGTAACTCAAACCAACAGTGACAATAAGATGCAACACTTTTTTCACTGTTGGCGGCAAATTAAATACATTTAACAGTTGCTTTCTCCGTGACATTACGGTAATCTGAGCAATTTTTGCTTGAAAAAACAGTGACACCAAGATATCAAGGCTATTTTGGTCACAATTTTTTTCCCCTACAAAATCTGCAATTGGGCGGCACAGTGGCGAGGTGGTTAGCACTGATGCCTCACCGCAAGAAGGTTGTGTGGAGTTTGCATGTTCTCCCTGTGTCTGCGTGGGTTCTCTCGGGGTACTCTGGCTTCCTCACCATCCAAAGACATGCTCGTTAGGTTAATTGGTGATTCTAAATTGCCCGTAGGTGTGCATGTGAGTCTAAATGTTGGCCCTGCGATGGACTGGCGACCTGTCCAGGGTGTACCCCTGCCTCTCTCCTGATGACAGCTGGGATAGGCTCCAGCAGATCCCCGTGACCCCTAACAGGACTAAACGGGAATAGAAAATGACTGACTGACTGAAATCTGCAATTGGATCAATTCAAAGGAATTAAAGGAACTTTTTACTTCCACGTCTGTCACAGTTGAATCCGTCTCTGGAAAGTGTTCAAATGAAGATCTCAATTCAGACACAGGCAGAACATTTATTAACCAAACGTAATGAGGAGAGGAGAACAGGTAGATGGTAATAAGACGACAAAATAGTTAGCATGTGGAGCATAAATTAATAAACCCCAGCTCAGCTTATACTCTATATCTAATGTAAAGGTGAAGAATAAGCTTAAAGTCTCTTGAAGATGTTTCAGAACTCATCCAGGTGGCTTCTACTGTGATGAAACATCTTCTTCAAACCTCAAGGATGTCCAACTGCATTTGTTTTAGCTTTGGTTTAGACGCACTGTGAACTAGGTGACTGATAATCTTCCCAAACTGTGAACCAAAATCTTTTACTAACATTAATCAAAATGTTTCCCTTGACTATAAATATTGGTGGTAAAAATGTAAGCTCTGTATGCCTGTCCATCTGCCCAGAGAACCTCCCAGTAAAAACACCTGCTTCACTTTTTTGGGGCAAACGTTTAGTCTCACAGCTAAATCATACAGTGATGTTGGGTTTAACAGAAGACATACGTGGATTTACTGAGTACATTTAGTAATTCTGATTTATACTTATTTGTTTTCCACATGCCTACATCTCAAACTTCTTCCCCACAGCTCTCTCCAAGGTGGTGACCAACATTGGCGAAGATGTCCTGTTGTCGTATCATCTGGGGTCCCCCGTGGACTCTTCAAAGGCAGTGGTGGAGTGGTCGAGGCCGGACTTGAAACCCCGATATGTATATGTGTTGCGTGACGGGGTGGAGCTTGTGAATGTCAAAAATCCAGCCTACAAGGGAAGAACGTTGATGTCCATGGACAAACTGAAGCTCGGAGACGCTTCACTGAAACTCTCCAAGGTGAAGGTGTCTGATGGAGGAACGTACAGATGCTACCTCCCAGCACTGGGTGTAGAATCTACTGTCCAACTGGTTGTTGGTGAGTGAATTCTTCTCTTGTTAAGTTTAGATCTACATCGATCAGCCACAACATTATGACCACTGACAGGAGAAGTCAGTCAAACCATCTTGTGACAATTCAATGTTCTGCAGAGAAACTTCTGGGCCTGGCATTCATTGGTGTGGATGCTACTTAGACATGTATCCCCAGCAGGATGCAGCCTGACACAGGCACACACACAAAAACTTAAGGAACAACTAAAATTCACTACATCCCAAACTGATCAAGCATATGTGGGATGATCCACAGAGGCCCCTACCCCGAGTCACCACAAGGGAGACCTGCAAAATATTAGGAAAGTGGTCATAATGTTACGGCTGGTGTATATACTGTATATGCATGCATGAGGAAGAAGACTCTAGTATGTTCCAAAAGGAGGTGTTGAATTGTTCAGATGGGGCATGAGATTGTAGCACACTTCCTCATTTCACCGGTTGATTGACATTCCAGTCATAGTTTGCCGGTGTCAGGGCGATCAGACTGTACCACAGCAGCATAGACGGAAATAAATCTGTGACACCAAGATATTTATGGATTTGATTTTTTAACAAGTTTGCAAAAGCTTCTAAATGTACTTCCAGTTTGATTTAAAACTATCATTCATTTACGTAGACAGTGAGATATGCAGAAAGATTTTTTTGTACTCTCTGACTTTCCTGTTCTTATTTTTCAGGTGCCGCTTCATCCATTGTCCTCAGATTAGTGAAAACTGAGAACGATGAAACCCTCAGTGAAGCAGGAGTGGTGTTACAGTGTGAGTCTGCAGGCTGGTATCCAGAGCCTGAGGTGTTGTGGCTGGACACTGAGGGAAACCTGCTCTCTGCTGGACCTCCAGAGACAGTCAGAGGTCCTGATGACCTCTATACTGTCAGCAGCAGAGTGACTGTGGACAAGAGACACAACAACAGCTTCACCTGTAGAGTCCAACAGAACAACATCAACCAGACCAGAGAGACTCACATACATGTTGGAGGTAGAACAGTGAGTTCTGTATTTAATCAGTAAACTGATTTACTAAACTCAGACGTTTTAATGTTTCTGTGTTTCATCATTGCAGGTGATGTGTTTGTTCCTGGAAACAGTCCTGTTGGTCACATCACAATCAGCTTGACTGTGATGTTCATAGTTGTTCTTGCAGTTGTTTTCGTTGTGGTGAAATGGAGCCAGAGAAGTAAGTCTGTAATCACTTCTGTCTAAATGTTCAGGTAGTTTAAAAGCTCATTGTTACAGACACTGATAAAAAAAAATGCAACAATAACAAAAGCTGTGTGTTCTTCCACTGAATAATGTGATAGAGAATATTTCAGTTCTCTTGTCCTCCATTCTTCCTCAAACTGTTGCTTTTGTTTCTTTATTTCAGGCAAAAACGTGAAAAGTTCAACAACAGGACCTTTTAGTAAGCATGAAGCAGGTGAAGAAGCTCACATGGTGGATGAAAGAGAAAAGCTGCAGGCCACAGGACAGAGTATGAGCATCACTGATCTGGATGAGAAAGAAACAAACCTCAAAAAAGAGTTTATGACTCTAGAGGAAGAATGTAAACGTGTGGTAGAAATAGTTAATTCATTCACAGAGAAAAAGAAGGATGTAGAGAATCAAATGGTCGACCCAAAAAAACAAAGAGATAAAATCAAGAGTGAGCTGGAAGAAAAAATAAAACTAAGAGAAAAAGGTAAAAGACGAGATGGATTCAAAAGTATTGAAGGTTTCATAACAGACCTTGAAAGAAAGAAGAAACAGATTGAGAGAGAACTAGAACCCAAAGAAACTGATCATAAGTCCTTAGTTTATGTGACTGATACGCTGACAGAGAAGAACAAAGTCTTGAAGGATCGCATGCAGAAGATTGATAAAGAGATGATGCAGATAAAGAAGCAGAGAGATGAAGTTCAAGCTCAGATCAGTTCAGGCCAGACACAGGAACAGAATAAAAACACAGAAAATAAAATAACTGCTCCTAAAGTTGCTGAAAGGGAAGAACCGTCAGACAATCTGAGCTCGAAGCAACTTCTTCCTTCCACCTCTGTCACTGTCACAGATGAATCTGCCTGAACAAAGTGAAAGGTTTAAAAGAAGATCTTGGTTCAGAAACAAAACATTTATTAACAAAGAGTGTTCACAACAGAGAGATGATCAAACGCTGTATTGTTGCGTCTACGTCTTTTATAATCATATTTATTTATTTAGAAGACTACAGGTGACGATGACACTTGTCTGTGTTTCACTGTGACCCTGTTGATGCTCTGAGCTTCGTCAGTAGGAAAACATTCACTGAGCTGTTACTGAACTGTCAAACACCACGTGGAGGAAGAACGTGAACGTTGCCTTGTTGCTTTGTTCTTTTTCTGTTCGTTGGTGACTGTCTCATCTTATCTACACATGGTTTACTTCAAACTAAACTAACATGAACATATTTTATTAGAGTTTACTGAACCAGACCCAAACTGAGACTGATCTTTGTGCTTTCTCTGAGTTTAGTGTTACTGCATCAACAGCTGAGGCTGTAGACTGAGCGTCTCTGCTTCAACATAAACTGAACTGTGATTTGTTGAGTTTGTTTTTTATATTTGTATAAAACAGGTTTGTGGAAATAGATGTTGATATAAATATATACAGTTAATGAAGGCAGACTGGGTGACTGTAGTGAATCACAGTAGACTGGTTTGTTTGGGTGGTGGTTTGTTTGCTCTGATTGCTGAATAAAGGGGCTGGGCTAATTTCTGAGTTGGTTAAAGTCACTGAATGGTTGTTGTGCAGTGGCAGCGTGGAGAGAGGTGACTCCAGGAGGCTGGAAGTCACTGTTAAGCCTTCTAGAGGTGTCGTGGGCCTAATTTAACGAAACACTGGTGAAGGGAGGTGTCCACTTGAAAACCCCAATGACACGCTGCATACTGCTGTTGACTAGGCCAGGGACCTGATGTCTTTATGTTGCTTGTTGCTTGACATAACTTTTTTTAGTTTCCCTTAGTGGAAAACAGGATGCATCCATTCATTTAGCTTATGTTTCATAACACCTTGACTGTAGGTTTGTATACTGCTGTTGATTGGCAGTTTTTCTTTTTTTGTTCAGTTGGACAGGGCCTCTAAATGTGGTCATTTATTTTCTGTCCAGTTCTTTTGTAATTCCTTCTTTATTCTTATTTATCTTGTATACAGAGGTATTAATGGCTCGTTTCGTGGACTTCATACAAAAATAATCTGATCGCATATTACTTTAGATTTGGTGAAATCACATCCTTGAAGCAGAGCACGCATCATTTAGGAAACTGTGTGATAATGTAAATAGTTTAAATGGTGGTTAGTGTGCATGTTATGCTAAAGTTCATGAATGTAAAGTGTCAATGGAGATTTCATCAATTTGTATATTGCGTGTTAATTTTCACTTAATAAAAATATATATTATACATTTTTATGTGATTTCTTTTTTCTTTCTTTTTTGTTTTTTGGTATTTCTGTGCACAAATGAAAAACCAACAACTGTTCTTTTGATTGACGTGAGCACAAACACACCAATATAAGCTTGTGTTTGTTTGCGCAACTGTGCAACAAACTTGACCATGAGTCTGGACATGGAGGAGTCACCAGTGAACATCCAGGGGATGGACACTGAGCAGTAAGTACCTGGGCGTCCTCAACAACGAGCTGGACTGGACTCACCACACTGACACTCAACAAGAAGGGACAGAGCAAAAGAATGATGGTATCTGTCCCAAGGATTCAGGATTAGGGCCTAGAATGAAACCTGGAGGGTAACATGTCATTTAGATTCCTGGAGTAAGATGAACAGGTCTAAATACAGGCTTTATTTAAAAGTGTGAACATCAGGAAAGGGGCTGAACCAGATGATTAGTGGACGTGTCCTCAAAACCTGCGCTGATCTGCTGGTGGCACGGACGTGCACAGGTACATATACTGTATATCAATAATCCAGCTCACCCTTGTCCCTGTAAAAGATCCACAACCTCAGCAACTTGCCAGTGCGCCTGTGGTCTGGTTCCAGTCACTCCCCTTAATCGACGATCGCAAACAAAAGAAATGAGGGATTAACTAGGCTACCTATTTTTAACTTTTTTTTCTACCGCAGAGTTTGTGGACGACAGCGTCGGACAGGTAACTTTGCCAGTACGTCATCACAGGGACGCCAGAAGTGGCTGCATAACATGTTTTATACGACGATTCCAGATGAAAGAAGCCTTTTAATTATTTATTTGTTTATATTTATTTGTTGTTTAGCTCGTGGGCCAGACTATTTTCAACTCAGCCACTATATTTATATGCCATATTTATTCAGATACATATATACAAATATATATATATATATATAAAAACAGTACAGTATTATAAGCAAATGTTTATTTTTTTTTAGTCATGTCAACACAGTACACACATGCACATTTAACACATTAAACAAACTGTACATTTATGATTCTACATATGTCCATAAACTGGATAAATTGTCTTAAACTCTCAGCACCAGTTTAATATACGTTGCTGTCCATTCCCTGCTTTCTCTTCAGATGTAACCATCATTTGATGGTGGAGTCCATTTCAGAATCAGAAAAGACTTTACTGCCAAACATGTTTGTACATACAAGGACTTTGCTTTGATGCTATTATGCACAAAATAAAATATATAGAACTTGCTTTCACATATATAAAAATACAAAAAAATACACACACAGTGGGGATGTAACGACACACTCAACTCACGACTCGATACGGTTCACAATACGATTTTCTTTTCTTTTTTAATCAAAACGAGCTACAGACAAATTATGACCAAATAAAATGATCTCATCTTAGAGGTGCTTTCTTTACAGAAACACTGTAAAACAGTTTGTGTCCTCCCTCTACATCTAAATACATGATAAGTATCGCCACCTGGCTGAAGTGCTGTCGTCTTGGCTCCGGCGTGTTCATTAACAGCCGTTAAAAGCCGTCATTTTCAACGACGGAAAACCGCCTCAAATCTTTTCCCAATAAAATAACCAACTGCCCTGGTAGTTTCTCGCGCTCTTGCGTTGTTATGGTGGAGAGGAGATGCGAAGCCCCTCGCCAGGAGTCTGAGATGTGTTTTCCCAGCCTCGCATGCTGCCTCCTGTCAGACAGGAAGTCTGTGATCCACCTGCAGATGGAGTCAGTCAGCTGGGAGAGTTTGTCCCGAGCTGAAATCCACAAACAGGACCCTGGCGTATGATCTGGGGGAGTCCTGGTCCTGGTCCTGGAGGAGGAGGTGGAGGGACAGGTTGACAGCGTCATCCACAGATCTGTTTGATCTGTAGGCGAACTGCAGGGGGTCCAGGAATGGGTCTGTTAAGTCCTCAAAAGACTTCATCACAACCAGTGTCAGGGCAGCAGGGCGGTAGTCATGGAGACCAGTAGTCCTTGGCTTTCTGGGGGACCGGGATGATGGTGGAGTCTATTTCCTGGTCTGTGGCCCCAGATGTTAGGCAGTTACACCAAACAGCAGCTGAAACACACACACAAAGCAGAGATGACTGGAAATTAACATCTTTGGTAATAGTGTGTTTCCCCTACATCTACTTCTTCATCTACAAGACATTTCAGTTCATTTCTTTAATTTACGTGACAAGATTTAAACCACATATGTAGTTAGTGTAGTCGATCAGGGAGGTGCATGGCAAACCACGTCCCATACAAGTAGTGATGTGCAATCAAGGCTTTGTTGAAGCCTCGACACGTGATTAAAAAAAAAGGTTCATCACTCAAAGCTTCAGTGACTCAGTGCTCTATTAGGACATCTAGTGGACAATGAAATGTACCACAACGGAGACGTGTAGTCACTGGTTCATGCTTGTATGGGACTTGATTTGCCATGCACGTCCCTATTCGACTACGATACATGGACATGTGGTTTAAAGTTTATTATAAGAGACTGATACGCCTCATCAGTGATGCACCGTTGTCGTTGGACCATTTTGTTTACGTCACTGCTACACTCTATGAACCTTTGCTTATGTTTCAGCGCTTACCTCAGCTATTTTCTTTTGCTCTGGGTGATATGGCTGAAAAATGTATCACGATATACACTCACCGGCCACTTTATTAGGTACACCATGCTAGTAACGGGTTGGACCCCCTTTTGCCTTCTGAACTGCCTCAATTCTTCGTGGCATAGATTCAACAAGGTGCTGGAAGCATTCCTCAGAGAGTTTGGTCCATATTGACATGATGGCATCACACAGTTGGCGCAGATTTGTCGGCTGCACATCCATGATGCGAATCTCCCGTTCCACCACATCCCAAGATGCTCTATTGGATTGAGATCTGGTGACTGTGGAGGCCATTTGAGTACAGTGAACTCATTGTCATGTTCAAGAAACCAGTCTGAGATGATTCCAGCTTTATGACATGGCGCATTATCCTGCTGAAAGTAGCCATCAGAAGTTGGGTACATTGTGGTCATAAAGGGATGGACATGGTCAGCAACAATACTCAGGTAGGCTGTGGCGCTTGCAACGATGCTCAATTGGTACCAAGGGGCCCAAAGAGTGCCAAGAAAATATTCCCCACACCATTACAACACCACCACCAGCCTGAACCGTTGATACAAGGCAGGATGGATCCATGCTTTCATGTTGTTGACGCCAAATTCTGACCCTACCATCCGAATGTCGCAGCAGAGAAATCGAGACTCATCAGACCAGGCAACGTTTTTCCAATCTTCTATTGTCCAATTTCGATGAGCTTGTGCAATTGTACCCTCAGTTTCCTGTTCTTAGCTGAAAGGAGTGGCACCCGGCGTGGTCGTCTGCTGCTGTAGCCCATCTGCCTCAAAGTTCGACGTACTGTGCGTTCAGAGATGCTCTTCTGCCTACCTTGGTTGTAAACGGGTGGTTATATTTGAGTCACTGTTGCCTTTCTATCAGCTCGAACCAGTCTGGCCATTCTCCTCTGACCTCTGGCATCAACAAGGCATTTCCGCCCACAAAACTGCCGCTCACTGGATATTTTTTCTTTTTTCGGACCATTCTCTGTAAACCCTAGAGATGGTTGTGCGTGAAAATCCCAGTAGATCAGCAGTTTCTGAAATACTCAGACCAGCCCTTCTGGCACCAACAACCATGCCACGTTCAAAGTCACTCAAATCACCTTCCTTCCCCATACTGATGCTCGGTTTGAACTGCAGGAGATTGTCTTGACCATGTCTACATGCCTAAATGCACTGAGTTGCCGCCATGTGATTGGCTGATTAGAAATTAAGTGTTAACGAGCAGTTGGACAGGTGTACCTAATAAAGTGGCCGGTGAGTGTAAGTGTTTCATATCAGTCAATATAGATAATTATTGATTATTCTACCTATTCTACCCAGACTTCTCAACTGTGCTAAGCTGCAGTTATTTCTTTATATCACTTTGATGTAGTGCGCTAGACGTTCATTTTATTTAGTTTAAAAATTATATAACAATAACATATTCAATAGCATTTAAATTTCATTCATTTTTAATTAATTCAGTAGCGATGGAAAAAAAGATTCAGTTCATATAACCGTCCATCAAAGACGACTCGTGAATCATGAATCTAGAATCTATTTAAGCGGCTCAGTTGAGTCCTACCACGTTTGATTGATCATCAATAAACGGCTCCATTCAAACATCTTCCATCTCACTCTGCAGAGAAACTAAACGTACGACCAGACTGGACCAGCAAACAATACGCAGAGAAACCAAACTTAACCGACTCTTACACGACTAATCAACAGAGACAAGAGCCAGTTAATATGCTCACTCACCACCAAGTTAGAGACAACATCGGTCTGACTCATGTCTGACTGAAAATAACCTAAATATTACCAAACTGGTAACGCGATCTTTATTTTATCTATAATTTCCTATCACACTCACATTCTCCTTTCACTCCACGCTGTTCTATTATTATTATTTTGTTGTTGTTGTTGGCTTAGCTGGTCCGTGATAGGTCGAGAGGCTGAAGCCCTTCCTCTGCGTACATCCCCCAGAATGCCTTGCAGTTGTAGCTCTGGGTTTTCTTCCTATTCTCTGAGGAGTTCAAGTGAAATTATCGAACATATTTTCTATTGAGAGTGAGGAGTCACGTGCCGATTTGGGTTGATTTAGGCGGGGTCTGAGCCGGTCGGCCATGATGGTAGGAGGCAACGCCTTCAGAACTTAACGGAGGAGCGACGGAACATTCCAGAATTCTGTCATTTTTGCGCGTTTATTATTTCGGCGGGACGGACACAAGAAAAGTAAGAAAAGGTAAGAAAGTAAAGCAATGGATAAAGTTAAGGCGAACGAAAATGGACCTTACAGGGACAAGCTACACCTACCGCAAAACAGCATTATTTGGAGAAGCTCTCAGACATTAAACACATATAGACCCATACGAGCTCCCTGCAGCGGAATGGCACAGAAACCTGGACCATTTACCTCCGTGCACGTATACGGATATTGTAAATTACCTTGTTTTTGGTGTGAGTTAACACGCGATTTTAGTGTGTCGTAATGCATTTAGCAGACACTTCTTGACCCATATGACAAAGTAATTAACTGCGACTGCTTCGTAAACACTAGATTGTGACGAGATGTTCAATGTACACAGACGTTTCCAACATGTTTTGAAGTAGGCTAAAGCTGTGTGCCGTATGTTTAGGTATTTTTAATTTGATTTTAGCCCAGTGACACATACTGTACCAGGCATAGACTGTATAGAACAGTCTATGGTACCAGGTTTTTGTGTTGGGGGGCTGCATAGTGACAAACCAGTTCTGGGTTGGCTAGGGTAGTTAAATGTGAAGATGTAAATGTCCTGGTTAAAAGGTGTATGAGATTCGGACGAGGCTGCAGACAGATCTAATGTGTAGACGGTCTACACCAACACATAACAGTCATTAGCAACAGCCCTAACTTTTACTGTTGTTGTTCTTGTTCAGTAGGAGTTTACTAGCTGACTTTTTTTTTTTATAGCTAATAGTGCAGGTTGTCAATCAACCACTGTCAACAGTTTTATTAAAATGTTGGTTTGTGCATATATGTTGATGTTAAAGCTAAACTTTAAGACTGACACTGCCTAAGATTGTTCATACCTCGTCTCATTTAAATGCAATTGCTTTTCTTTATTTTTTAAACCAAATGATAGCTTTGTGACACAGTAGACATTAGAGGACAATGATATTTATTGTTGTCTTTCCAGTCTTTGGTGGGCACCCCTAAAGCTCTGACCCTAGAATCTCCCCTGGTCTACACGTTAGATCTGTCTGCAACCAACTAGCCAACCCAGAACTCTTACTTTGCTTTACTTTCTTACTTTTCTTGTATCTGTCCCGCCGAAATAATAAACGCGCAAAAATCGAAGAGTTCTGGAATGTTTCGCAGCCTCCATTAAGTTCTGAAGGCGTTGCCCCTGGCAACCGATAGCGCTCTCCTACCATCATGGCCGACCGGCTCAGACCCCGCCCAGAATCAAGGGGAGGGGCTCTGTACCATGACGACAACTCCTCACTCGCGATTGATATCGACCACGTGTCCATCGCGATGTATATCATTATCGTTTTATGCCCGATTATAAAAATAATCGAAATGACGGGAATCCTACAGAAACTGCATTTATGCCCGATTTATATCAGGCCAATGGACAAATAGTATAATTTTATCAATTGTATAATTAATTTTATCGTCATTACTTTTCACTCCCTCACCTCACGTCCCTGGTAAAGGTTAGCATGGAAGCTAGCGTGACACGTACCGAACTGAAGCGTCTCTCCTCATCGTGCCGCTCTGCCGTTGCCACAGTAACCCCATATCTATATCATTCATTCAAAATGAACAAGCAAGTTTAGCAGCAAAACAGAGCAGTCCATCCTTTCCCGAGCAGCATTTTAGGCTAACGCTAACCACATAGCCAAACGTCAGCGCCATTCACGCTCGACTCAATTGTCTTTGTAAACAAAACTGACAACGCATTGTCCCCAAAAAACACACGCTGTCGTAAACATGAACATAAACACTGATGCGTTTCACTCACCTCGTTGTCTTGTCTCAGACGGTGCCGCCTTTGCCTCATCTGGGCCATGTCCGGTTCACATGCCGTATGCCAGTGCCGGCTGAACGACGCCTAATAACACGCATTTACCTCCCCGTCCGAAGCGGCAGAGCTAATAAACTAGCTAACAATGCTACTGTATGTTATTTTAGGCCACTTCTTCATGCCATCCTCCCTCCCTCTCTATATTATACGGCAGCGGGATTGTAACGTCGTCTTGTTTGAGCTGTGATAGCGAGACACTGACATACGCCGCTTCCGGTTCATACAGGAAGTCTCGCCCATACTTCGCGCAAGGGCTCATGGGAGATAGAGCCGCATCGACTGTGGAGGGACGTACCTAAAGCGCCGCCATCTTGGTACAGGGCGAGCAGAGGCAGCGTGCATGAACATACGAAGGAAAATAGAATTATTCGCTGAATTTTGGACCGATTTCAAAACGTACTGATCTGTTAAAAACGTCACACATTTAGCTATGATGAAAAATATGGTTTTACTACCCAAATACAAATTCTACTTAGTGTTATCAGCCGACTAGCTTCTGACAGAAGAAAAGATGCCGAACTTCAACTGAGCGATTTATGATGACTTTTATTCTGTAGAAACACCATTTCACCATAGATGTAATGCACAGTCGGAGCGAGTGGCCCTGTTCCAAGATGGCCGCCCTGTAGGTTAATTCAGCCTTTTGCCATTTGCTCCTCAGGTTAGATGCATTTTGTTGCGTACTATCTGATCTCTAATCTATGAATAAAATCTATAATTAATAAAAATCTACTCCAGTCTAACAGAAGTACTGTAAATCAATGCAAATAAATATAGATGGAAGTGTTTATAATTACAGAGGGGTTGCCTAGCAACGAGGCTGGTCAGCATTTCAAATGGAATGTCAGTCAGTATTGTATTCCTTTGAAGACGTTGCCTAGCAACAAGGCAGGGGGCGTGGTCAACGTATATCCTTTGATCTCATGAAACATCAAAGACATTCCATTTGAGAGTTCCTTTAACTAGCTCCAGTCTCAATTCAGATTTTGAGTATAGACTTATTCTACACACTGAACTGAGAATCTGCTGCGAACTGAGTATCTGAGCTAAACGACAGTTATTTGTGAAAGATTAAAACCAAAGACTAAAATTAACACACACAACAATGGACAGAAAGAACATGACAAAACCAGAAAAAGATAACCTGCAACCAACAACGATGAGAAGTGGTAGAGAAACAAGCGAAGAACAAGAAGATATGGAAATTGAGAGCTTCGTTGGCGCCACAGTCTCACAAATAATAGGGCTGACTGCTGGGAATATTGGTGAACTTAGGCAGACAATCGTTTGCTGGGAGGCAGAATGTGCCACGTCTGGGGATGAATCATCAGACGTCCTGCAAAAAATCCAGAAACACCAGGGGAAGTTTTTTGCAATGAGGCAAATGTTTGCTGAGCACTGTGGGGACGATGACAGCAATGAAATGACTCTACCCAGAAACTCATCTGTGATGGCAGACTCCTCCTCGACCAAACCAAACGTTACGGCAACCAAACAGACACCGAAGGTTGCGTGGCCACTGGACTCCTCCTCGACCAAACCAAAGGTTACAGCAACCAAAAAGACAAAGAAGGCAGCGAGGCCACTGGACTCCTCCTCGGTTAAACCAAACGTTGCGGAAACCAAAAAGACTGAGAAGGCTGCAAGGCCACTGGACTCCTCCTCGGTTAAACCAAACTTTGCGGAAACCAAAAAGACTGAGAAGGCTGCAAGGCCACTGGACTCCTCCTCCACCAAACCAAACGTTGCGGTACCTAAAACGACACAGAAGGCAGCGAGGCCATTGGACTCCTCCTCGACCAAACCAAACGTTACGGCAACCAACAGACACCGAAGGTAGCGTGGCCACTGGACTCCTCCTCGACCAAACCAAACGTTATGGCAACCAAACAGACACAGAAGGCAGCGAGGCCACTGGACTCCTCCTCGACCAAACCAAACGTGATGGAAACCAAAAAGACTGAGAAGGCAGAGAGGCCACTGGACTCCTCCTCGACCAAACCAAACGTTGCGGTACCTAAAACGACACAGAAGGCAGCGAGGCCACTGGACTCCTCCTCGACCAAACCAAACGTTACGGCAACCAAACAGACACCGAAGGTAGCGTGGCCACTGGACTCCTCCTCGACCAAACCAAACGTTACGGGAACCAAACAGACACCGAAGGTAGCGTGGCCACTGGACTCCTCCTCGACCAAACCAAACGTTGCGGAAACGAAAAAGACTGAGAAGGCTGTGAGGCCACTGGACTCCTCCTCGACCAAACCAAACGTTGCGGTACCTAAAACGACACCGAAGGCAGCGAGGCCATTGGACTCCTCCTCGACCAAACCAAACGTTATGGCAACCAAACAGACACAGAAGGCAGCAAGGCCATTGGACTCCTCCTCGACCAAACCAAACGTTATGGCAACCAAACAGACACAGAAGGCAGCGAGGCCACTGGACTCCTCCTCGACCAAACCAAACGTTGCGGTACCTAAATCGACACCGAAGGCAGCGAGGCCATTGGACTCCTCCTTGACCAAACCAAACGTTATGGCAACCAAACAGACACAGAAGGCAGCGAGGCCACTGGACTCCTCTTCGACCAAACCAAACGTTGTGGCACCCAAACAGACACAGAAGGCAGCGAGGCCATTGGACTCCTCCTCGACCAAACCAAACGTTGTGGCACCCAAACAGACACAGAAGGCAGCGAGGCCATTGGACTCCTCCTCGACCAAACCAAACGTTGTGGCAACCAAACAGACACAGACGGCAGCGAGGCCACTGGACTCCTCCCCGACCAAACCAAACGTTGTGGCACCCAAACAGACACAGAAGGCAGCGAGGCCACTGGACTCCTCCCCGACCAAACCAAACGTTGTGGCACCCAAACAGACACAGAAGGCAGCGAGGCCACTGGACTCCTCCTCGACCAAACCCAACGTTGCGGTACCTAAAACGACACAGGCAGCGAGGCCACTGGACTCCTCCTCGACCAAACCCAACGTTGCGGTACCTAAAACGACACAGGCAGCGAGGCCATTGGAGTATGTAGACACCACGGCTTCTGGCAAAACAGTGTTTACACAAATGAAGAGTGCATTTAAATCACTCCTTGGCAAAAAGTCTTCTCCAGAGTCACAATTGAGGCGCAAAGAGGTGTCAAGTGCCCCAAGTTACTTCGAAACCTATAATTCCCAGAATGGGACAAAGCATGGGGAAACTGTGAGCCTTGCTGCCATCAGTGAGATAATGGAGCCCACCTACCTGGGGGACAACTCTAGTCTCCAAGATGAGATGAAAAGTATTAAGTTTGCCAAGTGTGTTGAAAAAATGAAGAATGGACTAAAGAAACTTCTTAGCAAAGATGTTTCTCTCCACTCAGAGTCCAGTTGTGACAAGACAGCTGAAATTTCAAAGGACTCAGGAACTTTGGAAGATGGCGGAAACCCTCTCTTTTCTGAGCGGGTTAATGAATCGGTTGCAGACCAGAATTTGGAGGATAAGACTGTTGCTGTCGCTGAAGTGGAGGAGCCAATTCCTGACCTGTCAGAAAGCTCCTCTCCCGCCCTTGATATAGCATCTCGTCCTGAAAAAGATGTTTGCACTGCGATGACCCTGGAGGTAGATGAAGCAGATGCAGACCAGGATTTACAGGATATGACAAGAAATGTTCAAACTCTGACAATTACTGCCATGATGGAGGAAGAGACGGAGTCCTCCTCTGACCATGTCAGTAGCTCAGTCAGCTCATTTCTGGAAGGGACAAAACTAGAAGAAGACACAAATCAGAAAGAGGTGATGGACCAGGCATCTTTAGCCTCCCCTAACTGTTCTGTATCACCCAGTGAATCAGACGTCTCTGAAAAATCAGTCAGAAAAACATCTGTTAAACAAATGAAGAGTCCTGAAAAGGATGGTTACACTGTGTTGACCCTGGAGGAAGATGAAGATACAGACCAGGACTTACAGGATATGACAAGAAATGTTCAGGTTCTAACAACTGCTGCCATGATGGAGGAAGAGAAGGAGTCCTCCTCTGACCATGTCAGTAGCTCAGTCAGCTCATTTCTGGAAGGGACAAAACTAGAAGAAGACACAAATCAGAAAGAGGTGATGGACCAGGCATCTTTAGCCTCCCCTAACTGTTCTGTATCACCCAGTGAATCAGACGTCTCTGAAAAATCAGTCAGAAAAACATCTGTTAAACAAATGAAGAGTCCTGAAAAGGATGGTTACACTGTGTTGACCCTGGAGGAAGATGAAGATACAGACCAGGACTTACAGGATATGACAAGAAATGTTCAGGTTCTAACAACTGCTGCCATGATGGAGGAAGAGAAGGAGTCCTCCTCTGACCATGTCAGTAGCTCAGTCAGCTCATTTCTGGAAGGGACAAAACTAGAAGAAGACACAAATCAGAAAGAGGTGATGGACCAGGCATCTTTAGCCTCCCCTAACTGTTCTGTATCACCCAGTGAATCAGACGTCTCTGAAAAATCAGTCAGAAAAACATCTGTTAAACAAATGAAGAGTCCTGAAAAGGATGGTTACACTGTGTTGACCCTGGAGGAAGATGAAGATACAGACCAGGACTTACAGGAAATGACCAGAAATGTTCAGGTTCTAACAACTGCTGCCATGATGGAGGAAGAGAAGGAGTCCTCCTCTGACCATGTCAGTAGCTCAGTCAGCTCATTTCTGGAAGGGACAAAACTAGAAGAAGACACAAATCAGAAAGAGGTGATGGACCAGGCATCTTTAGCCTCCCCTAACTGTTCTGAATCAGAATCAGAGTCAACTTTATTGCCAAGCGTGTTTGTATCCCCCAGTGAATCTGACATTTCTGAAAAAACAGTCAGAAAAAGTCCTGAAAAAGATGGTTGTACTGTGTTCATCCTGGAGGTAGATGAAGATACAGACCAGGATTTACAGGACATTACCATAAATGTTCAAGTTCTAACAACTGCTGCCATGATGGAGGAGGAAGAGAAGGAGTCCTCCACTGAACAGATCCAGGATTTCAATGATGAAACGGAACAAGATCAGGACATTGAGTGTGAGGAGACCGTGTTCAATGTGGCGGGCGGCTTTTCCAAATGGTCTGAGAAAACATCTGGTGAGGAACATTTTAATGAGGATAGACTTGTCCCGGTTTACCAGGAAGACCAGGATGAAACCAGAAGTGACCAAGTTCTGAGCGATGCTGCAGTCTATGCGGGGGGGGAGACCACCCCTGATGTTGTCAGCAGCTCCCCCAGATTGCCTGAGAAAAAATCCACACAAGTAGCTTTGGAAGAGGATGGAAGCACTGGGCATCCTTCCACCAACCTATCCACCTGTTCTGGGATAATAAGCGGATTCTTCCAGTCCATCAGTGAAAAGTAAGTATCTTAACTCATCAAATATTATCACATTATTCATAGTATATGTGTATTGTTCCTGTGACTAACTATTTCATTCTCTTCTGTTGTTTTTAGGCAATGGCGAGAATTAAGCGAAGGCGTGTACAATCATGATGTGAAGGAGAAGCTGCTGCAAATGTGTACAGATGTGATGACTTTAATCAGAGACTCTGTCCTTGAAATCATCACAGTCTTCATGTGTGAAACATCCACATCCTCTGGCGGCACCAACATGATGGTTCCGATGTCCTCTGAACATCTGATGGAGTTTTTCAACTATGACATTTACAATAGTGTGGAAAGCTGCATCAGTCAGGCTTTCTGTGATGTCACTGGAGGGGACATCCCTGTCAAAGTTAAACCAGAGTTCACAGAGGCCATAGTAAAAGAGGTCATCGCTGAGATCAACGCTTTCCCAACTCTGACCACAAAAGCCGCTAAAATCAACAGAGAACGATCCAAGAGAACCTTGCCTGGAGTTATTTCAACTATGAAGACCTTCCTCACAGGACGTGGCCATGCGGTAAAGACAAAGTTCCAACGGACAAGAAGAGATATTGAGCCTTTAACCGTAGGTTTACCAAGTGAGGATTCCGTCCAAAGCAGAAAGAAGACCAAAATACCTCTGTGGAGAAGACTCTTCTGCTGCTGCTGCTGAACAACTTGATTTCAACTTGTATATATCTCTTCTATCTCTTCTTCAATCTTATGCCTATCTGACCCCCCCCCCCTTCCTTTTCTTTACCATCCCTTCCCCATTACTCAGTTCTTTTCTCCTTTCCCCATTTTCTCACACCAACCGGCCGTTCATCTAGAGCCAGGTTCTGTCGGACGGTTTCTTCCGGTTAAAAGGCTTATGCAATGTAAATTATTGGGCAGCACAGTGGCGAAGTGGTTAGCACTGATGCCAGCGAGAACGTCACAGGTTCAAATCTGTGTGGTTTGCATGTTCTCCCTGTGTCTGCGTGGGTTCTCCCCGGGTACTCCGGCTTCCTCCCACCGTCCAAAGACATGCTGGTTAGGTTAATTGGTGATTCTAAATTGGCCGTAGGTGTGAGTGTGAATGGTTGTCTGTCTCTCTGTGTGGGTTCTCACCGGGTACTCCGGCTTCCTCCCGCTGTCCAAAGACATGCTGGTTAGGTTAATTAATAGATTAGGTTAATTGGTGATTCTAAATTGGCCGTAGGTGTGACTGTGAATGGTTGTCTGTCTCTCTGTGTTAGCACTGTGGCGACCAGACTGGCGACCTGTCCAGGGTATATCCCCGTCTCTCGTCAGATGGGATAGGCTCCAGCAGTTCATCTAGAGCCAGGATCTGTCGGACGGCTTCCTCCCACCGTCCAAAGACATGCTGGTTAGGTTAATTGGTGATTCTTAAATTGGCCGTAGGTGTACATGGTCGTGTGAATAGTTGCCTGTCTCCCTGTTAGCCCTGCGATAGACTTGCACGACCCTTAACAAGATAAGAGATTACAGAAAATGAATGAATGACTTGTAAAGTTTTTTGAGAAGACGCTTCACAACTCATCTGAGTAGCTTCCTCAGTTCTAGGAGACTAGTGGAAAGTTTGAGGTTTAAATAGAAAACTCCTACTGAAACTTGCTTGTTGTGTCAACAACCAGAAACCGGTGCAGCTAATTTTCATTAACAGTTAGATTCTTGCCTGACGTAAGAGCACTATTTCCTATGAATGGAGCTCTAACGACCCTTGTCTGTCAGAAGCTCCAGTTGCAAGGTGTGAATGGGATTCAAACTTCTTGGGGACAGAAGTTAATATTGTTTTGTAAATCACTGGCAGACTAAATCTGAGTCCACTTCCTCCGTTTAGAGAAGGTTTTTTCCAGTCTGACATAGATGACTTTCTTTACTCCTCTTTCAAACCATTGGTCTTCTCTGTCGAAGATCTGGGCGTTGTTGTCTTCAAGGGAGTGTCCTTTGTCCTTTGGGTGTCGGTGAACTGCTGAATCGTTTCCTAATGAGCTGGCTCTCCTGTGGTGTTACATGCGTTTAAGGATGCGTTGTTTGGTTTCCCCAATGTATAAATCTGTACACTCTTTACTGCTGTGAACATCATACATCACATTACTCTATTTCTGCCTGGTGTTTTGTCTTTAGGGTGGACCAGTTTTTGCCCAAATACATTCCATGGTTTTAAAACAAACTGGATTGCAGTGTTGCCTGAAAATTCTCCTGAGTTTCTCCCACACCCCAGCCACATAGGGAGTGACGATGTTCTTCCTTTTGTTGTACTCCTCTGTTCTTTTTAGGTATCTTTTTGAGTCTTGGACAAAGGCCCAGTTGGAATATCCACATGTCTTGAGTGTTCGTTTGATGTGTTTCTGCTCCTTCTCCTTGTCATCCAGTCTTGTGGGTACAGTCTGTGCTCTGTGCTGAAGGGTTCTGATGACCCCTAGTTTGTGTTCCAGGGGGTGATGGGAATCAGAGAATTGGTGCTGATCAGTGTGAGTTGGTTTCCTATATACTTCAGTTTTGAGGCTTCAGTCTTCTTCCACGTGCACCAGACTGTCCAGGAAAGCCAGACTATCTCAACTGATGTCCTCCCAAGTGAAGCTGATGTTGCTGTCCACTGCGTTGATCTGCTGTGTGAAAGATTCCACTTCCTGTGTCTTGATTTTAACCCACATGTCGTCCACATACCTGAACCAGTGGGGGGCGGTGTTTCCCGTGAAGGAGTTCAGGGCTCTGGTCTCTACCTCAGACCCACCCAGACCAACTCTGCGTGTTGCTCGATCTGTGCCTGATGACCACCTATTTCCAGTTTAATGGAGGTTTCTACAGGATTGTGCAGTGGGGTCACCAGTATCACCCTGAACTCCTTCACAGGAAACACCCCCACCCACTGGTTCAGGTATGTGGACGACATGTGGGTTAAAATCAAGACACAGGAAGTGGAATCTTTCACACAGCAGATCAACCCAGTGGACAGCAACATCAACTTCACTCGGGAGGACATCAGTTGAGATAGTCTGGCCTTCCTGGACAGTCTGGTGCACGTGGAAGAAGACTGAAGCCTCAATACTTAAGTATATAGGAAACCGACTCACACTGATCAGCACCAATTCTCTGATTCCCATCGCCCCCTGGAACACAAACTACGGGTCATCAGAACTCTTCAGCACAGAGCACAGACTGTACCCACAAGACTGGATGACAAGGAGAAGGAGCAGAAACACATCAAACGAACACTCAAGACATGTGGATATTCCAACTGGGCCTCTGTCAAAGACTCAAAAAGAGACCCCAAAAAGAACAGAGGAGTACAACCAAAGGAAGAATCTCGTCACTGCCTATGTGGCTGGAGTGTCGAAGAAACTCGAAGGAAAATTTTCAGGTAACACCTCAATCCAGTTTGTTTTAAAACCATGGAATGTACTTGGGCAAAACCTGGTCCACCCTAAAGACAAAACACCAGGCAGAAACAGAATAATGTGGTGTATGCTGTTCACAGCAGTGAAGAGTGTACAGACTTATACATTGGAGAAACCAAACAACCCATCCATAAATGCATATACCACCATAGGAGAGCAAGCTCATAAGGAAATGATTCAGCAGTCCACCGGCGCCCGAAAGACAAAGGACACTCCCTTAAAGACAACAACGTCCAGATCTTCACCAGAGATGGTTTGAAAGGCGAGTAAAGGAAGCCATTTATATCAGACTGGAAAAATCTTCTCTAAACAGAGGAGGTGGACTGAGATTTAGTCTACCATTGATTTATGATCAGTTTTAACTTCTGTCCCCAAGAAGTTTGAACCCCGTTCACACCTTAAAACTGGAGCTTCTGACAGACAAGGGTCGTTAGAGCTCCATTCATAGGGAATGGTTCTCTAACGTCAGGTAAGAATCTAATTGTTAATGAAAATTAGCTGCACTGGTTTCTGGTTGTTTACACAACAAGCACGTTTCAGTAGGAGTTTTCTATTTAAACCTCAAATTTCCCACCAGTCTCCTAAAACTGAAGAAGCTACTCAGATGATGCATGGTGAAACGTCTTCTCAAAAAACTTTACAAGTCCAGTTTCCTTCACAGACTCCACACACACCAGCCCCCACCCATCTTACTGTGAAGCTCCATACTCCATCTGTTGTCGTGGTCTCATCAACCTGTGTCCAGTCTTCATGTCCTCCTGCAGTCATCCAGTCCTACCTGAATGAACAATTCTCCAACCTGCCTATGATTCCTCTCTCCAGATTCCACATGTGCTCTTTAGTCAGATGTATATTTATCTGCTTTCTCCTGCTGTTCTCTTTTCTCTCTTTCTCTGTCTCTACCCGGCTGGCCTTAAGCAGATGGGTCCCTCCATATGAGCTGGGTTCTGCTCAAGGTTTCTTCCCGTTAAAAGGGAGTTTTTCCTTGCCACCGTCGCCTTCAGGCTTGCTCTGGGGGTTTCAGGCCGGGTGTTGAGATGATTTATTAATGCTATATAAATAAAACTGAATTGAATTAAATCAAGTCCTTACGAAAGTTTCTCAGCATATTTAGGACAAGCAGTGTAATCAGTATACTCAGAGAAGAACAAACATTAATCTGCTGCTTTGGCAAGTCATTACAATAGAGAAAATTGTCTCAGTTGCTAAGCTAATGTTTCATTTATAGGAAGTGAACAAATACTTTTAAAAACATATCACAGTCTAATAGTGTCTCTCAGTGTGAGACAGCAGTAACATGTGGCCAAATTACAGACTGTATAAATATGGACAAGACATTTAAAAATTGTTAAAATGCTCAGTCTCACGGTTGCCGTGGCAACTGGTAGTTGCCATCATGTCACATCCTGTTTCTGTAGCATCAAATAACTGAAACGATACTTTTCCAAAAAACTGACCCTTGAACATTCATCATATCAGCTACCTAAAATGACACATAAAGCTAAATAATTATATTTGTATTTTAGTGTTTTACTTTGGTCCAAGTCTCATTCACTAATATGGAGGGAGAGGAGCTCATGAGATACATACCTGTAAGTATTTCAGATAAGGTTACCAAAGTACAGACTAGTGTAATACGAACTTTAAAACTACAGTACAGTAACATCCAAATAAAGCTATTATTATTTTTCAATACATTTGATGTATAACAATTATATGAACACGTAGTTTCCACTCTTCTTGTAGCCCAGCCGACCCATGGGGATTTCATAATGGGATTTTGTTCAGTGGAGCAGTTCAACCAGTAGTGAACAAAGTACCTCTGTACCCAACTGGATAGTCCCACAAACAATCAGAGCAAGGAATTATGCTTTAATCTCTGTTAACTGTTCTTTCCTCTCATGTTCTATGAGGGTGTTTGTTGTAAACAGAAGAACTCACACTCAGTTCAGTACTGGCAAAAATCTATTTCTATTTTAATAACAAAAATATTACCGTTATACAAGCAGTGGTTTAACAAGTTATGATCAAATACACTCATGGGAAACATCAGTGTTATAGATAACACATGTCCAAGTTGTTTAGTCTGCTTTATTATGTTAACAGATGTGACAGTAATTACAAATACTTACGTCTTGTGAGATAGCTAACGTTTTCAACCTCTTTATTATTATTGTTGTTGTTATTGATGTTTGTCACCCAGATTTATCTCTCCCAAAATGTCCTACAGAATAAAAAGGTAACTGGTTAATAACAGCGGAAGAAATAAATACCATGGCCTGTCTGGTTCAGGACAGAAACACTGGACAAACCAGAGGTTGCATTGCGCTAGACTTTTTTGTTGTCTGTCATTTTGACTGACAGGGTCATAAAAAGTACTTAAGTACTCAGAAAAGTATTGACTTTAAACGATAATAATAAATAAATATAAGCTGCTGACACGTCTTGTCCGTACTCTGAACGGGACTGCTAGCGTAAACAGCTCTTAGACGGTACCGTAGGGTTGAATTGCTTCATCAACTGACTCATGTGCATACCTTGTAAAATAAATATTGCACAAGCCTGCGCTTCTTTAACATAAACATAAAGAAAAATCTGTTCATGCAAAAAAATGTTAATTTTTTATTTATTTTTACTTTTTACTACGGAAGCCGTAAACGGCCATGCATTCATACATTTTATTTCCTCCATTTTCCCATGATAAAGATTTAATTATTTCGAGATCTCGAGATAACGAAACTTTGTTTTCCCATGATAACAATATAATCTCGAGAAAAAAACAAAACAATATTGTAGTAGGCATAGGCGATAGGCGTGACTAGCCCGTTTTTAGGGGTGCTTGGCCACATAAGAGTTGAAAAAAAAATGGTTGTTTTATTTTAAAATTGTTTGTTTATGATACGATGATAAAACAAATAGAATCGAAGAAAACGCGTGGTTTAAACTTAATATTTTAATGAATAAAATATTCGCCACACACACACCAGTATGATCCACCTCTCTCATTTATCGCTCCTTCCCTCACGCAGCACGCACACACTTTAGGTTTGTCCGACCACCTGAGGGGCGTGGCTCCTATAAGTTACCAAATGATCTATTTACTTATCACTCAGCACCAACACATCACAGCGATTAGCAACAGCCCTAACTTCTACTGTTGTTGTTGTTCTTGTTCAGTAGGAGTTTACTTGATGACATTGTTGTCTCTCTCTGGTAGCTAATAGTGCAGGTTATCAATCAACCACTGTCCATATATATCATGTTTTATGTATATATGAACTCTGACCTCATCTGGTGTCAAAGTTCAATATCATGCGCAAGACAAACCGCCATCTTTGTTTTCACCAACGTATGGAAGTGGCCGCGGCTACGTTATGGAGCTAGATGAGGATCACGACAACAGAAAAACACGGAAGAAAAGTTAAAGATAACGTACCATGTTGTGGTACGTCCCAGTGAGTGGGAAGAAGCGTTCTTTTTTAACCACAATAAAAGAAACGTGCGTATATCTCATGTACGGGGTTACTGTGGCAACGGCAAAATGGCACAATGAGGAGAGACACTTCAGTTCAGTAGTGTCACGCTAGCTTCCATGCTAACTGCTAGCTTCCATGCTAACTGCTAACTCCCCGCCTTGCAGCGCACTGTGAGTTAAAGGCAGTGTTTTTACCAGGGACGTGCGGTCAGGAAGGGAAACGTAATGACGATAAAATTAATTATACTATTGATAAAATGAATCATACTATTTGTCCATTGGTCTGATATAAATCGGACATAAATGCAATTTCTGTATGATTCCCGTCATTTCGATTATTTTTATAGTCAAAATCGCTGAATTTACTAATTACTTGTGTGAATACAGGGAGCGACGCGAGGCCGAAGCGCCAAGCCTAACCTCGGCTTGTGTAAGCTGTCCGCGTGCCTGTGGCTGACTCTCTGTATGGCATCAATATATTGGTTGTCCACATTTTTATCACCAATCATCCATAGCACAATTATCTGACATTAAACCGCATTGATATGAGGCAGCCAGTACTTGTGCCTGATAGAAGAGGGCGCTAGTGAGCCACGGGTTCATGCTGTTGCTCTTCTTCTACGCTGAGTGAACTGTACTGTCGGTCCATTAATGCTACAGATTTGTACAAATGTGCTGTTAATTCGAACAAAAATAAAACAGGCGACTTTAAACAAAGTGCTGCAAATGTGCTCATTCACACAGAGCAGTCAAGAATGATAACTAAGTCAGAGACATGTGATGTGAGTAAAGTTGAAACTGAATCATAGGAACAGAAATAAAATGTTTCATCTTTAAATAATTAAGTTTCTACCGTGTAAATCATTACTAATATGTATTTTGAGGATTCATTAACAACAATATGAAATAACAGCACTCACTAACTTGAGCCTTATTAGTGGGGCTGCGCAAGCACAGCCCACTACTTGTTATTGTCGTCTATTTTTATCTGTGCACGCCCCTGCAGGCAGGCACAGCCTGCCTGCAGGGGCGTGGCACATATATTGTTATTGCTCGCGTTTAATATTCTTATTTTTCTTCCGGACTTTTTTCGGTTCGCTTCTTCTCCCAGAGTTTTGGAGACATATAGACGAATTTATATGGAGACGTGCGCATTGATTGGGACAAGTGTGCTATGTCTCACATAAGCGATCCGTCCAACGGGGCGAGAATAAACGGCGAAATTCCCGCGTCTCGTAACATGGAAGTGAATGGAGAAGCCCGGAAAAAAGCGGCAACATTCCAAAATGGACAGCTTGGCTTTGCTGAGCGATCACTCAGCCGTGCTTTGGAGTAGAAAAATGCTTTGAAGTTTGTACGAGGCACGGGAAGTGTAGCTTCGTTTGTCTGAAAACGGCGTTTCGATAGCTTTTACGGTTTGGTCGGGGTCGCAGTTTACGTTTTGGTGACATTTTGGAAAAAAGTTCAAAAATCGTCGTTTATAATGGGGCTCTATGGGCGCACTCTAGCCGCACTGTAGGTTCAGAGTTTCGTCGAAATTCTGAAAAAAAAAGGTTTCAATCTCACGTGGCGGCCACAGGTTTTGAGCTACAGAGATAAAAACTACATAAAAACGTAGGGATTTTTGTTGCCTTTCAGATGATGTGTGTTTTATTCACGTGGGACGTACGGTTGGGACAGCAGGCTCCTCCGAGCGAGGAGTGCGCCGACAGCTTTTCGAATTTTTCCCCATGCGTGTGTATGTGGAAACCGAGAGGGATTTTTCGACGATTTTTCGAGTCGCACACTTTCTTTCCAAAACGACTACGGCCACAATTTTGGCAGTACGCGCGTGGGAACAACACTAAATTGTAGAAAACCCTCGGCCGACGCTCACGATGCGTTCGTTTTCCTGATAGGACTTGTAGTTTTTGATTTATGACCGTTTGTTCGGACCGGCCGAGCTGGGGTTCACTTTTTTTGGGGGGATTTTCTGACTCAGGCAGAGGTGAGAAGGAAAAGGAGAGTTCAGCAGCAGGTGCCCCTGGTGACCATGGCAACGGCCCCTAACGAGCATGCAGGAGGAGAGGAGCACATTCACACAGACGCAGAGTGCCATAACATTATGAACACTGAACCGATCCTGATGAACAAACACATCGCAGGTGTGCACACAGAAGGCTGAGGGACACAGAGGGAGATTATCTGCCATAACATTATCACCCCCCCTCCCCTTCCCACTATAGCATTACAGACACAGATTGACAAAACATTAGGGACTCTCCTCAGTCTATTACAATGGGGAGGCATAACACCCCATGACCCCCCCCCCCCCCCCCACCTCCCTCTCTCCCTCCATCTTTCTCCCTCCCTCCCTCCTTCTCTCCCTCTCTCCCTCCCTCCTTCCCTCTCTCCCTCCATCTCTCTCCCTCCCTTCCTTTCTCCCTCTTTCTTTATATATATAATTGCCGCCCCCACGCCATTTTAGCATGACAGTAATAGACTGCCAAAACATTATGACCACTTAACGCATTACAGGACTATATTAGGGTGCCAGAACCTCACACTATGTCCCCCCACGTCATTTTAGCATTAGAGTAAAAGGCTGCCAAAACATTATGACCACTTCTCTCATTACAGGACTATATTAGGGTGCCAGAACATGACTCTATGACCCCCCCGCCTCCCTCCACTCCATTTTAGCATGACAATAATAGACTGCCAAAACATTATGACCACTTCTCTCATTACAGGACTATAGTACAGTGGCAGAATCTGACACTGACCCCCAACTCCATTTCAGCATTACAGTAACAGGCTGCCAAAACATTATGACCACTTAATGCATTACAGGACTACATTAGGGTGCCAGAACATGACTCTATGACCCCACCCCCCTCCACTCCATTTTAGCATGACAATATTAGGCTGTCAAAACATTATGACCACTTCTCTCATTACAGGACTATAGTACAGTGGCAGAATCTGACACTGACCCCCCACTCCATTTCAGCATTACAGTAACAGACTGCCAAAACATTATGACCACTTAAAGCATTACAGGAGCATATTAGAGTGGCAGAATTCTATGACATCAAACTCGCAACCAACATAAGCACGCACACATCACCGGCACAGTCAAAATTTCCGCAGGAATTTTCTAGTTATTATTATTCCCACGGATTTTCGGTCGCTATCTCCTCCCGCACAGTTCATCGCACATACACGAAAAATACATCAAAACGTGCGTATCGATCGGGGCGGGTGTGCTATTATTCAGTTTCTCCAGGTCGGAACTATTCGCGACATAGTCGCGAATATTGTTTTTGGGGGGTTTATAATGGGTGTGTATTGCGCGGAATGTTCGCGCTAGAGTGAGAGGCCCAACAGTTAGAGGGCGGGCTGCTCTGAAAAAATGTTCAAAATATTTTTTTAAAACTGTGATTGCTTCCACAAATTTCACTCTACACATAAAATTTTCTCCAAAGTAGTAGTCATACTTGTCCTGATGCCTACAATGTGTCTACCTAACCGATAGGATTCACAGTTTTTGAATGAGAAGCCTAGAAGTGAGGAGTGGACAGCCTAACTGCTCCATAGGACCCAATGTTAATTCAGCAAAGTTTTTCGTCACAAAAGTTTAACGGACGGTAGTTTTCAACTCGCTAGAATGTCCACTTTTTTTACACTAGGAAGAATAAAAAATACATGTCTGTGTTCATGGAAGCCTTGTGGTAGTCACTGTGAAAAAAGTTTGTGAGTAACTGGCATACGTTTTTAGTAAATGGCAGTGGTTCGAGGGAGTGGTTCTGTGCTTCTTGGTTAATCAAAGCACCTGCGCAGCAGCAGTTAAGGAGGGGGAGGGCTGTTTCCCGCTCTGTCTCACTGACGTCACACACGCGCACACACACACAGAGGGAGCGAGGCTTGGGGAAAAAAAAAAAAAAAAAAAAAAAGGACGGAGCGAGGCCTGTGGCGCATATGCTAACATATGCTAACTTCGACGGAAGTTAGCATATGTTAGTTAGCATACGTTAACATATGCCAACATGCTAACATATTAGATGTCCCTGCACTGCTCTCGGTCTCTCTCTGAAAAAAATAAAATAAAAATAAAACCTCCGCTCTGTCGCTCTGATCACTGAGGGGCGGGGCTGCTCTTCACACACAGCGAGGGAGAGAGAGAGAAAAGAGAAACGCAGCGTGTGCAGCGGCAGCAAAGAGGAGTTAAGTGATCTGTGGAGACTGGACGACAACACGTGTCAGTGTAAGTGAAATAAAACCTTCACAAGTTGAAAGTCAACAAACATAACCTCCTTCGCAGAGGCAATAAGTACCACTAGTTCAACAAGCATAAACGTGCATCATCCCACACAGCAAAAGGACTGCGCAGCGGACCTGCCGCGGATGTATGTCGGCTTCCGGAACGGACCCGTATCGGGGTCCAGATGCACTCAGGAACTCCGCCGTGGCTCCGCGCTGCTCCGCATCCGCGATTAAAGCCTCACCTCCGCGGCGGGTCCGTTTGGGACCCGCTAATTGATACATACTCATAAAGGCTCATCCGGCCCGGGTCCGTTTTGGACCCGTTTATCTCATTTTCCAAATCCCTTCTGTTCATGTTGTAGGATAAACTAAACTATAGGACAAAAAAAAAAAACGAGGCTATCACTGGGCTTAGCCTGGCTACTACAGCAATGGTGTAATCTTAAATCTGCATTGCCTTGTATTTTTAACCTAACAATATTGTCAACAGAAAATGTTCAAGTCATGCATTTAATGTACAAAAGTGATAGCTCAATGGAAATATAAAATTGACATTAACATTTATGAAATGTTATAGGTTATAGTCTATGTTTTTGTTAGGTTACTACATTCATTATGTGGTCAAAACCTAATTTAGTGCTTTATACAGGCGCCAGGTCGGTGCAGACAAAAAATATGCCATCTATTAGGCTACAACTTCAGTGAAATGCTGCGTTATACACAGCTAAAATATCAGAAACTGGTGAACGACAAGAAGTTCAATAAAAATATGTTTTAATTATTATTCCTCTTAGCCTAGGCCACACCTGACACTATGACCCCTCCACTCCATTTTTACATGACAGTCACAGGCTGCCAAAACATTATGACCACTTCACTCAATACAGGACTATATTAGGGTGCCAGAACATGACTCTATGACCCCCCCCTTCCCCAATCAGTTGGGATTTCTACAATTATCCATGTGTTAAGTGTGTTTGTGCCCAACATAACTTCACTGCTAATATATGTTAACTATTAGCCAACCAATGACTTAGCCTGATGCTGGCTTTCAGGTGGAGCTGGGAGGGGTCTGCTGCATGTACTACTGACCCATATAGCAAAGCTATAGGGCCAGTAGTGGGCTGTGCGAAGCACTACTACAGCCTCTGCAATAGCAACTGCGAGGATAAGATTAGGTGAAAAATTGTAGCATCGTAGCATCGTAGTGTTGTATCATGTCATCTTAGCGCAAACTGCTGCCGACACAGCCCCACTCTCGCGATTTCCCGCAGGGGAATTGTCTAGTTATAATTATTATAACTATTATTAAAGGTGAACTTTTTCGACTATGTTATTCAGTAAGTTTGTATCAAAGGTAGCCCTTTGAATTACTCGGTACCCTTGAAGTAGCTCTCAGTTCCAAAAAGGTTGGTGACCCCTGCTCTAGCATGACGTCTATCTAGGTACCATTACGTGTAGGTCATTGCTGAGCAGGCAAAGGGTTTTAAAGCTCCTTGAAACCTTCTTAGTGTGCACTCTGTTAAAGATGACTCGCAGATTAGCTCTGCCTTCACTCGTTGTAACCACCCACTGATGAACTAAAACACTGAAGCTATTTCTACCACCGCTGCGTCTGTACAGTTGAACAGGAAGAGACCACTTCAGTCTGCAGCAAGACAACATGGAGGTCGGAGCTTTCTGCATCACATTGTGTGAGTACTGGCTCCTTTCCAGATTAAAACATAATGATAAAGACTTTATTTACAATTAAAACGCTCAATAAACTTAAATTCAGCACTTTTAACTGAATTATTATTCTGCACCACATACGACATTTAACAGTAAATATGCTGATCATCGTGAGCAGTTGTAGGAGACGACAAAACATTTAATGATTCGTCTATTTTCTTTGCGTCTTCAGTGACTGTGATGATCCTGCTGTGTGCACAGGATCAGGAAGTTGGTGAGTAGATGTTTTGTTGGGCAGTTGTAGAAAAGAGGAAAAAATATCTTGAGATTGGTGTGTTTAATCATCACAGGAGTTCCTCTATTACTTTTCTACTTTTAAATGTTGTAGACGTCGTCCAGCAGTTCACAGGAGTAAATGTCTAAACTGAATTTCTCTGTTTTTCTTTGTCTCAGATGCAGCTTTTCTTCGTATCTCTCCAAACAGACTGCAGTTCTTTGAATATGAGTCGGTCACTTTGTACTGTGAGGGAGTCTTTTACTGTGAAGTTGAAAGTACACCCAAAGGGAGGATGCCCTTATGTTGCACCTCTAATAACAGAACATCAAGAGGACCTAACTGCACCATTGAAAACCTTTATCTTGAGGATTCTGGAAAGTATTGGTGTGAGGAAAGAGGAAAGAGAAGAAACATCATCAACATCAATGTCACTTGTATGTTTGCAGTGAGGCAGTGATATTTTGTGATTATCTCAACGTGATTTCAAGATAAATTAAATATGATCATGTTCTTCAGCTGGTTCTGTGATCCTGGAGAGTCCTGTTCATCCTGTGATGGAGGGAGAAGATGTGACTCTGAGCTGCAGAACCAAAATATCTTCCTCCAACATCACAGCTGAGTTCTGTAAAGATGGAGTCCGCAAGTGGAAAAGGTCCACATTAAAACTGAGCATCGAAATAGTCTCCATGCTTCATCAAGGATTCTACAAATGTCACATCTCTGGAGCAGGAGAATCACCACAGAGCTGGCTGACTGTTAGAGGTGAGATTTTAAGTTTAACACTGTATACAAGTGATGTGTTTGCTATAACTGCTTTTTTTTTTCTCTTTTTTTTTTTAGCTGTCCCATCTTCAACTCCACCATATTATCATGAAGAGATGAGTCTTATCTCCTCCTGCAAGTGTAATGGTAAGAAGGCTTAATCTGAACTACACTATGGAATTGTTAAATCACTAAAGTAATAACAGGGTGCCGTCCTGTTGAATGCGAGGCCTTTTCAGAGATAAATGAATTGCTCTTTGCTTCCTTCACTTCTATTTAGTCACAACCACTTTCTGTCTCATGTCTTATCTCTCTTCAGAAATTCTCACAGATCATCGTCCCTCCTCAGATCACGGCTGTCACATTTACCCCATCCTAAGGACCGTGTTAACCATCATCATGGTGGCTCTGCTGCTGCTGCTGCTCGGATGTCTTCACTGTGTGATAGTCAGAGTTATGAAACATGACTCATCTCCAACAGAAGAGAGAGCTTTCTGTTATATTAAAGAAAAAAATGGCCTGGATGACAACCAATACGAGAATTAAAGCTAGCTTAGTCGCTGAGATCATGAAGTTAGTATTCTATCATGTCTATAGTGAAGCCCACTGCTATCAAGCTGCTTTCTATGCTTCTAGACACAGGGTTAGACGCTGTAACTGGATCAGGAAATGAGCGTCTTGCTGAGAAACTTGTCTAACGTGTCTGCAAATGTGGTTTTTAAACCTTTCGCACTAGCCATAGCTCTGATACATGGTGTTTAAAATAAGCACAGCGTCTGAGCGCTTCTATTAATTGATGCTGGTTTGTAGAAACGTGTGAAATGTCACAGTGTGTCAGCACCATTTGGTGTCTTCTGCTGTTGCAAACTTTTGTAAACTAGAGAAAAATAAACTGAGAAATGCATTAACATGCTGTTCTTTAAAGTGGTGGTTTTTCATTTTCTTCCAAGGTTATATTTAATAGCATTTAAAAAAAAGAAAAAAAATACTTTTTAACTTGAATGGTGCACAGCAGATGAGTAAGGCAGAAGTGAGGTGAAGACAGATGTGAAAAGAATTCATGTAAGAGAAAATGAAAATCATGATATTCTTAAACAAAGCGTTTCAGTTTTTACACACTATTGGCTAGAAATGTTTTGATTTAAAAACGATCTGCTTGGAGGATAGAGGGGAACGAGATGGACAGTTGACAGTATTTTTGTTCAACTTTTTCTTTAATTGGCAATGTTCTGGAACCACAACAGCACGTTGGAAAGTCTGACCACCTGGCAATCTGGCTCAAACCAGACTACGAGAAAGGGCTCAAGACAAAACCAGTCACAGTTAGAACCATTAACACCTGGACTGATGAACAAGCGATCCTACAGGGCTGATTAGAGGCCACAGACTGGAGCAATTTCAAAGCGACCACTAACGACATCCATGAATACACAGAGATAGTCAGGACTGTGCGTTTGTTCCCCAACCAAAAACCCTGGTTTAATGGGGACGCAGAAAATAAGGAGGAGGCGGGAGGCTTTCAAGTCAGGAGATCATGTGGAGTACAAGAGAGCATGGTAAGAGCTGCCGTAGTCCATGAAAGGGTCAAAAAGGGTTCACTCCCAAAAACTTGAAGGCTACTACCTCAACCACAACACGCGCAGCATGTGGCAGGGAATCCAGTCTGTCCCCACCAGCCCCACCTATCACTTTAACAAAGATCTCACTGGGCCATAGGTGGGACTCAACCGGGCTGCAATTGGGTTTGTCTGCACTGTCCATAGTTGCCCAATCTGTGCATGATGGGGATCTAATTGGACTTTAGATGGTGGATATCTGAGGAATTTAAATTAGACCCACATAGGTCCAGACAGTCTGAACACCTTCTATGCCAGGTAGGACAGGCTGAACACAGCCCTCAATAGCCCCCTGTGACTCCACGAACACTGCCTTCCAGGTTACACGTGCAGAGGTCCTGAAGGCTCTGAAGAAGGTGAATCCTCACAAGGTGGTGGGACCTGATGGAGTGCCTCCCAGAGTACTGAAGGCCTGTGGGCAATAGCTAGCCCGTGTGTATGCTGACATCTTCAACATGTCATTATCCCAGGCTGTAGTTCCCCATATCTTCAAAACCTCCACCATCATACCAATCCCCAAAAGACCAGAGACACCCACCCTAAATGACTTCAGGCCGGTAGCACTCACACCAGTCGCTATGAAGTGCCTCAAAAAATAGTCCTCACCCACATCAACAACACGGTCCCAGACATGGTCGATCCCCTCCAGTTTGCATACTGCCCCAACCAATCAGTGGACGATGTGGTAGCAGCAGCCCTTCACCACACCCTGCAACACCTGGAGAGCAGCAGTACGTATGCCAGGATGCTCCTCCTGGACTACAGTTCTGCATTCAACACCATCCGCCCAACCAGACTGATCAAGAAGCTGGCAGACCTTGGAGTCCCCACTCCCACCTGCAACTGAATCTTGGATTTCCTGACCGACAGACCACAGGTGGTGAAGATGGGAGGATGGGTGTCTGCTGAGTTCAGGGACAGCACAGGATCACCACAGGGCTGCTGCCTCAGCACCAAACCCTTTACCCTGTCCATGCACGACTGCGTCTCCACCCAAGCCGCACCATCATCGTCAAATATGCTGATGACACCACCATCCTGGGGCTCATCAAGGGGGAGATGAGTCAGGATACAGGGCCCTGGTCAACAACATCCTTGTCTACGGAGAGGAGAACGACCTCATCCTCAACACAGACAAGACCAAAGAAATAATTCTGGACTTCAGGAAGAATCCTCGCCCTCTACAGCCTCTCTTCATCAGAGGGTCACATCTGACCTCAGATGGACTCTCAACACCACAGCCACATTGAAAAAAGTCCATCAAAGGCCCTATTTCATCAGACTGGTCAAGAAAGCTGGTCTGAACTATTGCCCCCTCAACCAGGCCTACAGAGGCCTGATAGAGAGCATCCTGACCACAGGCAGCACTGTGGTCTGGTATGACAACACCACACAGGCAGAGAGGAAGGCTCTGCAAAGGGTCATAAAGACAAAAAGTATTAAATATGAGGTGTATGTTCTTAAAAAAATGAGGTAATATGTCAATCCTCAGAGAACCTACAGATATCTCAAATCTCAATTTCAATGATTATCTTACAATGAAAATGTGTACACTAGCGCCATCATCTTTCAGTACACTGCAACTACACATGTTGGCTCCAACTATCACTTTAACAAAGATCTCATTGGGCTATAGGTGGGACTCAACCAGGCTGCAACTGGGTTTGTCCACACTTTCCACAGTTGCCCAGTCTGTGCATGAGAGGGATCTAACTGGACTTCAGATGGTGGCTATCTGGGGAATTTAAATTAGACTCACATAGGTCCCACTTGTGCCTTGAACAAGTATCTCACTGGGCCATAGGTGCGACACGACTGGGTTACAAGTCGACGCAGTGGCCCAACCTATGAATACCCATATAAGGTATAAGTGGGAACTAACTGGTTTTCAGGTGAGGCCTATCTGGATTTTTTTCATATCAGAAACTTGAAGTCTCCACCCATGCATTGAAGTATCTGGGCACTTGGGATGAGCTTTTACATGAACTCAGCTCTCTCTTTTAGCATCTAATCAACTGGTGTCATGCACTAGCAGCCACCTTCCTGACAGTATGTTAATGCCTGTTTACATTCCTCTAGCCTGACCTCTATACCATTATGTGTAGGTCATTGCTTAGCTGCTTTTTATTTTTAAACAAAAAGCATGCAAAGCGTTTTTAAACTCCTTGAAACCTTCTTAATGTGTACTCTATTGAAGTTGACTTGCAGATTAGCTCTGACCTTTGCTCCTTGTACCACCCACTCATGATGAACTAAAACACTGAAGCTATTTCCACCACCTCTGCTTCTGTACATTCGAACAGGAAGAGACCACTTCAGTCTGCAGCAAGACAACATGGAGGTCGGAGCTTTCTGCATCACACTGTGTGAGTACTGGCTCCTTTACATAATAAAACGTAATGGTAAAGACTTTATTTACAATTAAAAAGCTCAATGGATTTAATTTAACACTTTTAACTCAAGTATTGAGTTAAATGTCTTTGCCAGATACGACATTTAACAGTAAATACGCTGAACATCAAGAGCAGCTGTTGGAGACGACAAAACTTCTATTGATTCATCTATTTTCTTTGCGTCTTCAGTGACTGTGATGATCCTGCTGTGTGCACAGGATCAGGAAGTTGGTGAGTAGATGTTTTGTTGGGCAGTTGTAGAAAAGAGGCAAAAACTATCTTGGTGAGATTGGTGTGTTTAATCATCACAGGAGTTCCTCTATTACTTTTCTACTTTTAAATGTTGTAGACGTCGTCCAGCAGTTCACAGGAGTAAATGTCTAAATTGATTTTCTGTTTTTCTTTGTCTCAGATGCAGCTTTTCTTCGTATCTCTCCAAACAGACTGCAGTTCTTTGAATATGAGTCGGTCACTTTGTACTGTCAGGGAGTCTTTTACTGTGATATTGAAAGTACATCCAAAGGAAGGAAGCCCTTCTGTTGCACCTCTAATAACAGAACATCAAGAGGACCTAACTGCACCATTGAAAACCTTTATCTTGAGGATGCTGGAGAGTATTGGTGTGAGGAAGGAGGGGAGAGCAGAAACATTATCAACATCAGTGTCGCTTGTATGTTTGCAGTGAGGCAGTGATATTTTGTGATTATCTCAACGTGATTTCAAGATAAATTAAATATGATCATGTTCTTCAGCTGGTTCTGTGATCCTGGAGAGTCCTGTTCATCCTGTGATGGAGGGAGAAGATGTGACTCTGAGCTGCAGAACCAAAATATCTTCCTCCAACATCAGAGCGGATTTCTATAAAGATGGTGTCCGCGGTTGGAGAAGCTCCACAGAAAATCTGAGCATCAAAACAGTCTCCAGGCTTGATCAAGGATTCTACAAATGTGACATCTCTGGAGTTGGAGAATCACCACAGAGCTGGCTGTCTGTTGGAGGTGAGATTTTAAGTTAAATGAGGTGTACAAGTGAAGTAAGTTGCTGTAACTGTTTTTTTAAGCTCTCCCATCTTCAACTACACCATATTTTCATGACGAGATGAATATTATCTCCTCCTGCAAGTGTAACGGTATGAAGACTTAGTCTGAACTACACTGTCGAATTGTTAAATCACTAAACAAATAACCTGGGAACCGTTCTGTTGGATGCAAGGCCTTTTCAGAGATAAATGGATTGCTCTTTGCTTATTTCACTTCTGTTTAGTCACAACCACTTTCTGTCTCATAATGTTTTTTTCTCTTCAGAAACTCCCACAGAACATCATCCCTCCTCAGATCATGGCTATCACATTTACCCCATCCTAAGGCCTGTGTTAGCCATCGTCATGGTGGCACTGCTGCTGCTGCTGCTTGGATGTGTCCACTGTGTGATCGTCAGAGTTATAAAACATGACTCATCTCCAACAGAATAAAGAGATTTCTATTATATTAAAGAGAAAGATGGCCTGGATGACAACCAATACGCGAATAAAAGCTAGCTTAGTTGCTGAGATCATGAAGTTAGTATTTTATCATGTCTATAGTGAAGCCCGCTGCTATCAAGCTGCTTTCTGTGCTTCTAGACACAGGCTTAGACGCTGTAACTGGATCAGGAAATGAGCGTCTTGCTGAGAAACTTGTCTAACGTGTCTGCAAATGTGGTTTTTAAACCTTTCACACTGGCCATAGCTCTGATACATGGTGTTTAAAATAAGCACAGTGTCTGAGCGCTTCTATTAATTGATGCTGGTTTGTAGAAATGTGTGAAATGTCAAAGTGTGTCAACACCATTTGGTGTCTTCTACTGTTTGCCTTTTTGTAAATTCTAAAGAAAAATAAACTTAGAAATGCATTAACATGCTGTTCTTTAATGTGGTGGTTTTTCCATTTTCTTTCAAGGTTATATTTCATAGTATTTAAAAAAATAAATAAATAAATAAACTTTTTAACTTGAATGGTGCACAGCAGATGAATAAGGCAGAAGTGAGGTAAAGACAGATTTAAAAAGAATTCATGTAAGAGAAAATGAAAATCATGATATTCTTAATCAAAGCTTTTCAGTTTTTACACACTATTGGCTAGAAATGTTTTGATTTAAAAACGATCTGCTTGGAGGATAGAGGGGAACGAGATGGACAGTTGACAGTATTTTTGTTCAACTTTTTCTTTAATTCGCAATGTTCTGGAACCACAACAGTACGTTGGAAAGTCTGACCACCTGGCAATCTGGCTCAAACCAGACTACGAGAAAGGGCTCAAGACAAAACCAGTCACAGTTAGAACCATTAAAACCTGGACTGATGCACAAGCGATCCTACAGGGCTGATTAGAGGCCCCAGACTGGAGCAATTTCAAAGCGACCACTAACGGCATCCATGAATAAACAGAGACGGTCAGGACTGTGCGTTTGTTCCCCGACCTAAAACCCTGGTTTAATGGGGACATAAAGAGGCAGGAGACGTTCAAGTCAGGAGATCATGTGGAGTACAAGAGAGCAGAGTGAGAGCTGCAGAAGTCCATCAGAACCGCAAAAAGTGCTCCCTCCCAAAATTAAGAAGGGTACTACTTTAACCAGAACACACGCATTATGTGGCAGGGAATCCAGTCTGTCACAATCTAGAGGAGTACCACACCAACGATGGACCGTCGGGACGCCACCCTTCCAGACAGCCTGAACACCTTCTATGTCAGGTTGGAAAGGCTGAACACAGACTCACACTCAAAAGCCCCCTGTGACCCCTCGAACACTGCCTTCCAGGTTAGGCGTGCACAGGCCCTGAAGACTCTGAAGACGGTGAATCCTCACAAGGGGCTGGGACCTGAGGGAGTGCCTCCCAGAGTACTGAAGGCCTGTGGGGAATGGCTAGCCGGTGTGTATGCTGACATCTTCAACATGTCTTTATCCCAGGCTTTAGTTCCCCATAATTTCATATCAAAACCTCCACCATCATACAAATCCCCAAAAGACCAGACACACCCACCCTAAATGACTTCAGGCCGGTAGCACTCACACCAGTCGCTATGAAGTGGCTCAAAAAAATACTCCTCACCCACATCAACAACACGGTCCCAGACATGGTTGACCCCCTCCAGCTTGCATACTGCCCCAACTGATCAGTGGACGATGTGGTAGCAATAGCCCTTCACCACACCCTGCAACACCTGAAGAGCAGCAGCACGTATGCCAGGATGCTCTTCCTGGACTACAGTTCTGCTTTCAACATCATCCGCCCAGCCAGACTGATCGAGAAGCTGGCACAGAGCTTGGAGTCCCCACTCCCACCTGCAACTGAATCTTGGTTTTCCTGACTGAAAGACCACAGGTGGTGAAGATGGGAGGACAGGTGTCTGCTGAGCTCAGGGACAGCACAGGATCACCACAGGACTGCTGCCTCAGCCCCAAAGTCTTCACCCTGTACACACACGACTGTGTCTCCACCAAAGACGGCACCATCATCGTTAAATATGCTGATGACGACATCACCATCCTGGGGCTCATCAAGGGGGGAGATGAGTCAGGATAAAGGCCCCTGGTCAACAACATCTTTGTCCATGGAGAGGAGAACGACCTCATCCTCAACACAGACAAGACCAAGGAAATAATTCTGGACTTCGGGAAGAATCTGCGATTAGCGCCCTCTACAGCCTCTCTTCATCAGAGGGTCACATCTGACTAGACCTGGACTACCTGTTGAACCGCTGCTGCTTTGCCTTGGCTTTTGTTTATTGCTTTCTTTGCCACTAAAGAAAGTATTTGGACCAATCGCTGTACCGACTTTAACTGTTTTGCTAAAGCGACTATTGGACTAATCGTTTTGCTTGACTTTGTACGACGCACACTCACCACTCCACCAGGGCCTGTTGCTTCCTGGGCGAAGCGGGGGCTCGGCGAAGCGGGGGCTTGGCGAAGCGGTCCCTTTTATCGTTGGTGCAGCCACATTTTAAAGTGTGTGTGCTTGTGAGAGAGGACAGTGTGGGTACTTATAATTGATTTTGGCCCTTTGTGATCATTTCTTTCTTTTTTGTAATTGTTTTTTTGTGCAACCCCAAAATACGTTTATTTTGTTACTTTTGTGTTTATTTTTGGGGGGTTATTATGGGTTGCATTTTATAGAGTTTTGCTTGTTTGTGATTGTGTTGAGTTACTATAGATTCTGTATACGTAATTGTTTCGATTCCTCTTTTGTTATTTATCGTTTTGTTTCCTTAACTTTTCCCTAACTTGAGCTCTCTGGTTTCCCCCATTCAGGTGCTGACCCAACGGTGGTGGATTGGTGTCCTGGTCACGGTGTCCGCTTATTTTGCATCTGTATTTTGTTCATTCTTTTGTTTTACCTTCATGTGGCTCAACCTATGAATGAGGTATGAGTGGGAACTAACTCTTTTTCAGGTGAGGCCTATCTGGATTTTTTTCATATCAGAAACTTGAAGTCTCCACCAAGGCATTGAAGTATCTGGGCACTTGGGATGAGCTTTTACATGAACTCAGCTCTCTCTTTTAGCATCTAATCCACTGGTGTCATGCACTAGCAGCCACCTTCCTGACAGTATGTTAATGCCTGTTTACATTCCTCTAGCCTGACTTCTATCTAGGTACCATTACGTGAAGGTCATAGCTTAGCTGCTTTTTGTTAAGAAAAAGCATGCAAAGCGTTTTTAAACTCCTTGAAACTTTCTTAATGTGCACTCTATCGAAGATGAGCTCTGCCTTCGCTCTTTGTACCACCCACTGATGATGACCTAAAACACTGAAGCTATTTCCACCACCTCTGCTTCTGTACAGTCAAACAGGAAGAGACCACTTCAGTCTGCAGCAAGACAACATGGAGGTCGGAGCTTTCTGCATCGCATTGTGTGAGTACTGGCTCCTTTCCAGATTAAAACTTAATGATAAAGACTTAATTTACAATTAGAAAGCTCAATGGACTTAAATTTAACACTTAACTCAAGTATTATTCTTCACCAGTTATGACATTTAATAATAAATATGCTGAACATCGTGAGCAGCTGTACGAGACGACAAAACTTTTATTGATTCATCTATTTTCTTTGCGTCTTCAGTGACTGTGATGATCCTGCTGTGTGCACAGGATCAGGAAGTTGGTGAGTAGATACTTTTTTGGGCGGTTGTAGAAAAGAGACAAACATATTGTGAGATTTGCATGTTTAATTACCACAGGAGTTCCTCTGTTACTTTTCTACTTTTAAATGTTGTAGACTTCGTCCAGCAGTTCACAGGAGTAAATGTCTAAACTGAATTTCTCTGTTTTTCTTTGTCTCAGATGCAGCTTTTCTTCGTATCTCTCCAAACAGACTGCAGTTCTTTGAATATGAGTCAGTCACTTTGTACTGTGAGGGAGTCTTTTACTGTGATGTTGAAAGTACATCCAAAGGAAGGAAGCCCTTGTGTTGCACCTCTAATAACAGAACATCAAGAGGACCTAACTGCACCATTGAAACTCTTTATCGAGAGGACTCTGGAAAGTATTGGTGTGAGGAAGGAGGAGAAAGAAGAAACATCATCAACATCAATGTCACTTGTATGTTTGCAGTGAGGCAGTGATATTTTGTGATTATCTCAACGTAACTTCAAGTTTAATTAAATATGATCATGTTCTTCAGATGGTTCTGTGATCCTGGAGAGTCCTGCTCATCCTGTGATGGAGGGAGAAGATGTGACTCTGAGCTGCAGAACCAAAATATCTTCCTCCAACATCGAAGCTGATTTCTATAAAGATGGAGTCAACAAGTGGAGAAGCTCCACGGGAAATCTGAGCATCAATCCAGTCTCCAGGCTTGATCAAGGACTCTACAGATGTCACATCTCTGGAGTTGGAGAATCACCACAGAGCTGGCTGACTGTCCGAGGTGAAACATGTAAAATTTAAAATTTTACGATTTTAAGATTAATAAAGTGTATACATGTGATCTTATTATTTTTTTTTTAGCTTTCCCATCTTCAGCTTCACCATGTTTTCATGAAGAGACGAGTCTTACCTCCTCCTGCAAGTGTAATGGTAAGAAGACTTAATCTGAACTTCACTGTATAATTGTTAAATCACTAAACAAACAACCAGGGAACCATCTCATTGGATACAAGGCCTTTTCAGAGATAAATGAATTGCTCTTTGCTTCTTTCACTTCTATTTAGTCACAACCACTTTCTGTCTCATAATGTCTTTTCTCTCTTCAGAAACTCTCACAGAACATCGTCCCTCCTCAGATCACGGCTGTCACATTTACCCCATCCTAAGGACTGTGTTAACCATCATCATGGTGGCGTTGCTGCTGCTGCTGCTCGGATGTCTTCACTGTGTGATAGTCAGAGTTATAAAACATGACTCATCTCCAGCAGAAGAGAGAGCTCTCTGTTATATTAAAGAAAACGATGGCCTGGATGACAACCAATAGAAGACTAAAGCTAGCTTAGTTGCTGTGATCATGAAGTTAGCATTTTATCATACCTATTCTCATATTTCATTTAGATTTAAACTCACTGCTATCAAGCTGCTTTCTATGCTTCTAGACACAGGGTTAGACGCTGTAACTGGATCAGGAAATGAGCATCTTGCTGAGAAACTTGTCTAACGTGTGCAAATGTGGTTTTTAAACCTTTCACACTGACCATAACTATACATGGTGTTTAAAATAAGCACAGCGTCTGAGCGCTTCTATTAATTCATGCTGGTTTACAGTAACATGTGAACTGTCACAGTGTCTCAGCACCATTTGTTGTTTTCTGCCGTTTGAAATTTTGTAAAATCTAAAGAAAAATAAATTTACAAATGCATTAACATGCTGTTCATTAATGTGGTGGTTTTTCATTTTCTTCCAAGGTTGGGACCAGATGGACAGTTGACAGTATTTTCATTCAACTTTTTCTGTCATTTGCAATGACTTCATGTTTGGATTGTTAATAAACACTAGAGTCTATTGGGTATAACATGTATGCAGCTTCTCAATATATTCACCACAAAGTCCTTCCTCTAGGATGAGCATTCACATTGATTCACCCCATTTAATTATTTATTTATTTTTATTTGCTTGCAGCCCATCGGTGGTCAAAATCTATTGTCAGACACAAGCAGCCGTCCTTTCGACTGTATGTTTGTGTACGTTTACATTCCCCGAGACTTGCAGTACTCAGGAAACCATCATTTTATTGTTGTTGCAGGTCTGTAAACTCCAAGTTTACTCTAAAACTCTTTATTTTACTAAAGGTCATATACTACTTGGATACAAGACTTTGTTCAATACAAGTGGTCTGTCACTTGTGCAATCAACTGACAAAAAGTCATGTAATTTAGTTTGACTTGTACACAACAGTGTCATTTGAAACTAGAGAAGCTATTCTTTCAATTGACACATAATTGCATTTAAACAGCTAGCCTCAGCCAACAGCGAAAACACCAAAACTTGGACTTGGAAAGTCAACGTGGTAGAATTTCTTCTTATGTCTCAATATTTTGACAGATATGAAAACAATTGTCAACTGATATGGTTTTCATTACCTTTTGCAGTCCATTTGAGATGATTCACAGGATTCTGCAACAACTGTGTAGCACATGGTGACTTGCCTAACAGAATCTGGGCCCTCTGCTTCAATTTCATACATGGTGTTTGTCTCTGTCTCATGGGCTAATGATGATACTATAAATAGTAAATACATATCCATCTTGTATAAAAAGAGACTTGTGTGTCCATTACCTCCTGAAGAGGAATCAGTAGTATTTTGTAGCCGGATTTGTGTTCAATTGGCAAAAACTGTTTGGGTACCACGGTTCTCCAAATAACCAAATGTTCAATTCTGTAGTCAGTGTCAGTTGGGAAGGTTGGATGTGCTCTAGGGAATAAGCTGTCTCTCAGTCTGCTGATTGTAGTTCTGAGGTTTCTGTACCTTTTCCATGAAGAGGAACAAACAGTCCATTGCCCAGGGTGGGCAGGATCTGCCACGATCCACCTGGCCCTCTTTTGGACTGCACGGACTGAGTCCAAATCTGGGAGAGGACCCGCCCCACAATCCCCTGTGCAGTTCTCATCATGTGGGCTGAGTCCCTACTGTCTTGTGCTATGCAGCTCTCATACGAAACTGTCAAGAGTGACGGGAGCTGGGCTGAGCACACAGCCCTGCAGCATTTCAGGTCCTGCCACCTGCCACCTTTTCAGGTCCTGCAGCTTTGTTGATGTCCATCTGTCTCAGGGTGGAGCTCACTTGACGAAGCTGCAGGACAAGAGGATGATGTTGCTCCTCCAGTTGGGGAAGAGGCCTAGTTGTATTGAAGAGAGCAAAGAAACTGAATGCTGTTAGTTGTACACTATGAGTTGTTAATATATAGCACTAAGCTGCTGATCGTGGCCAGCCACGTTCCACCGTAGGTACTTTTGCATTTGGCGGAGGACGCAGCCTGGTTGGCTCGGAAGAAAGAGCACCCCTGTAGCTCTAACCCAGCATCTGTAATGTTATTTTCCAGTCAGGTCTCAGTGACGGTCAGTCTCAGTAACTTTGTGCTAATGCTAATAAACCACAAACCAACACTGAGAACATAGCAAACGTCACTGAGTGCAGATTCACTCTGCGCCTTCGCTCTTTGAACCACCCACTGATATTAAACTAAAACACTGAGGCTATTTCCACCACCTCTGCTTCTCTACAGCCACACAGGAAGAGACTGCTTCTCATTCTACGCTTCATCTGATGTTCAGTCAGTCAGCAGCAAGACAACATGGAGGTCAGAGGTTTCTGCATCACACTGTGTGAGTACTGGCTCCTTTCCAGATTAAAACTTAATGATGGAGTCTTTATTTACAATTAAAAATCTCATGCACAAGACTGAACGTTATTTAGTGAGTAAACTTAAATTTAAATCATTTGTTGTTGTCTTTTTGCATCTTCAGTGATGATTCTGCTGTGTGTACAGAACCAGGAAGTTGGTGAGTGGATGTTTTGTTGGACAGTTGTAGAAAAGAGGCGGAACATACCTTGAGACTGGTACTGATGGTACTGTCATTAAACGTTGTAGACGTCTAAACTGATTTTTTCTGTTTTTCTTTGTCTCAGATGCAGCTTTTCTTCGTATCTCTCCAAACAGACTGCAGTTCTTTGAATATGAGTCGATCATTTTGTACTGTGAGGGAGTCTTTTACTGTGATGCTGAAGATAAATTAACTGGGGAGAAGCCCTCGTGTTGCACCACTAATAACAGAACATCAAGAGGACCTAGCTGCATCATTGAAAATCTTTATCCAGATGATTCTGGAGAGTATTGGTGTGAGGAAGGAGGAGAGAGAAGAAACATCATCAACATCAATGTCACTTGTATGTTTGCAGTGAGGCAGTGATATTTTGTGATTATCTCAACGTGATTTCAAGATAAATTAAATATGATCATGTTCTTCAGCTGGTTCTGTGATCCTGGAGAGTCCTGCTCATCCTGTGATGGAGGGAGAAGATGTGACTCTGAGCTGCAGAACCGGAATATCTTCCTCCAACATCACAGCTGATTTCTATAAAGATGGAGTCCGTAAGTGGAGAAGCTCCACAGGAAATCTGAGCATCAAAACAGTCTCCATGCTTGATCAAGGACTCTACAAATGTCACATCTCTGGAGTTGGAGAATCACCACAGAGCTGGCTGACTGTTGGAGGTGAGACATGTAGGTTTTTTTTCAAAATAAGATTCTTAAAGTATTGATCACGTATGTGTGGGAAACAATTCCCATCTCCTTAAGTTTCATCTTTTCCTCCCGTCGATACACCAGATCTCAAAGAGTCTAATCCTGCCTCCTCTTCCTCTGCAAGTGCACGATGGATCATCATCTCCGTCTTGTTGGTGCTTCTCTTGTTGGCTGTTGGACTACATCACTTTGGCAGATTTCCCTTTCTCAGAGGTGAAGAACATAAAGTGAACTTTACTCAATGCATTCACTGGTTTTGCTTTGTCACAACACGATTCTTCCACATACACAAAACACATACACCTCAGTGTTGGGTTGCTAGGGTAAAAGCTTTTTCATGTTATAAATCCTTCCACAAAGTAATAATTACAGGAAACACTGTACATTTTTCCAAATTAAATTAACTTCCCTCTTACGTAACTCTTGTCATTTCAGTTCGGAGGGTATTATGGTTTCCACCACCATGTTCAAAAACCTTTAATTTTTTTTAAAGATATTTGTTTACAGTTACATGCAGTCCCTGATTCAGACTCATCAGAGCAACAGACAGGTAGGTTTAATGTTAAGAGATTAAACATTTAGCAGAAAGGATATTAAATTAGTATATTTATTGTTTTGTGTGCTACTGTAAACCAGTCAGGGCCCATGTTGTTGTTGTTGTTATTGCACAAGCTTAAAAAAAAAGTTCACAGTCTTTTGACCTCAGGTCTGTTTGCTGTGTTACAAATTGAAAATAGTTTCTGTGCAAAAACAAACATGTGGAGTTTGACAGCGTGTGCACTTTAACCAACACATCAGAGAAGTTTCGGTTTATTTTCATCAGGCAGTTTAACCAACTTGCTCCATTAGCTTTGTTTGTCCACACAGTTGCTCATCAGATGAGCGCTGCCGCTGCTGTTGCTGCTGTTTCTAAACGTGTCGCGGTTAGCTGCATATCTGATGTTGTTGCATTGCTTTTTTAGGTTTGTGGTCAGCAACAAGACGAGAGTTTGTTGTGTTTCACCGATGAGAATAAAAGTCATGTCCTACACGTCAGAGCGTCTGTCTGAGTTTGTTCTGTGGTACAAAATGGCAGCGTTTTCTCACGTGTGTCATGATAATTATAACTACAGCAGAACGTGCCTCGGTTTTATGAGTGAAATTCATGCACGTCATCATGAAACAACCTGTGGTACAGTCACGATGACACTGACAATGATCTTGAGGGTTATGTCTTTCGAAAGCACAATCAGACGATCTTCAGTCAGAGACAGATCTATTATTATGAATTTCTTGGGTCATCAGTAGTTAGAATACACTCCACCCTCGGTCAATGAAAAGGTCATTCCTTGACCTGTTTTTTTTTTTGGTGGTTGTACTTCACCAAGACACCTTACCAGTATCTTGCCAACTCATCTTCCTTGTCTGTGTTCTGATATTAGTTTCACTGGTCTCTCATTACTCTGTGTATGTATATATAGTCCTGTCTTATCCCTTGTCACTTTGTCTGTCCAGTTACTGTGGAAGTACCTGTTGTGCTCTCCAGCTATTCCCTGTGTTCCTTTGCTTCTTGTGTTTCTTAACATCCTTTGGTTTTTAGATTACTTTGCTTTTTCTGCTACAGTTTCCATGAATCCAACAAAAGACAAACTGAACCTTGCTATTTGATGAAGAGAGGAGACCACTCCTTTCATCCTTGAAATTGTCACATTGTTCGTGTGTGGAACACATCTTGAGACCAAAAGACCACCCACCTATCACTTTAACAAGAATCTCACTGGGTCAAAGGTGGGGCTCAACCGGCCTGCAAGTGGGTTTGTCCATGTTTTCCACAGTGGCCCAAGCTATGAATGCCCATATTATCACAACTCAGTGGCTGCAGGTAAATGACAAAATCAGTTGCAAAGAATCAGGGCAGTACAAGGGAGAACATGAGGGCAGGAAGTCAAGACACCTGAAACAAAAGAAGATGCTTAAATACAACAAAATGAAACGGGAAGACAACAAGAAAACATGACGTCATCAAGGACGAGACTTAACACATATGGGATCTAACTGGTTAATTTATATGAGGGACTCACAGACCCACATATGTCCCACTTGTGCCTTGAACAAGGATCTCACTATGATACCCTGGACTGGTTGCCAGTCCATCGCAGGGCCAACACAGAGACAGACAACCATTCACACTCACATGCACACCTACGGGCAACTTGGAATCACCAATTAACCTAATGAGCATGTCTTTGGATGGTGAGAGGAAGCCGGAGTACCCGGAGAGATCCCACGCAGACACAGGAAGAACATGCAAACTCCACACACGAACCGGTGACCTTCTTGCTGTGAGGCATCAGTGCTAACCATCTCGCCACTGTGCTGCCCAATATGTGTGGTATTTCTATAAACTCTTGGTCCAATTATAGCCCAGGCCCGGGTGGGTGGGATATGCCGCAATCCAGTTGGCCCATTTTCAAACCCCGGTTTGCATGGACTGAGACTCCCTACTGTCTTGTGCTGTGCAGCTCCCATACTATAGTGTCATACAGAAACAGAGGATGGGCGGTATTGTGGTCCTGTAGAACTCAACAGGAGAGTTCAGCCCTCTTCAGCTACCTGAGGAAAAAGAGCCACTGTTGGGCCTACTTCACCAGGTGATGACAGACCACGTCAGGTCAGATGTGATGTGGATGACCAGGAATTTGATGTCGAGGAGCTTGCTCTGTCTTCCTGGACCTCCTATAGTCCACAGTGACCTCCGTGGTCTTGCTGGTGTTCAGATGAAGGTTGTTGTCTGAGCACCACTCTGTCAGGTGTTGTCTCTCCTGTCTGTAATGGGTCTCATCACTGATACCCACCACGTGGTGTCATCAGAAAACTTTAAAATTGTGTTTACGGGATGGATGGCAGAACAGTCATGTGTGAAGAGTGTGACGGGAGCTGGGCTGAGCACACAGCGCTGCGGCCTTTCGGTGTGGATGATGTGCAGCCCCCAATTCTCACCACCTGAGGTCTGTTGGTGAAAAAGTCCCTGATCCAGAGGCACATAGAAGCAGAAAGTCCGTGTCAGCTTGTCCAGAAGGACAGAGTTAAAAGCTAAACTGAAGTAGCTAAAAAGCATCCTGGTGTACGTGTTAGGATGCTCAAGGTGTGAAAGGGCTGTGTGCAGAGCTATGGAGACTGCATCCTCTGTTGATCGGTTTCCTCTGTAGTTGAACTGGTGGCTTATCCTTGATTCTCTCAAAGCACTTCAGACTTTTCAGGTAGAAGGACAATGATGGAGGACCTGAGTCAGACAGAAACTGTGGCCAGCTGCAGAGACAGGTTTAAAATGTCCATGAAAACTCCTGCCAGCTGGTCAGCACATGGTCTCAGGGTGCGACCTGCCACCTTTTCAGGTCTTGCAGCTTTGTTGATGTTGATCTGCGTCAGGGTGGAGCTCACTTGACGAAGCTGCAGGACAAGAGGTTGCTGTTGCTCCTCCATCTGGGAAGAGGCCTAGTTGTATGGAAGCGTGCAAAGAAGCTGTTAAGAGTGTTAGGGAGGGTGTGCTCAAGGTGGACCTCCTGGTCGCTCTCTTGTAGTCTGTTATTGTCCTGATGCCCCTCCACATGCTGCATGTGTGGTTGTTTTCAAAGTGCTCCTCAATGTGTTGCCTGTATGTGAGTGCGCCAGCTGAATCCCCTTTTTTAGTTCACGACTGGCCTACTACTACTGGCCTTATTCTAAGCCATCCTATCACCAGACCTGTAGGCAGTACCCAGGCCTTTGACCAGCAGCTGTACGGTACTGTCCATCCAAGTCCTCTGATTTGGAAAAACCGTGGGTAGAACCTACCTTGGTGAGTAGAACAGCATCAGTGCAGAATTGTACATAGTCCAGAACAGATGACAAGTTAGCCTCCAGGTCCGAGGTCCATTTAAACACTCCCTTAGCCGGTGTGTTCATAACTGTCCAGCAGAGCTGAAGAAGCCTCCTCAGACCATACCTGCACTGTTCTAGTGGTTAGTTTAGTTGTGCAGATCAGAGGATGGGATGTGGTCTGACATACCCATGTGTGGAACTGCTACAGCCTTGTATGCTCCCCATATCTGAAAAGCCGAGAGCTCCGAGCCCCAGCGTACAAATGTGCTGTCATCTTGGAAACAAGACAAGCCAATGGGCCAACATAATTACTAACTGACAACCAACCAAATTTGAAACATAATACAGGAGTCCTTCCCTGACTCACTAACTAAAAACAGGGAAAAAATTAAAGCTGCGAGCAGTGTTGAGTGGGCCCTCGCACCCAACACCTGTCAGCGACTGGCAAGGACGGGGTCACTGCAGTTCTCAGCGGATACAGTGGAGTAACAATGCACCATGGCACAATGCAGTTCAATACTTGTCAGAGTAAATCATCTGTGACAGATGGCTCTTTTGAATGTATTCTCTCTGTGGCATCACCAAACAATTGTATAATTATTGTCTCTGTGGCATCAAAGTTAAAACAGCTGCACCCATCATTAAACACACACACACTGGCAGCCAGCCACCAGAAAAACAATGCTTTGGCTCCATCTGCTGGACAAAGTAGCGCATGATGGATTCAGTCAGACGAGGACAGATTTCACTTTCACTATCATAACATGCCCAAAGTTTAACGAAAAGTCACAATTTCTGCAGTGAGTGACCACAACCCATATATGCATGTCCTGACAACATTTGCAGAGAATCAAAACACAGTGACAGTAACAGCAGGTCACACTACAAATATGCTCCAAAATCAGACATTTCCTGTTCATAATAGGTGGCGCTACAGTAGTTGTAGGAATATTGACATATGGATGAGTGCAGTTAGGGACCATTAACGATACTGTAAAGTTTAATACAGTTTGGACTGAATTACAGCACGTTTAATGCAACTTCCTGTTTCATGGCGCGTCATGAAACTTTGAGGGGCCAGAATACCTACACCACTTCGACAAAAAGTCAAAAACTTATGCCAGGTTCCTTTGCCTATCTTTCGACAACCTATTTCCAAATTTTGAAGTCAATCTGATAAGGCATCAATCGTGAGGGCAACCAAGACACAGTCAAAGTTTTGTCCAATTTTCATAATTTTATCAACATAACAGAGTTCCTGCTGGGTTTAGAATATGGCTCCAACTGACTTTTTTGTGCATCCTGGGATGTTACATATATGTGGCATATTTCCAGATTTTTAGACGCAACGGGCTTCTGGAGGTGGTCCAAAGATGGCGCTACAGAGCCATTTTGCCACGCCCTTGTCGGAGGCCCTTATACATTAAAGTTTTCAGCCGAACAAAGACGTCTGCAAATTTTCTGGACTTTTCGTCCCATTGGGACCCGGCACTTCGTTGCTTGGGCCCTAACAAGACAACACAACTGGTTTATCATCCCTACTTGACAGAACTGTGTTGGCAAAACATTCAGACCTTGAAGTGAACAATACAGTCAGAGTGTGGAGTGGTTCAGCTCTTGATAGGTCACAAGAAAAGAGAAAGAGCACCTGGCTTCTCAAACAAAAGCCTTTTTAAACCCCAGCTCCTCCAATCACTGGCTGGCCTACAGGAAGCTGAAACTAAAACTGAAAACAGGAACCCCTGCAGGCAGGGACGGAGACCAATACCACACAGGCACTCACACACATGACCCACAGTCATAACAGGACTCAGTGGTTAAATGTGTGGGATGCTTTTAAGATGCTTCCTCACTGTCTCAGCTATGCATCAGACTGTGTGCTAATAAGTATATATACGAATGTTAATAAACCACAAATCAACATGGAGAACAAACCCTCTGAATTCAGTTTCAGCTTGTGTAGAACGTACTAACTTCAAACTATATACCAGTTGTTAAATTTTGTTGATAGGGCAAGTAAACCCTAATGCCTATTGGTGGAAAAATGCATCACATCAGCCAATCAGAATATTATATGGCAATGGTTGCTAAGGAAGAGGGAAACTTTGCAGGAATGACGCTATATACAATCTATGTAATAACAACGGTGAAAGAGAGAGTGAGATTTGAGACATTTGTAAAATCACACGTGAGGTTGTGCTGCAAAGAATGATACCAAACAAGGCGAGGACAATTATACTCTACACCTCAGAGGGTTACGTAAATGTTAGAGTTGCTATGAATGCAGATTCACTCTGTCTTTGCTCATTGCACCGCCCACTGATATTTAACTAAAACACTGAGGTTATTTCTACCACCTCCGTTTCTCAGAAATCACACAGGAAGAGACCAGTTCTCATTTTGCACTTCAGTCTGATGTTCAGTCAGTCAGCGGCACGACAACATGGAGGTCAGAGCTTTCTGCATCACACTGTGTGAGTACTGGCTCCTTTCCAGATTAAAACTTAATGATAAAGACTTTATTCTCATGCATGCGAAAGTCTTTGAACGTTATTTAGTGAATGAACCTAAAAGTAACTAATCTATTTTCTTTGCGTCTTCAGTGACTGTGATGATTCTGCTGTGTGCACAGGATCAGGAAGTTGGTGAGTAGATGTTTTAGTAGTAGAAAAGAGGAAAAAAAATATCACCACATTTTCTACTTTTAAATGTTGTAGACGTCGTCCAGCAGTTCACAGGAGTAAATGTCTAAACTGAATTTCTCTGTTTTTCTTTGTCTCAGATGCAGCTTTTCTTCGTATCTCTCCAAACAGACTGCAGTTCTTTGAATATGAGTCGGTCACTTTGTACTGTGAGGGAGTCTTTTACTGTGATGTTGGACATAAATCGACTGGGCAGACGCCCTCATGTTGCACCACTAATGACAGAACATCAAGAGGACCTAACTGCACCATTAAAAATGTTTATGGAGAGGATTCTGGAAAGTATTGGTGTGAGGAAGGAGGAAAGAGAAGAAACATCATCAACATCAATGTCACTTGTATGTTTGCAGTGAGGCAGTGATATTTTGTGATTATCTCAATGTGATTTCAAGATAAATTAAATATGATCATGTTCTTCAGCTGGTTCTGTGATCCTGGAGAGTCCTGCTCATCCTGTGAGGGAGGGAGAAGATGTGACTCTGAGCTGCAGAACCAAAACATCTTCCTTCAACATCACAGCTGATTTCTATCAAGATGGAGTCCACAAGTGGAGAAACTCCACGGGAAATCAAACCATCAAAACAGTCTCCATGCTTGATCAAGGACTCTACAAATGTCACATCTCTGGAGTTGGAGAATCACCACAGAGCTGGCTGACTGTTGGACGTGAGACATGTAGGTTTTTTCAAAATAAGATTCATAAAGTGTTGATCACATGTGTCAAACAACTCTCATCTCTTTAAATTTCAGCTTCTTCTACAGTGAATATAGATCACAAAGACTCTAATCCTGAACCTTGTTCCTCCACAAGCACACCGTGGATCGTCATCTCCGTCTTGTTGATGCTTCTCTTGTTGGTTGTTGGACTACTTCACTTTGTCAGATTACCCTTTATTAGAGGTGAGCAACATAACGAACTTTAGCTTTTCCTTTGTCACAACACGATTCTTCCATGTACACAAATGTCAAAGAGGAGTTCCTCTTGCACAATTTTCCAAATTAAATGAACTTCACTCTTATTACTATTGTTTCTTTGTAAATCAGTTCCTCATGTTACTTTAGTTCCAAAATTCAATATACCTTCTTTTTTACAGGTTTTCTTTCGCGGTTACCAGCAGTGCCTGATTCAGATTCATCAGAGCATCAGACAGGTAGGTTTAACTTTAAGAGATTAAACATTTAGCAGAATGGATACTATATATATGTATATATATTTTTTTTCCAGTCTCTGTACAGGCCAGTGCAGCTGAGAGAAGCCAAGCAATGTATGCTACTGTGACAAACAATAAGAAAAAGAAAGGTATGTCCTCTAACCGGATATGTTGTTAGCCCAGACCACAGTTAGCATGATACTCAGCATTCACACTGTTTGACAAGAGGGCGCTGGTGATAAACGTCTTGGTGTTGTTGTTAACTTTAGCGTCCTGCATAATCAAATCCACAGCGTAAGCTTAGATGAGCCACACATGGGTGTCTGTACAACTTGAGACATACATTCAGTTAAGTTTCTGTAGAGTTTATTTGAAACTTGCATTTTTGATTTCAAGCAGGTTATTGACACAAATCCAACAACTGATCAGATTATAAAATGTAGAACAAGCCAAAGCTCCAGACACATGCTTACTGAAATTGGTGGTTAGCTTAGCTTAGCATTAAAAAAGTTGTGGATTTAATAATTGCAGAACCAGTCCTGTAAAAGCCACATTAAAGGGGAACTACTTTTTTTCCAACCTGGACCTTATTTCTAGCATAAAATGTGATTGTTTATTCACCCAAATAACTTTTGTGTCATTTGCACTTGTTCAGGAAACAATTACATCAACGTAAATCCATATAGCGGGAATGACAGGGCACCGAGACACAGCCTCTAAATAATGCATTATCTGAAGATGGGCTTACAGACCCTGGATAACATCTTCTGACCTGGATGATAACATCTCTGAGCTTGTTTACCTGTAATTTGCCACTGCTATGGTTCATCTACAACCACAGAATTAGAAAAACATTCAGTCATTTTGCAAAAGACTAGTAGTGCAAATAACACAAAAGTCATTTGGGTGAATAAACGATAATATTTTATGCTAGAAATAAGGTCCAGGTTGTAAAAAAAAGTTAAAAAGTTGATATGTTTCAGCTGTGATTGTTTCTCTCTCAGATGAAAATGGAGATTTACCCGTTTACCACGCTTTGGGCCTGAGTGGTGCTCCACAGCTGGGTCAGAATTCAGATTATTCATAACATTGTTAATCTCAACATCAGTGAATGATTTATTGTAGTAAGGAATATTTCATTTGTCTTCAAAGCAGCAGAGTCCATCGTTCCCTCACCGGCCCAAGCCCCCACTGACAATGACGCCTACTATTCTACAGTTCAGATTGTGAGTCAAATACAGTCTTTTATCTCATCGTTGCTACACTGTTCTCTTTCTATGAGCACATTCTTGCTGTCCACTCATAGTTGCTGAAAGAAAAGTGAAAAAGCAACTCAAAAACCATGAGCCACCGAGCTCCTCATTTTCTGTCAGTGCAGTGTCTACATATCTTGTATGAATGTCCAAACTCTAATTAGGACTAGCCTGTCTCCAAAAATTGATTCTAGTACTATACTTGTATGTAAACCTCTAAGGTGATGTCATTTAAGTGGTCGAGGGCTTCAGAATATTTCCTGGTAGATGGGGTAAGGGTAGAGATTTTAAATCATGATTTGCTTAGAAAAGTAAACTTCTGCAATAACTTCTTTTCTTTCTATAATCTACAACTTCCTTGATATTTGTCTTCTGTGTCCTGTGTGTTACAGGTTGCTGAGTGCTGAGTGAAAAGAGGAGCTTCATAATCTACGTGAAAACCAGGAAGTGAAACAGTTAGGGCCAGTATGGTTTTTGTTATTGTACAAGCTAAAACAGAAAAAAAAAGAAAAGTTAAAATCTTTTGCCCTCACGTCTGTTTGCTGTGTTACAAATTTAAAGTAGTTTCTGTGCAAAAACAAACGTGCAGAGTTTGACAGCGTGTGCGCTTCAACCAACACATCAGAGAAGTTTCGGTTTATTTTCATCAGGCAGTTTAACCAACTTGTTCCATCAGCTCAGTCTGTTCACACAGTCTCTCACCAGATGAGAGCTGCTGCTGCTGTTTCCAAACATGCCGTGGTTAGCTGCATACCTGACGTTGTTGCATTGGTTTTTTAGGTTTGTGGTCAGCAACGAGAAGAGAGTTTCTTGTTTTTTTACCAGTGAGAATAAAAGTCATGTCCTACACGTCAGAGCGTCTGTTTGAGTTTGTTCTGTGGTACAAAATGTTTTTTCACATGTGTCATGATAATTATAACTACAGCAGAATGTTCCTTGGTTTTAAGGGTGAAATTCACACACGTCCTCATGAAATAACCCGCGTTTACACTGACAATGGTCTTGAGGGTTATGTCTTTTGAAACTGAAGTCAGTCTTCCCACGTTCTGACAGGGCAGTCAGAGACGGATCCATTACTCTGAATTTTCTTCTTTTGAATTTCTTGGGTCGTCAGTAATTTCTCCAGCCTCAGCCAATAAAAAGGTCATTCCTCGACCTCACTTCCTGTTTTATTTCTGGTTATTTTACCACGAAGACACCTCACCTTATTACTCTGTGTCTGTTGTGTTCTATTACATAAGTATTCATTAAGCTCTTTTCATTTCCTCCCATTCTCCCCCACTATACCTTGTGACAATCTTAGTAGCAACTCAAAAGCCTGGGTCATTGATCTCCACCTTATGGTGACATCCCTGTCAGAGTTAAACCTGAGTTCACAGTGGCCATAGTAAAAGAGGTCATCAGTGAGATCAACTCATCCAAACTCTGACCACACAAGCCACTGAAGTGAACAGAGAATGGTCTAATCTGGGGTGGAGCTATTTTAACCATGAAGACCTTCCTCATTGGACGTGGCCATGTGGTATAGACAAAGATCAAAAGAGACACAAACAGATCTCACGCCTTTCAGCGTAGAGGACAGAACGAGGATCCATCCTGTTCCAAGTGAAGACTCTGGTCAAAGCAGAAAGAAAGTAAAGACCAAAAAAACTCCATGGAGACTCTTCTGCTGCTGTTGAAGAACTGGATATCACTCTGCACACTTCCCCATGTCCATGACTGAGGTGCCTTGAGACACACAAGTGGCTGCCCTCTGCTCTGAGTGTAACTGTGAACAAATGGATGGATGAATCAAAGTATTTCCCCATGTGGTATCAATTTGCTTTTTTTTTTAGTTGATTTCTTAAATGGCAAAGGGGTTTAAAACTCCTTCAAGTCATCTTAATGTGCACTCTTTCAAAGATGACTTGCAGATCGCTCTGCCTTCGCTCTTTGTACCACCCACTGATAGTAACTAAAACACTGAGGCTATTTGCACCAACAGTTCTCAGCAGTCGAACAGGAAGAGAGCGCTTCTCATTTTACACCTCAGTCTGATGTTCAGTCAGTCAGCGGCAAGACAACATGGAGGTCAGAGCTTTCTGCATCGCACTGTGTGAGTACTGGCTCCTTTACAGATTAAAACTTAATGATAAAGACTTTATTTACAATTAAAAAGCTCATTCATGTGAACGTCTAAATATGACTTAATTAATTGAACTTAAATTTAACACAACTTTTATTCATGAGTATTATTCTTTACCAGCTGCCACATTTATGTGAATGATGCTGTTGAACATAGTGAGCTTATTGATTTTCTTTGCGTCTTCAGTGACTGTGATGATCCTGCTGTGTGCACAGGATCAGGAAGTTGGTGAGTAGATGTTTTGTTGGGCAGTTGTAGAAAAGAGGCAAAAATATCTTGAGATTGGTGTGTTTAATCATCACAGGAGTTCCTCTATTACTTTTCTACTTTTAAATGTTGTAGACGTCATCCAGCAGTTCACAGGAGTAAATGTTTAAAAAGGAATTTCTCTCTTTTTCTTTGTCTCAGATGCAGCTTTTCTTCGTATCTCTCCAAACAGACTGCAGTTCTTTGAATATGAGTCGGTCACTTTGTACTGTGAGGGAGTCTTTTACTGTGATGTTGAAGATAAGTCGACTGGGAAGACGCCCTCATGTTGCACCACTAATAACAGAACATCAAGAGGACCTAGCTGCACCATTAAAAACCTTTATCCAGAAGATTCTGGAAAGTATTGGTGTGAGGAAGGAGGAGAGAGAAGAAACATCATCAACATCAATGTCACTTGTATGTTTGCAGTGAGGCAGTGATATTTTGTGATTATCTCAACGTGATTTCAAGATAAATTAAATATGATCATGTTCTTCAGCTGGTTCTGTGATCCTGGAGAGTCCTGCTCGTCCTGTGATGGAGGGAGAAGATGTGACTCTGAGCTGCAGAACCAAAATATCTTCCTCCAACATCGAAGCAGATTTCCATAAAGATGGAGTCAACAAGTGGAGAAGCTCCACAGGAAATCTGAACATCAATCCAGTCTCCATGCTTCATCAAGGACTCTACAAATGTCACATCTCTGGAGTTGGAGAATCACCACAGAGCTGGCTGACTGTTGGAAGTGAGACTCGCCACTTTTAAGATGTGTTTGCTTATTTCACTTCCATTTAGTCACAATCACTTTCTGTCTCATGTCTTTTCTCTCTTCAGAAACTCTCACAGATCATCATCCATCCTTAGATCACGGCTGTCACATTTACCCCTTTCTAAGGACTGTGTTCACCATCATCATGGTGGCACTGCTGCTGCTGCTGCTTGGATGTCTTCAATGTGTGATAGTAAAACCTACAAAACATGACTCAACTCCAACATAATAGAGAGATTTCTGTTATATTAAAAAAAATTATGGCCTGGATGACAACTAATAGGAGAATAAAAGCTTGTTTAGTCGCTGATATTGTGGCGTTAATATTTTTTCATACCACATTTCATCTAGCATTAAGCCCGCTGCTATCAAGCTGCTTTCTATGCTTCTAGACACAGGGTTAGATGCTGTAACTGGATCAGGAAACGAGCGTCTTGCTGAGAAACTTGTCTAACTGACCATAACTCTGATACATGTTGTTTAAAATAACCACAGCGTCTGAGCGCATCTATTAATTGATGCTGGTTTGTAGAAACGTGAGCTCTGACAGTGTGTCAGCACCATGTGGTGGCTTCCTCTGTTAGCAATTTGTAAAATCTGAAGAAAATAAACTAAGAAAAGCATTAACATGCTGTTTTTCAATGTTTGTGGTTTTTCATTTTCTTCCAAAGTTATATTTTAGAGAAAAGGAAAAGTTTTTAACCTGAATGGTGCACAGAAGATGAGCGAATAAGGCAGAAGTGAAGACAGATGTAAAAAGAAAGGATGTAAGAGAGAATGAAAATCATGATATTCTTAAACAATTTTATTATGTAATCAATTTCTTATTTCAGAAGAAGCTTTTATAGATAAATCTGGATTGAAGAAGGAAGTCTGACAATTATCCGTTACTGCAGAGACACTTGTTGACATATATATTATATTTATGCAAAGTGTTTCAGTTTTTATGCTGTGGTGTCTAGAAATCTTTTGATTTATAAATGGTAATAATGTCAAAAGCCTCAAAGAGTTATTGCAACTTACTAAGAGCTTGTAGTAGTGGAAATTCGTATGTTCTCACAATATGACAATAAAGGATTCTTGATTCTTGATTCATTGCATAAATATAATATATACAATATTTACATGCGTCTCTGCAGCAATGAGGCTTGTCTACAATCTGCATTTGGCATATTAATGTAAAAGAAATTCAACTGGTTGTAGCGTCTATCGTTAAAAAAGAACTTTTGTGGGTGAGTTATCAGGTTGACCGATGACCAATGGGAGTCATTGCTATGGATCATTTACAACATTTACACAAAGGAAACACCGTCCATGAATTTTGTTGCTGGCACAAAGGTTACCATGGTGATAGTCGGCTTGAAACATCAGGGTAAATCAGATGAACAGTTGACAGTATTTTCATTCAACTTTTTCTTTCATTTGCAATGACTCCATGTTCTGACTGTTAATAAACACTAGAGTCAATAAGGTACTGCAAGCACACAACAAATAAATCCAAGTTGCCTCAGAAAAAACATGATTTTAGCTCAAAAATCATTCTCAATATATTCACCAGAAAGTCCTTCCTCTGGGCTGAGCGTTCACATTAATCCCCCCCCCCGTCTATATTCAAAATGTATTGGTGTTAGACACAAGCAGCCGTCTTCCCGACCTTATGTTTGTTCACATTTACACTCCATGAGTCTTACCTTACTCTGGACACCATTATGTTTGTGTCATTGCTTAGCCGCTTTTTTGAAAACATGCCAACAGGTTTGTAAACTCCATCAAACCTTCTTAATCACTTTTCTATTTAGCTCTTATGGCGCTCTAACAACCCTTGTCCATCAGATGCTCCAGTGTCAAGGTGTGAATGAGGTTGAAACTTTTTGGAGACTTGAGTTTGGAGAGTTGTACTACTGTATTGTAGATGTAAGCACAGGAAAGTGCTAAAAACTCTAGGGCAAAGGTAATGAGCTGGTGGGGTACTGAGCCATAGGCATTTTCCAGATCCAGCCAGACCACGTGGAGGTCAGACTTCTCGTGCTTGGTTGTCTGAATCTGGTCCCAGATCATGGTTGAGTGTTCCACACAGCCGGGAAATCCTGTTTCGCCACCACTGAGAAGAGAATCTTCCCTTCCACATTCAGTAGGGCAGTTCCTCTCAACTGGTTGATGTCACTGGAATCTTTTTGGATGAAAGTTGTTGCTGCTTTGATCTACTCGGATGGGATGGCTTGGGCCTTCCAGACGACTCTTATCAGGTTCCACAGGAGCTTCAGTACCAACGGGCAGCTCTTAATCATTCTGTAAGGCATGACATTCGGACCTGGTGCTGAGGAGGATCTTGCCTTGTCTACCACCTGCCTGATCACCACCTGGGTGGTGTGGTGTTGAACTGGTATTCAAGCTTGGCAGGGCAAAGGACATGTCCTGGCGAACCAAGAGGGACGTTCTCACGGTTGCCTTTTTGGCTTTTCATGTGCTTACCGAGCTCCTGTGCAGTGACTTCCAACTTTTTCCCGTTTTTCTTTTCTTCAAGTAGGCTCTTGGCAAATTTGAAAGGGTCTAGGAAGAATCTTGCCTTCTCCTTCTCTTTCTTGCTTCTCCGTCTGCGGGTACGCTCAGCCTTCCGCGAGGTTGTGAGCCCTTCTCTGATCTGGACCCAGAGTGCCTTCAGACCTTCCTTCACACTCTCATCTGCTTTCTTCCAGGACTTTCTGATTGACCGCCGCTCCTTCACCAGCGTAAGTATATCCCTCTCTCTTCTCCCTGGTTCTCTGGGTGAATTCTTCCTTGACTCCAATAGATGTCAGATTAAATCTCAGTCTGCCTCCTCTGTTCAGAGAATGTTTTTCACATCTGACATAGATGGTTTCCTTTACTCCTCTTTCAAACTAGCATCTTCTCATACTAAAATTTGGACGTTGCTGTCTTCAAAGATTGTCCTTTGTCCTCCAGCTGTAGGTGGACTGCTGAATCATTTCCTGATGAGCTGGCTGCCCACCACGGTGGTGTCATCAGCAAGCTTCACAATCATGTGTGAAGAGTGTGCCCCCGTATGTTGCAGTAAACCTGATCCAGGATGTTACTGTCTCTGGTTGGAAAGTTTATGAGTCTGTGGAGTTTGGGAAGTACTGCTTTAAGTTCCACATGGTTGAAGTCTTCAGCCACAATCACAGCCACCTCTGGGTTTGCATTCATCTGTCTGCTAATTTAGCATTAGCCATTGGTGGGATGTAGACGGCGGCGATGAGGACAGAGTACTCTCTAAGTTTATACGGTCTGCATTTTAGTGGCAGATATTCCAGGTCAGGGGACCACTATGATAACACTGGTAGTTCTACATCATGACTTGTGAATGTATAGCACTAATCCTCCACCTTTGCATTTACCGGAAGACACAGTCTGGTTGGCTTGGAACAAAGGGCGTCCATGTAGCTCCTCCGTAGCATCTGGGATGTTATTTTCCACTGTCAGTCATTTGCTGGATGATCCTCAGCCTGCAGATAGACCTAGTGTTCATCAGAGAGAGACTGGTAAGAACTGGTCTGTGTGGGTTAGCTTGCAGCCTTTTGTTTGCGGTGTCTCCTCTGTCTCCTAGGCCACAAAGGGGGGTGGTAAGAGCGCCAGTGAGCCACTACACTTCTGGTGGAATAAAATCTGGCTTGGGATATGTGTAAAGTCTCTGCTGACTGCCATTTCCTAATAATTCAGCCTGTCTGTAAGACAGAAGCTCAACCTGCGACTCACAAACCAAAAACAGGAGAAAAACAAGACAACAAAACAGGTTTATCACTGCTACTTGGCAGGACATTCAGACCTTGAAATGAACAATACAGTCAGAGTGAGGAGTGGTTCACAGTAAAAGAAAGGGAGCACCTGCTTCTCCAGCAAAAGCCTCTCTAAACTCCAACTCCTCAAGCGTCCTCCAATCACTGGCTGACAGGAAGCTGTAACGAAAAATGAACAGCAACCCCTGCAGGCAGGGAGGGAGGACAATACCACAGAGCCACTCACACATGACCCACATTCAGAACTCAGTGGTTAAATGTGTGAGAGGTTTCCTCACAGTCTAATGTATAGCTGAATACATTAGACAAACAACACTGAGGACATTAAGCAAACGAAAGAGATTCATTGAATGCAGATTCACTCTGTCTTTGCTCTTTGTACCACCCACTGGTATTTAACTTAAACACTGAGGTTATTTCTACCACCTCTGTTTCTCAGAAATCACACAGGAAGAGGCCATTTCTCACTTTGCACTTCGGTCAGTCAGTGGCACGGCAACATGGAGGTGAGAGCTTTCTGCATCGCACTGTGTGAGTACTGTCTCCTTTCCACATTAAAACTTAATGACAAAGACTTTATTTACAATTAAACACCTCATGCATGTAAAAGACTTTGAACATTATTTAGTGAGTGAACTTAAATTTGAGTAATATCTTTTCTTTGCGTCTTCAGTGACTGTGATGATCCTGCTGTGTGCACAGGATCAGGAAGTTGGTGAGTAGATGTTTTGTTGGGCAGTTGTAGAAAAGAGGCAAAAATATCTTGAGATTGGTGTGTTTAATCATCACAGGAGTTCCTCTATTACTTTTCTACTTTTAAATGTTGTAGACGTCGTCCAGCAGTTCACAGGAGTAAATGTCTAAACTGAATTTCTCTGTTTTTCTTTGTCTCAGATGCAGCTTTTCTTCGTATCTCTCCAAACAGACTGCAGTTCTTTGAATTAGAGCCGGTCACTCTTTACTGTGAGGGAGTCTTTTACTGTGATGTTGAACATAAAACGATTCAGGAGACGCCCTCATGTTGCACCACTAATAACAGAACATCAAGAGGACCTAGCTGCACCATTGACAATCTTTATCCAGAGGATTCTGGAAAGTATTGGTGTGAGGAAGGAGGAGAGAGAAGAAATATCATCAACATCACTGTCACTTGTATGTTTGCAGTGAGGCAGTGATATTTTGTGATTATCTCAACGTGATTTCAAGATAAATTAAATATGATCATGTTCTTCAGCTGGTTCTGTGATCCTGGAGAGTCCTGCTCATCCTGTGATGGAGGGAGAAGATGTGACTCTGAGCTGCAGAACCAAAATATCTTCCTCCAACATCGAAGCTGATTTCTATAAAGATGGAGTCCACAAGTGGAGAAGCTCCACAGGAAATCTGAGACTCAAAACAGTCTCCATGTCTGATCAAGGATTCTACAAATGTCACATCTCTGGAGTTGGAGAATCACCACAGAGCTGGCTGTCTGTTGGACGTGAGACATGTAGGATTTTTCAAAAATAGGTTCATGAAGTATTGATCACATATGTGTGAGAAACAGTTCTCATTTCCTTGAATTGAATCTTTTTCTACAGTCAATACAGATCACAAAGTCTCTAATCCTGCCTCCTCTTCCTCCACAAACACAACATGGATCATCATCTCCGTCTTGTTGATGCTTCTCTTGTCGGTTGTTGGACTACTTCACTTTGGAAGATTTCTCTTTCTCAGAGGTGAAAAAAGTGAACTTTACTTAACGGCTCAATGGTTTTTCCATGTACACAAAAGTCATGGAGGCGTTCCTCAGGGTTGGATTCTAGGGCAGAAGTTTTTCACATTGTAAATGTTTCCATTGGGTAATAATTTCAGGAAACACTGCACAATTTTCCAAATTAAATGAACTTCACTCTTGTGTAACTAGTGTTACTTTGGAAATCAGTCCTTCAGGTTACTTTAGTTCCACCACAAAATTCAATATACCTTCTTTTTTTTACAGATTTTCTTTCACGGTCACCAGCAGTACCTGATTCAGACTCATCAGAGCATCAGACAGGTAGGTTTAACTTTAAGAGATTAAACATTTAGCAGAGAGGATATTAATGTATATTTATTGTTTTGATTTGTTCAGTCTCCGTACAGGCCAGTGCAGCTGAAGCAAGCCAAGCAATGTGTGCTACTGTAACAAAGAACAGAAAGAAGAGAATAACTTTATATTATTTCAGTCCACACCACCGTTAGCATGCTACTCAGCATTTACATTGTTTGATGAGACGGTGCTGGTGATAACTTTAACTTTATACACAAAGCAGGATTTGAAAGTTGCATCATTGATGTCAAGCACAAGTTATTGACCCATATTCAACAACTAATCATATTATAAATTGTGGTACAAGCCAAAGTTCCAGAGACATATGCTTACTACCATTCAAGCCAAGAGCTGGATGTTAACTGGAGCCTGGTGGTTGTTAGCTTAGCTTAGCAAATCTAGTGTAAGGCTTTAGAAAACCTTTATTTCTTTTTCTGTTCATTGGTGATTCTAAATTGGCCGTAGGTGTGCATGTGAGTGTGAGTTGTTGTCTGTCTCTCTGTGTTCGCCCTGTGATATACTGGAGACTTGTCCAGGGTGTTACCCTGTCTCTTGCCAGATGACAGCTGGGAATGAACGCTAGTGCTATTTCCTGTTGAGTACAGAGTTACCTCTTATCATCATCCAGGGTCTGTAGATTGACCTTCTGACCTGGTTGATATCCTCTCTGAGTGACTGTCATCCTGTTTACCTGTAATTTGCTCCTGCTATGGTTCATCCACAACCTGAGAATGGGACAAATATTCAGCCATGTTTCAAAAAAACTAGCAATAGCGAATTACAGGTAAACAAGCCTAAACAAGTGCAAATAACACAAAAGTTAATTGGGTGACTAAACGATCATATTTTATGATTGAAATAAGGTCCAGGTTGTAAAAACAACAGTAGTTCCCCTTTAAGTTGATACACTATATTACCAAAAGTATTCGCTCACCTGCCTTTACTCATTCTATGAACTGAAGTGCCATCCCATTCCTAACTCATAGAATTCAATATGATGTCGGTCCACCTTTTGCAGCTATTACAGCTTCAACTCTTCTGGGAAGACTGTCCACAAGGTTGAGGAGAGTGTTTATAGGAATTTTTGACCATTCTTCCAAAAGCGCATTGGTGAGGTCACACACTGATGTTGGTCGAGAAGGCCTGGCTCTCAGTCTCCGCTCTAATTCATCCCAAAGGTGTTCTATCGGGTTCAGGTCAGGACTCTGTGCAGGCCAGTCAAGTTCATCCACACCAGACTCTGTCATCCACGTCTTTATGGACCTTGCTTTGTGCACTGGTGCACAGTCATGTTGGAAGAGAAAGGGGCCCGCTCCAAACTGTTCCCACAAGGTTGGGAGCATGGAATTGTCCAAAATGTTTTGGTATCCTGAAGCATGCAATGTTCCTTTCACTGGAACTAAGGGGCCAAGCCCAGCTCCTGAAAAACAACCCCATACCATAATTCCTCCTCCACCAAATTTCACAGTTGGCACAATGCAATCTGAAATGTACCGTTCTCCTGGCAACCTCCAAACCCAGACTCGTCCATCAGATTGCCCGATGGAAAAGCGTGATTCATCACTCCAGAGAACGCGTCTCCACTGCTCTAGAGGCCAGTGGCGGCGTGCTTTACACCATTGCATCCGACGCCTTGCATTGCACTTGGTGATGTGTGGCTTGGCTGCAGCTGCTCGGCCATGGAAACCCATTCCATGAAGCTCTCTGCGTACTGTACTTGGGCTAATCTGAAGGTCACATGAAGTTTGTAGCTCTGTAGCAATTGACTGGGCAGAAAGTCGGCGACCTCTTTGCACTATGCGCTTCAGCATCCGCTGACCCCTCTCCGTCACTTTACGTGGCCTACCACTTCGTGGCTGAGTTGCTGTTGTTCCCAAACGCTTCCATTTTGTTATAATAGAGCTGACAGTTGACTGTGGAATATTTAGGAGCGAGGAAATTTCACGACTGGATTTGTTGCACAAGTGGCATCCTATGACAGTTCCACGCTGGAATTCACTGAGCTCCTGAGAGCGGCCCATTCTTTCACAAATGTCTTGTTTCACAGTCTGCATGCCTGAGTGCTTGAATTTATACACCTGGGGCCAGGCCAAGTGATTAGAACACCTGATTCTGATCATTTGAATGGGTGAGCGAATACTTTTGGTAATATAGTGTATGTTTCAGCTGTGGTTGTTTCTCTGAGATGAAAATGGAGATTTACCCGTTTACAACGCTTTGGGCCAGAGTGGTGCTCCACAGCTGGGTCAGAATTAAAATGACTTATTACATTGTTAATCTCAACATCTGTGAATGATTTATTGTTTTCATTTAAAAGACACGTGTAGTAAGGAATATTTGATTTGTCTTGAAAGCAGCAGAGTCCAGCGTTCCGTCGCCAATCCAAGCCCCCATTGACAATGACGTCTACTATTCTACAATTCAGGATGTGAGTCAAAAACAGTCTTTTATCTCCTCGTTGCTATACAGTTCTCTTTCTATGAGCACATTCTTGCTGTCTACTCATAGTTGCTGAAAGAAAAGTCAAAAAGCAACTCAAAAACCTTCTGTCAATGCAGTGTCTACACATGTTCTATGAAATTGCACTGTCCCTTTCTTAAATAAACAGTAAACAGTCTTGTATGAATGTCAGAAACTCTAATTAGGACTAGCCTGTCTCCAAAAATTGATTCTAGTATTATATATGTAAACCTCTAAGATGATGTCATTTAAGTGGGTGAGGGCTTCAGAATATTTCCTGGTAGAGGGATAAGGGGTAGAGATTTTAAATCATGATTTGCTTAGAACTATACACTTCTGCAATGAGTTGTTTTGTTTTAATAATCTACAACTTCCTTGATATTTGTCTTCTGTGTGCCATGTGTTACAGGTTGTTGAGTGCTGACTGAAAGGAGGAGCTTCATGATCTACATGAAAACCAGGAAGTGACCTAGTTAGGGCCAGTATGGTTTTTGTTATTGTACAAGCTAAAACAGAACAAAAAATCTTTTTGCTGTGGTACAAATTTAAAGTAGTTTCGGTTCAAAACAAACATGTGGAGTTCGACAGCGTTTGACACATCAGAGAAGTTCCAGTTTATTTTTATCAGGCAGTTTAACCAACTTGTTCCATCAGCTCAGTCTGTTCACACAGTCGCTCACCACATGAGCGCTGCTGCTGTTTCTAAACCTGCCACCATTAGCTGTGTATGTGAAGTCGTTGTTTCAGGTTTGTGGTCAGCAACGAGACGAAAGTTTCTTGTGTTTAACCGATGAGAATAAAAGTCATGTCCTACACGTCAGAGCGTCTGTTTGAGTTTGTTCTGTTGTACAAAATGGCAGCGTTTTGTCACGTGAGTCATGATAATTATAGCTACAGCAGAATGGTCCTTGGTTTTAAGTGTGAAATTCATGCACATCCTCATGAAATAACCTGTGTTCACACTGACAATGGTTTTGAGGGTCTGTCTTTTGAAACTAAAGTCAGTCAATCTTCCCACGTTCTGAAAGGACAGTCAGATGAACCCATTACTCTGAATTTTCATCTTTTGAATTTCTTGGGTCATCAGTAGATTGAAGATTCTCCAGCCTCGGTCAATGAAAAGGTCATTCCTTGATCTCACTTCCTGTTTTATTTCTGGTGGTTGTACTTCACCTCCCCTGTGTCTTTTTAGCTCATCTTCCTTCCTCCTCTGCGTTTAGTTTCACCTTATTACCATTCATTAAAGATATTTATGTTTCCTCCCCTTCTCGCCCACTACACCTTGTGACAATCTTAGTAGCATCTCAGGGCACCATCGTATCTGAACGTGGCTACGTGGTAAAGACAAAGGTCAAAGAGACAAAGGTCAAAGAGACACAAACAAATCTCAAGCCTTTCAGCGTAGAGCAGAGAACGAGGATCCGTCATGTTCCAAGTGAGGACTCTGGCCAAGGCAGAAAGAAACTAACGACCAAAACACCTCTGTGGAGAAGAGTCTTATGGTGCCGTTGAAGAATTAGATATCAGTCTGCACCTGCATCTTTTCTTATCTCATGCCCAGCAAGGATGAGAGGCAGACATAACCAGGTTTGTCTGTACCTGTGAATGTTCATATCGGGTATGGACCATGGACATAGGGGGCACTTCACCCATATCCATTGCTGAGGCGCCTTGAGCCACACAAGCTCTGAGTGTAACTCTGTGAACAAACGAATGGATGGCTCAAATGCAGGATTAGAATTTCCCCATGTGCTAACGGAATAATTTGTTTTTTTAGCTGATTTATAGATGGGGCCCAACTGGTTAATTTACATGAAGCCTGTGGCAGCCCGACAACGATCTCACTGGGTCATAGGTGGGACTCAACCGGACTGCATGTGGGTTTGTCTACACTGAGGCTATTTCCACCACAACAGTTGAACAGAAAGAGACCACTTCTCACTTTACCCTTCAGTCTGATGTTCAGTCAGTCGGCGAAAGACAACATGGAGGTCAGAGCTTTCTGCATCGCACTGTGTGAGTACTGGCTCCTTTACATATTAAAACTTAATGATAAAGACTTTATTTGCAATTAAAAAGCTCATACGTACGTGGAAGTCTACATATTACTCAGTAAGTGAACTTAAATCTAATATTTTTAACTTTTACTGATTCATCTATTTTCTTTGTGTCTTCAGTGACTGTGATGATCCTGCTGTGTGCACAGGATCAGGAAGTTGGTGAGTAGATGTTTTGTTGGGCAGTTGTAGAAAAGAGGCAAAACTATCTTGAGATTGGTGTGTTTAATCATCACAGGAGTTCCTCTATTACTTTTCTACTTTTAAATGTTGTAGATGTCGTCCAGCAGTTCACAGGAGTAAATGTCTAAACTGAATTTCTCTGTTTTTCTTTGTCTCAGATGCAGCTTTTCTTCGTATCTCTCCAAACAGACTGCAGTTCTTTGAATATGAGTCGGTCACTTTTTACTGTGAGGGAGTCTTTTACTGTGATGCTGAATATAAATTGATTGGAGGGAAACCATTGTGTTGCACCACTAATGACAAAATTTCAAGAGGACCTAACTGCACCATTAAAAACATTTATCAAGATGATTCTGGAAAGTATTGGTGTGAGGAAGGAGGAGAGAGAAGAAACATCATCAACATCAATGTCACTTGTATGTTTGCAGTGAGGCAGTGATATTTTGTGATTATCTCAACATGATTTCAAGATAAATTAAATATGATCATGTTCTTCAGCTGGTTCTGTGATCCTGGAGAGTCCTGCTCATCCTGTGATGGAGGGAGAAGATGTGACTCTGAGCTGCAGAACCAAAATATCTTCCTCCAACATCAGAGCTGATTTCTATAAAGATGGAGTCCACAAGTGGAGAAGCTCCACAGGAAATCTGAGACTCAAAACAGTCTCCATGTTTGATCAAGGACTCTACAAATGTCACATCTCTGGAGTTGGAGAATCACCACAGAGCTGGCTGTCTGTTGGAGGTGAGATATGTTGTTTTTTTCAAAATAAGATTCATAAAGTATTGATCACATATGTGTTTACACTCTCAAACAATTCCCATTATCTTAAATTTCAGCTTTTCCTACTGTTTATACAAAAGATTGTGAGGACTGTAATCCTGTTGGAGGTAAGACACATCACTTTTAAGATAGGTTGAATGAAGTGTTTGCTTATTTCAATTTCATCGTCCCTCCTCAGATCATGGCTGTCACATTTACTCCATCCTAAGGACTGTGTTCACCATCATCATGGTGGTGCTGCTGCTTCTGCTGCTGTTGCTCGGATGTCTTCCCTGTGTGTTAGTCAAAATTACAAAACACGAGTCATGTCCAACAGAATTGAGAGCTTTCTGTTATATTAAAGAAAAAGATGACCTGGATGACAACCAATAGGAGAATAGCTTAGTTGCAGAGATCATGATGTTAATATTTCATCATGCCTACTCTCACATTTCATCTAGAAGCAAGCCCGCTGCTATCAAGCTGCTTTCTATGCTTCTAGACACAGGGTTTGATGCTGTAACTGTATCAGGAAATGAGCGTCTTTCTGAGAAACATGTCTAACGTGTCTGCGAATGTGGTTTTTAAACCTTTCTCAGTGGCCATAACCCTGACACATGGTGTTTAAAATAACCACAGTGTCTGAGCTCTTCTATTAATTGATGCTGGTTTGTAGAAACGTGTGAACTGTCACAGTGTGTCAGCACCATTTGATGTCTTCTGCTGTTGCCATTTTGTAAAATCTGAGGAAAAATAAACTTAGAAATGCAAAAACATGCTGTTCTTTAATGTGGTGGTTGTCTACTTCCTTCCGAAGTCATACTTTAGAGTATTTTACAAAAAAAAGTTTTCAACTTGTATATTACACTGCAGATGAGAAAGTAAGGCAAAAGTGAGGTAAAGTTAGATAGTATATAGGGTTACAATCTGACATGCCAAATAGGAAACATGGTCTTCAATGACTAGTATCCTTATTATTATTATTCATTTATCCACTTTAAACCATACAGTAGTCTAGAGCAATCAAACTTAAGTTTGATATAAAATCCTTTTTGTCTAACTCTAACTCAGACTCAGAGTCAGAAGTGTGTGTATAGTTTTCGTTCAGAGAAATCACGTGTTTTGTGACGTATGAATCATTTCACTGCTTCATTTGGAAACTCTGTCACTGGTTTGGTTGTCTCGTCTCGTCGGGAGAGATGAGATGAGTCTTTGAAGTGAATAATGAGATTTGGTTTGACAGTGTTGCATTCAATACAAATGACACCAAGAGCACATGAAAATAGTTGATGTAAGCACTGAAACATAAACACTGGTGTAAATTACTGAAGGTTCATAGAGTGTAGTAGTGACGTAAATTAAAACCGTCCAACGGCAAACATACAAAATGATGGGGGCACACTGAAAAACTATAGTCTTCCATCAGTAAAGTAGGGGTTTGTTTCCCATTGATTGCTTTTTACATACTTTATTGTTACATATAAATATAACAGCATCATTTGGTGTATTTACGCTGCACGCCGGATCGTTATCGCGTCCTGAGACCATTTGAGACCATCTGAGCGATTTTTGACCCACAAATCGAGTGTGTTTAGTTCTGCCGGATCCGTAGAAATCGCTAGCTGTTTAACCTAGCTGCTTGATTCTACCTGCGCTGTTTGCCATCGGCGGCTCAGCCTATTAGCTGCGCCGGCTAAGCTAACTGCTACGAGTGCTCAGACCAACTGCACCACTATTTCAACAACAGCTGGGGGGAACTGCAACTTCGACCATCTGATCCCCTTACCGAAGCCGAATCAACGCAGCAGGCCCAGAAATGGGCCTCTGCCGGTAAGGCGTCCTGGCGCGACTACATTGTCGGTCTCACATGACTCTGTTGTCGTCCTGGGCAAGAAGTCTGCTCCTCTATCCACTGTAGAACTTGATAAGACTGTTCCCACCACTACCACCGATGTGTCTTCTGACCACTGGAATCACAGAGGAGCCAAGCCAAAGGTTCTACTGGGACCAACCTCCACCCCTGGCGAATGGACCGTTGCCGGCAGGGGCAGACATGGTGGAAAACTGCTCAATCGCCCCCATCCACCTAAAGCCCGCATGTTGTCCACGTCCAACACGTTTTCCAGCCTCGAAAAGCAGGAGCAGGACTCAGTCCTTGAGTCTGTAGGCTTCTGTGCCTCCACTCCCCACTATCAGGCCCTGATGTGCAAACTACCCATCCTCCGTTTTTTCGTGACTACTCTTCCTCGCTCTCCTCTCTGTGTGAGTCAGCAGCTACTACTGATCTCACCAGCTCCCCCTCTAGGCCATCTCCGTGTAGTACATTCCCTGTTTGCACCATTATATCCTCCAGCAGGCCAGGTTTGTCTCATAGTCTAAAGGCCACATTAGCCTTTAGACTATGATCTCATTACTGCACAGCCTCCTCCCACTCCTGGCCAAACTCTGCTCAAATTCGAACTTTTTAATATCCGCTCTTTCTCCAATAAAGGACAACTTTTACAGGATTTCATCAGTGACCACTGGTTTGATGTCTTATGCCTAACTGAGACATGGCAACAACCAAACTTTTCCCAGCTGAATGAAGCATCTCCTCCCGGGTATGTTTATACTAGTCAACCCCGTGCCACTGGACGAGGGGGGGGTATCGCAGAATCCACTACAGTAAATTGAAAGTATCGTCTGTCTCTATCCCAGCCCACCAGTCATTTGAATCTCTGGTCATAAAACTGAATGGAACATCCACTACTATAATAGTCACTGTTTACCGTCCACCTAAGCCCAACACTGATTTCATCAGTGAATTCTCTGCCTTCCTCTCTCACATATCCTCACTTAGCCATAACCACATTCTCCACTGCAAGGCCATGCTCTCTACTGCCAAATCACTTTATTATGCAAATCAAATCAATTCAAGTGATGGAAATACAAAGGCTCTCTTTTCTCTGGTTAACAAAACTCTACGACCCCCAGATTCTCTTCCTCCTCACTTCTACTCAACTGATTACTGCAATGCCATTATGGAATCCTTTAATGCAAAGATTGACACTATTCACCAACAGCTAACTCACAGCACACCCATCTCACCCCTCCCACCTCCCCAAACTTCTATCTCCACATTTTCGGACTTCAAATTACCCTCGTTTTCCGACATATCTGACCTCATCTGGAAAGCTAAGCCATCCACCTGCCAGCTCGACCCCCTGCCAACTGGTCTTGTTAAAGCCTCCATACTCTCTCACCCCTCTTATAACTGCCTTTGTTCATTCCTCTCTCACCTCTGGTCTTGTCCCTTCATCTCTCAAATCAGCCTCAGTCTCCCCTATACTTAAGAAACCTGGTGCAGACCCCAACAATTTCAATAACCTCCGTCCTATCTCCAATCTGCCCTTTCTCTCTAAAGTTCTTGAGAAAACAGTTGCATCTCAGATCCATGCCCACCTCTCCAACAATGACCTATATGGACAATTCCAATCTGGTTTTCGCCCTCTACACAGAAACAGCTTTGTTAAAAATCACCAATGACCTCCTTATGGCTGCTGATTCAGGACTCCTTTCAATCCTCATTCTTCTGGATCTAACTGCAGTATTTGACACTATTTCCCACTCCATTCTCATCCAAAGACTAGCCTCCATCGGTATCTCTGACACACCTCTCAGTTGGTTCATCTCGTATCTCTCTGACCGCACTCAATTAATTCAGTTGAAAATGTTTACATCCACCCATCCGCCCTCTCCTCTGGTGTTCCCCAAGGCTCTGTTCTTGGTCCTCTTCTGTTCATCATCTACCTCCTCCCCCTTGGCCAGATATTTCATAGGTATAATATTAATTTCCACTGTTACGCAGATGACACCCAGCTCTACTTGTCCACCAAACCCAGCTCCACCTTTCCACCCACTTACCTCTCTGACTGTATTCAGGAAATCAGAACCTGGTTCTCCAACAACTTCCTCAAACTCAACAGTAGTTAAACTGAAATTCTTCTCATTGGCACCAAAACCACTCTATCTAATATAAATAACTTCTTTATTCAAATTGACAATTGCCCAGTCTCCCCCTCTCCCCAGGTTAAGAGTCTGGGGGTCATCCTTGACACCACACTTTCGTTCCATTCCCACATTAACAACATCACCCGTACAGCCTATTTTCACCTACGCAATATCTCCCGTCTCCGTCCATCCCTCTCTCCTGAAAATACTGCCACCCTTGTCCATAGCCTGGTCACATCCCGTCTGGATTATTGCAACTCCCTTTTATTTGGTTTACCTGACAAATCCATTCATAAGCTACAACTGGTTCAAAACTACGCCGCACGCATCATCACTAGAACCCCCTCCATAAGTCACATAACACCAGTCCTGCAGCAACTCCACTGGCTCCCTGTCAAATTCCGTATCATCTGCAAAATCCTACTCGTCACCTTCAAGGCTTTAAACAACCTCACCCCTCAGTACCTCACTAACCTGCTCCACATAAACATTCCTACCCGCACTCTTAGGTCATCTTCATCACAACAACTCAACATCCCACCTGCTCGCCTGACCACCATGGGGTTTAGAGCATTCTCCCATTCAGCCCCCTGCCTCTGGAACATCCTCCCTGAACACTTACAACATTCAGACTCAGTCACCACATTCAAATCTCAGCTCAAAACTTATTTATTCAGACAGGCCTACTCCATTCCATAGTATCACTTCTATCTCCCATTCTAGTTGTAATTTGTATGTAACTATAAGGTCTATATTATGCTTAATTGTGTTTTTTTTTGTATTTGAACTGTGTTTTATTTTTAAACAATTTTGTATGGCGACCTTCAGTGTCATGAAAGGTGCCTATAAATAATAAAAGGTATTATTATTATTATTATTATATATAACATTCATTTATTATCAGCTTTAAACCACATATTCATGTAATTTAGTCGAACAGGAATGTGCATGGGCAAATCAACTCCCATAAAAGCATGAACCAATAAGACACGTCTCGTTTGTACTACATTTTATTGTCCACTAGATGTCCTAATAGAGCACTGTGTCACTGAAGCTTCGAGTAATGAGCCTTTTTTTGAATCACGGGTCGAGGCTTCAACAAAGCCTCAATTGCACATCACTAACAGCAGGAACTCCAAAGACAAAAGTCAAAACTATCAAAGAGACAAAAAATGTAATAAGAGACGAAAAACAAGGAACAAGGGCAAGGCTATATATGCACACACGAGGAACAGAGGGGTGACGGACGAGACACAGGTGAAATTAACAATCATACATCAAACTTTTACTTTTTAATACTTTAATAGAGTGAATTGGTGGTTAGAATTGTGTCCATGTCCCAGTATTTATGGATCTGACTATATCTAGTCGATAGCGCTCAACCTCTTCCACAAGGTCCGGCTGCTTCCCCGACAGAGGTGACATTCCATGTCCCAAAAGCCAGCTTCCATAACCCAGGATCAGACATCCAAGGCCCCCACCTCGGATGAAATCCACATTGCACCTGACCCTTTATGCTCCTCCTAGTGGTGGTGGACGTAGACCCCATGTCTCTAGTTTGGGCTGGGCCCAGGCGCTCGTCCATGAGCCCCAGCCCCAGGCCTGGCTCCAGGACCCGGTAACCCTCTTGGTTGCCCTCTCCATAAGGGATAACGTGGGAACTTGCCTGACAGAATCTTGGCCCTGTGCCTTAAATTCATACATGGTCCTTTGCCTCCGTCTCATGGTCTAATGGTGGTACTATACCATTCAAGAGGTAACCAATGTGGAACACTTTGGTTTTCCAAATGTCCAATTGAATGAGTGGACCGAGTTCAGGCTTTACTAAAATCTCTGTAGAATATGTGTGCTTTGTGGTATTTCATAAACTCTTGGTCCAGTTCTAGTCTAGGGGTTGCTGAATGAGTTGAGAATAAAATCATCGCTATCACTATCTAATCTAAATTAAATGTGAACGCTGTTTTAAAGATGACTTTGCTCTCAGTCTCAGCTGTATTTTTGATTGCATGCTAATATTGGAATGCTAATAAACCACAAACCAGGGTGGAGAACATTTAGCAAGTCAGAGATGCATTAACCGCATATTTGCTCTGCCTTTGCTCTTTGCACCACCCACTGATTTAACTAAAACACTGAGGCTATTTTCACCACTTCTGTCTCTCAGAACTTATACAGGAAGAGGCCACTTCTTACGTTACACTTCAGTCTGATGTTCAGTCAGTCAGTGGCAAGACAACATGGAGGTCAGAGCTTTCTGCATCGCACTGCGTGAGTACTGGCTCCTTTCCAGATTAAAACTTAATGATAAAGACTTTATTTACAACTAAAAAGCTCATGCACGTGAAAGTCTTTGAACGTAATTTAGTAAGTGAACTTAAATTTAACTAATCTATTTTCTTTGTGTCTTCAGTGACTGTGACGATCCTGCTGTGTGCACAAGATCAGGAAGTTGGTGAGTAGATGTTTTGTTGGGCAGTTGTAGAAAAGAGGCAAATATATCTTGTGATTGGTGTGTTTAATCATCACAGGAGTTCCTCTATTACTTTTCTACTTTTAAATGTTGTAGACGTCGTCCAACAGTTCACAGGAGTAAATGTCTAAACTGAATTTCTCTGTTTTTCTTTGTCTCAGATGCAGCTTTTCTTCGTATCTCTCCAAACAGACTGCAGTTCTTTGAATATGAGTTGGTCACTCTTTACTGTGAGGGAGTCTTTTACTGTGAAGTTGAACATAAATCAACTGGGGAGATGCCCTCGTGTTGCACCACTAATGACAGAACATCAAGAGGACCTAGCTGCACCATTCAAACTCTTTATCGATATGATTCTGGAGCGTATTGGTGTGAGGAAGGAGGAGAGAGAAGAAACATCATCAACATCAATGTCACTTGTATGTTTGCAGTGAGGCAGTGATATTTTGTGATTATCTCAATGTGATTTCAAGATAAATTAAATATGATCATGTTCTTCAGCTGGTTCTGTGATCCTGGAGAGTCCTGCTCATCCTGTGATGGAGGGAGAAGATGTGACTCTGAGCTGCAGAACCAAAATATCTTCCTCCAACATCACAGCTGATTTCTATAAAGATGGAGTCCAAATGGAGAGAAGCTCCACAGGAAATCTAAGCATCAAAACAGTCTCCATGCTTGATCAAGGACTCTACAAATGTCACATCTCTGGAGTTGGAGAATCACCACAAAGCTGGCTGACTGTTGAAGGTGAGACACGCAGGTTTATTCAAAATAAGATTCATAAAGTATTGATCGCGTATATGTTAACACTCTTAAACACTTCTCATCTCCTTAAGTTTCAGCTTTTCCTCACAAAGACTCTAATCCTGTTGGAGGTGAGACGCATCCCTTTTAATGTGATGTTTAATGTTTTGCGTGTTTAAGTGTTTTGCTTCTTTTCACTTCAGTTTAGTCACAACCACTTTTTGTCTCATAATGTCTTTTCTCTCTCCGGAAACTCACGGAACATCAACCCTCCTCAGATCACGGCTGTCACATTTACCCCATGCTAAGGACTGTGTTCACCATCGTCATGGTGGCGCTGCTGCTCCTGCTGCTTGGATGTCTTCACTGTGTGAAAGTCAGAGTTATAAAACATCACTCATCTCCAACAGAATAGAGATCTTTCTGTTATATTTAAGAAAAAGATGGCCTGGATGACAACCAATAGAAGAATAAAAGCTACCTTAGATTCTGAGATCATAAAGTTAATATTTTATCATGTCTGTTCCCATATTTCATCTAGAATTAAGCCTGCTGCTATCAAGCTGCTTTCTATGCTTCTAGACACAGGGTTAGACGCTGTACCTGTATCAGGAAATGAGCATCTTGCTGAGAAACTAACGTGTAACGTCTAACGTGTCTGCAAATGTGGTTTTTAAGACTTTCACGTTGGCCATAACTCTGACACATGGTGTTTAAAATAAGCACAGCGTCTGAGCTCTTCTATTAATTGATGCTGGTTTGTAGAAACGTGTGAAATGTCACAGTGTGTCAACACCATTTGGTGTCTTCCTCTGTTAGTAATTTTGTAAAGTGTAAAGAAAAATAAACTTAGAAATGCATTAACATGATGTTTAATGTTGTGGTTTTTGATTTTCCTCCCAATTTATATTTTACAGAGTTGCTCAAAAAAGTTTTTAACCTGAATGATTAACAACAGACGAGAAAGTAAGGCAGAAGTGATGTAAAGACAGATGTACAAACAAAGGATGAAAGAGAAAATGAAAATCATGATATAGTTGATGAATTCAAACCTTTTATTTCAGAAGAAGCTTTTATAGATGAATCTAGATGGAAGATGGAAGTCTGACAAGTCTGCATTACTGCAGAGACACTTATGAACATATGTTATTATATTTATGCAAAGCGTTTCAGTTTTTACACACTATTGGCGAGAAATGTTTTGATTTATAAGCTGTGGGCTTGGAGCATCAGGTTAACAGTGTCTTTGTTCAACTTTTTCTTTCATTCACAATGACTTCATGTTCTGATTGTTAATCAACACACGCAAGTATACAGCTTATAAAGCCAAGTTGACACCAGAAAACAACTGATTCTAGGTCAAATGTCCTTGTCAATACAATCACCAGAAAGTCCTTCCTCTGGGCTGAGAGCTCACATTGATTCACCCCATCTATAGTCATAATCTATCGGTGTCAAACAGAAGCAGCCATCTTCCCGACCGTATGTGTTTGCACATTTACATTCCCCGAGCCTGAATCATAGCAATTCACAGGATTCTCCATCAACTGTGCAACACATGGTGACTTGCCTGACAGAATCTGAGCCGGGTGCTTCAGTTTCATACATGGTCTTTGTCTCTGTCTCGAGGGCTAATGATGGTACTATAAATAGTAAACACATATCCATCTTGTATAAAAAGAGACCTGTGTGTACATTGCCTCCTGAAGAGGAATCAGTATTATTTTGTAGACAGATTCCCATTCAAGAGGCAAAAACGCAATATGGAATATGGTTCTGTTGCACACTTGGTCACACAAATGGACTTCCAGGTGTGCATGAGTTTTTAAAAAACTTTACTGGAAATATAATACAAAATACAAGCGCATCAGTGGATTGAGGCTAACAACTGACGTCTTCCGGTATGCTACACTGGATGCGAGTGCACACCCATGCCCCACCCAAGGACCCCAAAGCTGCCCAATGTGCCTGCCAAATTTTACCCCTTGTAACCCCAAATCACCACACTAAAATAACTTTGTTAAGTTGTTATACAAATAAACATACATCTTACCAGAACCATGCATCATAGCAATTCAGAACTCCAACCAAAGAATTATGAAAATTGGGTACGGGTGTGCCCAGTATCCAAGAATGCATTATAATTTCAGGATGGGTTCCACAGTTCTCCAAATGTCGAAATGGAAATATCCAATTCTGTAGTCAGTGTCAGTTGGGAGGGTTGGGTGTGCTCTAAGGAAGAAGCTGTCTCTCAGTCTGCTGATTGTGGTTCTTATGTTTTTGTACCTTTGCTGTGAAGGAACAAACAGTCTACGGTCCGGATGGGTGGGATCTGCTGTGATCCATCTGGCCCTCTTTTGGACCCGGTTTGATTGGACTGAGTCCAAATCTGGGAGAGAACCCACTACACTCCCCTGTGTAGTTCCTGTCACTCGGACTAAGTCCCTCCTGTGCTGTGCAGCTCCCATGCCACACTGTCATACCAAGACAGAGGTTGTGATCCTGTAAAAGTTAGTGAGTAGTCAACAGGAGAGTCCAACCTTTCTCCTCTGTTGGCCTTCTTCACCAGGTGTGCGGTGTTGACAAACCAAGTCAGGTCACATGTGATGTGGATGTCCAGGAATTTGATGTCGAGGAGCTTGCTCTGTCCTCTTGGACCTCCTGTAGTCCACAATCACCTCCTTGGTCTTGCTGTCTGAGCACCAATCTGTCAGGTGTTGGATTTCCTGTCTGCAGTGGGTTTCATCATTGACACACTCCACGGAGGGGTCATCAGCAAACTTCACAGTCGTGTTTACGGGATGGATGGCAGAACAGTCATGTGTGAAGAAAGTTGTGCTGAGCACACAGCCCTGCAGCATTTTGGGTTTCAGGACCGGTGTGGACGATGTGCCGTGCCCAATTCTCTCCACCTGAGGTCAGTTGGTGAGAAAGTCCCTGATCCAGAGGCACATAGAAACAGACAGTCCTAGGTCATGAAGCTTCAATGTCAGTTTGTCCAGAATGACAGAGTTAAAAGCTGAATTGAAGTCATTAAAAAGCATCCTGGTGTACGTGTTAGGATCCTCAAGGTGGGACAGGGCTGTGTGCAGAACTATGGAGACAGCATCCTCTGTTGATCGGTTCCCTCTGTAGGCGAACGGGTGGCTTGTCCATATCAGTAGGGATGTCATCCTTGATGTGCTTTAGGACAATCCTCTCAAAGCACTTAATGATTACCACGGTCAGAGTGACCGAGTGGTAATCATTGAGGCAGGTGACAGTAGGCCTTTTAGGTACAGGTACAATGATGATTGAGGCAGACAGGAACTGTGGACAGCTGCGCAGACAGGTTGAAAATATCCAGGAAAACACCTGTCAGCTGGGTAGCACATAGGCTCAGGGTGCGACCTGACACTTTATCAGGTCCTGCAGACTTGTCTTTTTTAGTTCAGTGTGGGCCTTGGTTTAGTCTTGCAGATCAGAGGATGGGATGTAGTCTGACATGCCCATGTGTGGAGCTGCTACAACACTGTATAAATCAATCAATCAATCAACCAACCAACCAACCAACCAACCAACCAACCACCCTCCCACACACCCACCCACACACCCACCCATCCATCCATCCATCCATCCATCCATCCATATTTCTTTGTATAGCACAGCTCCTTATGCATATGGTGTGCATTTTAGTGGCAGATATTCCAGGTCAGGGGACCGCTACGATAACGCTGGTAGTTGTACATGACTTGTGAATATATAGCACCGAGCTTCCATCTTTGCATTTGCTGGAGGACACAGTCTGGTTGGCTCGGAACAAAGAGCATCCATGTAGCTCCTCCGCAGCTTCTGGGATGTTATTTTCCACTGTCCCTCATTTGCTGGACGATCCTCAGCGACTCTAGTCCATTTTGTTGCAAATAGACCTAGCGTTTGTCAGAGAGAGGGGAAGAGCTGATCTGTGTGGGTTAGCTTGTAGCCTGTACTGCAGACCCGCTTTTGTTTACGATGTCTCCTCTGTCTCCTAAGCTGGTGAGCCACAGCACTTCTGGGGGAATAACATCTGGCTTGGGATAAGTCTCTGCTGACTGCTCAGTTCCCAATAATTAAACTTGGATGTACTGAATCAAGGCATCCTCAAGATGCAATAGGGCACAACAAACATATACACTAACAAAAAGCTGAGAGACCACGTATGAAACCAAAAACAGGAGAAAAACAAGACAACAAAACTGGCTTATCACCCCTACTTGGCAGAACTGTGGTGGCAAAACATTCTCATATTGAATTAGACAATACAGTCAGGGTGTGGAGTGGTTCAGCTCTTGATAGGTCACAGGAAAAGTTTTTTAAATACCAGCTCCTCAGGCATTCTCCAATCACTGACCAGTCTACAGGAAGTTGTAACAAAAAAACAAAAAACAGCAACCCCTGCAGGCCGGAAGTTGGTTAAATGTGTGAGTTGCTTTTAAGATGTTTCCTCACAGTCTCAGCTATACATCAAACTTTGTGCTAATGAGTATATATTAGAATGTTAATAATCCACAAACAACATTGAGGACATTAAGCAAATGTAAGAGTTTCTTTGAATGCAGATTCACTCTGTCTTTGCTCTTTGTAACACTCACTGATATTAAACTAAAACACCTGAGCTATTTCCATCACTTCTGTTTCTCAGAAATCACACAGGAAGAATACCTAAGTTTACACTTCCGCCATGTTCAGTCAGTCAGCGGCAAGACAAGATGGAGGTCAGAGCTTTCTGCATCGCACTGTGTGAGTACTGGCTCCTTTCCATGATAAAACGTAATGGTAAAGACTTTATTTACAATTAAACATCTCATGCATGTAAAAGTTTTTGAACATTATTTAGTGAGTGACTCTAAGTTTAACTGATTTGTTTTCTTTGCGTCTTCAGTGACTGTGATGATCCTGCTGTGTGCACAGGATCAGGAAGTTGGTGAGTAGATGTTTTGTTGGGCAGTTGTAGAAAAGAGGCAAAAATATCTCGAGATTGGTGTGTTTAATCATCACAGGAGTTCCTCTATTACTTTTCTACTTTTAAATGTTGTAGACGTCGTCCAGCAGTTCACAGGAGTAAATGTCTAAACTGAATTTCTCTGTTTTTCTTTGTCTCAGATGCAGCTTTTCTTCGTATCTCTCCAAACAGACTGCAGTTCTTTGAATATGAGTCGGTCACTTTTTACTGTCAGGGAGTCTTTTACTGTGATGTTGAACATAAAATGATTCAGGAGACGCAATCATGTTGCACCACTAATGACAGAACATCAAGAGGACCTAACTGCACCATTAAAACTCTTTATCCAGAGGATTCTGGAAAGTATTGGTGTGAGGAAGGAGGAGAGAGAAGAAACATCATCAACATCAATGTCACTTGTATGTTTGCAGTGAGGCAGTGATATTTTGTGATTATCTCAACGTGATTTCAAGATAAATTAAATATGATCATGTTCTTCAGCTGGTTCTGTGATCCTGGAGAGTCCTGCTCATCCTGTGATGGAGGGAGAAGATGTGATTCTGAGCTGCAGAAACAAAACATCTTCATCCAACATCACAGCTGATTTCTATAAAGATGGAGTCCACAAGTGGAGAAGCTCCACAGGAAATATGAGCATCAAAACAGTCTCAATGTCTGATCAAGGACTCTACAAATGTGACATCTCTGGAGTTGGAGAATCACCACAGAGCTGGCTGTCTGTTGGAGGTGAGACATGTAGGTTTTTTCAAAAATAGGTTCATGATCACATATGTGTGAGAAACAAATCTTATTTGAATTTAATCTTTGTCTACACTCAACACAGATCACAAAGTCTCTAATCCTGCCTTCTCTTCTTCTGGAAGCACACCATGGATCGTCATCTCCGTCTTGTTGATGCTTCTCTTGTTGGTTGTTGGACTACTTCACTTTGGAAGATTTCTCTTTCTTAGAGGTGAAAAAAAAGTGAACTTAACGGCTCACTGGTTTTTCCATGCACACAAAAGCCGCGGAGGAGTTCCTCAGGGTTGGATTCTAGGGCAGAAGTTTTTTCACATTGTAAATGTTTCCATTGGGTCATAATTTCAGGAAACACTGCACAATTTTCCAAATTAAATGAACTTCACTCTTGTGTAACTAGTGTTACTTTGGAAATCAGTCCCTCATGTTACTTTAGTTCCACCACAAAATTCAATATACCTTCTTTTTTACAGATTTTCTTTCACGGTCACCAGCAGTGCCTGATTCAGAGTCATCAGAGCATCAGACAGGTAGGTTTAACTTTAAGAGATTAAACATTTAGCTGAGAGGATATTAATGTATATTTATTGTTTTGATTTTTCAGTCTCCGTACAGGCCAGTGCAGCTGAAGCAAGCCAAGCAATGTGTGCTACTGTAACGAAGACCAGGAAGAAGAAAGGTATTTCTTCTAACCGTATTTTTTTTTTTTTTTTAGCCCAGACTAGTTAGCATGCTACTCAGCGTTTACATTGTTAGATGTGATGGACGAGCCACACATTTTGTCTGTACAACTTCAGACTTGTATTCAGTTAAGTTTCTGGAGTGTTCATATTTTTTCTATTTGAAACTTGCATTTTTGATCTCAATCACAAGTTATTGACCCTAATTCAACAAAAAGCCAAAGCTCCAGAGACATATGCTTATTGCCATACAAGCCATGAGGTTTGCTTAGCTTAGCATTAAAAAAGTTGTGGATTTAACAATTGCAGAACCAATCCTGTAAAAGCCACTGTTCTTTCCAACCTTGACCTTATTTCCTAAACAAGTGCAAATAACTTATTTTATTAGTTATTTTTGTGGGTAAACGACCATATTTTATGCTAGAAATAAGGTCCAGGTTGTAAATAAACAGTAGTTCCCGTTTAAGTTGATATTATTCAGCTGTGGTTGTTTCTTTCTCTCAGATGAAAATGGCGATTTACCCGTTTACCACGCTTTGGGCCTGAGTGGAGCTCCACAGCTGGGTCAGAATTCAAATTATTCATAACATTGTTAATCCAAACATCAGTGAATGATTTATTGTTCTAATTAAAAAGACACAGTAGTAAGGAATATTTCATTTGTCTTCAAAGCAGCAGAGTCCAGCGTTCCATCGCCAACCCGAGCCCCCGCTGACAATGACGCCTACTATTCTACAATTCAGGATGTGAGTCAAGAACAGTCTTTTATCTCTTCGTTGCTACACAGGTGTCTTTCTATAAGCACGTTCTTGCTGTCCACTCATAGATGGTGAAAGAAAAGTCAAAAAGCAACTCCTGACTGACCATCGAGCTCCTCATCTTCTGTCAGTGCAGTGTCTACACATCTTATATGAATGTCTTGTGTCGTTGTCTCGTCCTCTTCCGCTTATCTGGGTTGCGGGAGCAGGAGCTTCAGCAGGGAAACCCAAACAGCCCTCTCCCTAGCCAATTCCACTAGCTCCTCTGGAGGAACCCTCAGGCATTCCCAGGCCAGATTAGAGATGTAATCCCTCCATTGTGTCCTGGGTCGGATCCGAGGTCTCCTACCGGGAGGCATCCCTGCCAGATGCCCTCGCCACCTCAACTGACTCTTCTCGACATGGAGGAGCAGCGGCTCTACTTTGAGCTCCTTCTGTATGTCTGAGGTCCTCTATCTCTAAGGCTGAGCCCGGCCACCCTGCGCAGGAAACCCATTTCGGCCGCTTGTATTTGCGATCATGTTCTTTCGGTCATTACCCAAAGTTCATGACCATGGGTGAGGATTGGAACGTAGATCAACTGTTAAATTGAGAGCTTCGCCGTTCGGCTTAGCTCTCTCTTCACCACGACCTACCGATTAAGCATCCGCATCACTGCAGATGCCACTGCGATCTGCCTGTCGATCTCCTGCTCCCTCCTACCCTCACTCGTGAACAAGACCCAGAGATACTTGAACTCCTCCACTTGAGGCAGGACCTCCTCTCCGACTTGGAGTGGGCAATCCACCTTTTTACGGCAGAGGACCATGGCCTCAGACTTGGAGGTGCTAATGATCATCCCAGCCGCTTCACATTTGGCTGAAAACCGCCCCAGCAAGAGCTGGAGGTCGTTGTTCGATGAAGCTAAGAGGACCACTTTATCCGCAAAAAGCAGGAATGAGATCCTCTGATCACAGAACACGATACCCTCCCCCAGCCGGCTGCGCCTAGAAATTCTGTCTGTAAAAATTATGAACAAAACAGGCATTCCTCACTACTCGTTTGGGGCTACCAGGTCTGCGTGGCGTCCAGTGTGTCCAAAAAGGGTGGGTACTCTGAACTGCCGTTCGGCGCATATACACAGACAACAGTCAGGACCCGTTCCCTGACCCAAAGGTGCAGGGAAGCAACATTTTCGTCCACCCAGGAGAACCCCACAGTACAGGCAGATAGTCCAGGGGCAAGCAAAAAGCCCACCCCGGCCGTCTGCCTCTCACCTGGACCAACTCCAGCAAAGAAGAGTCTCCAACCCCTCTCAAGGACTTGGGTTCCAGACCTGATGCTATGTGCCAAGAAGAGGCCGACTATATCTAGTTGATAGCACTCAACCTCTTCCACAAGCTCCGGCTCCTTCCCCGCCAGAGGGGAGACATTCCATGTCCCAAAAGCCAGCTTCCATGACCTAGGATCAGACTGCCAAGGCCCCTGCCTTGGTCTGCTGCTCGATCCAGAAAGCACTGGAACCTTCATAATCCTCCTGCGGGTGGTGGGCCTACAGGGAGGCGAGCCCATGTCTCCCGTTCAGGCTGGGCCCGGCCTGACCCCATGGGCGAAGGCCCGACCATCAGGCACTCTCCCACGAGCCCCAGCCTGGCCTGGCTCCGGGGTGGGGCCCCGGTAACCCTCTGGGCCGGGTACACAAACTTTTGATCTTTTTCCTTCTGAACCGTTCTTTGTCTGGCCCTTCACCTATATAAATGTCCAAAACTCTAATAAGGACTAGCCTGTGACCAAGCACTGATTCTAGTATTACATATATGTAAACCTCTAAGATATTGCAATTTAAATGGTTGAGGGCTTCAGAATATTTCCCAGTAGAGGGGTAAGGGTACTGAATTAAATCATGCTTTGTTTCCATTTGTCTTCTGTGTGCTATGTGTTACAGGTTGCTGAGTGCTGACTGAAAAGAAGAGCTTCATGATCTACGTGAAAACCAGGAAGTGACACAGTTAGGGCCAGAATTGTTGTTGTTCTTATACAAGCTAAAAAAAAATAATAAAAAAAAAGCTCTCATGTCTGTTTGCAGTTACAAAGTTAAAATAGTTTCTGTACAAAAACAAACGGGCAGAGTTTGACAGCGTGTGCACTTTGACCAACACATCAGAGAAGTTTCGAATGATTTTTGTCAGACAATTTAACCAACTTGTTCCATCAGCTTAGTCTGTTCACACAGTCTCTCACCAGATGAGAGCTGCTGCTGCTGCTGCTGCTGTTTCTAAACTTGTTGCGGTTAGCTGCATACCTGACGTTGTTACATTGCTATTTTAGGTTTGTGTTCAGTGACGCGACGAGAGTTTCTTGTGTTTCACAGTGAGAATAAAAGTCATGTCCTACACGTCAGAGCATCTCTTTGAGTTTGTTCTGTGGTACAAAATGCCTGCGTTTTCTCACGTGTCATGATAATTATAATTACAGCAGAATGTTGTTCGGTTTTAAGTGTGACATTCATGCACGTTCTCATGAAATAACCTGTGTTCACACTAACAGCGGTCATGAGGTTTACGTCTTTTGAAACCGAAGTGAGTGGATCTTCCCACGTTCTCACAGGACAATCAGAGACAGACCCATAACTCTGAATTTTCTTCTTTAATGAGTAGTTTGATGATTCTCCAGCCTTGGTCAAAGAAAAGTTCATTCCTTGATATCACTTCCTGTTTTATTTCTGGTGGTTGTTCTTCACCACCAAGACACCTCACCTGTATCTTGTCAATTCATCTTCCTTGTCTGTGTTTTGCTAGTTGACTAGTTTCACCTTATTACTATTCATGAAAGCCGTTTTCCTTTCTTCCCCTTCTCGCCCACTACACCTTGTGACAGTCTTTGCAGCAACTCAAAAGCCCAGGCCACTGAGCTCCCCCTTATGGTGAGGAAAGGTGTAATACAGACTGGCTGGGCCATGTTAAGTTTAGTCAAACCACTTATAATGATAAATACATAGCATTCTGTTTTGTTGGGGACCCAAACTATGTGCCAGAGATTTGGAGGCATAAAGTCTGGTTGTAGGGCTAGTTGGTGAAAAGAAGAGACCACCCCTTTCACCAGAGATTCTGTCCTTGAAATCATCACACTGTCGATGTGTGGATCATCCACATCTTCTGGGGCCCCCGCCATAATGGCTCCGATGTCCTCTGAACATCTGATGGAGTTTTTCAAATAGATACAAAGATCTCGAGCCTTTCAGTGTAGAACAGAGAATAAGGATCCATCCTCAACCGGACTACATGTGGATTTGTCTCCAGTTGTGTTCTCACGTGGCCCTGCCCATAAATGCCCATATGGTACAAGTGGGATCTAACAAGTTTTCAGGTGACCAGGTTTTTTCATTTCAGACCCTGGAAGTCCCCACCTATGCATGAGGCCGATGAGGCCCAGGTATCTGGGTCCTTGAGATGAGATTTCACATAAACTCAGCCTCCTCTTTTAGCTTCTAACCTGTTTACGTGCAAAATCTACTGGTGTCATGCTCTAGCAGCCACGTTCCTGACAGTATGTTAATGCCTGCTTACGTTCCTCTAGCCTGACCTCTATGTCCATTGTACGTGTAGGTCATTGCTTAGCTGCTTCTTTTTAGAAAACCATGCAAAGGTTTTTAAAGTTTTGAAACCTTATTAATGTGAATTCTATCAAAGATGACTCATAGTTAACTCGACCTTTGCTCTTTGTACCACCCACTGATATAACTAAAACACTGAGGCTATTTGCACCACACCAGTTCTCAAGAGTCGAACAGGAAGAGACCACTTCTCATTTTGCACTTCAGTCTGATGTTCAGTCAGTCAGCAGCAAGACAACATGGAGGTCAGAGCTTTGTGCGTCGCACTGTGTGAGTACTGGCTCCTTTCCAGATCAAAACTTAATGATAAAGACTTTATTTACAATCAAAAAGCTCATGTCTGCGAAATTTTAAATATTACTTAGTTAGGGAACTTAAATTTAACACTTTTAACTTTTATTTGTAAGTGTTATTCTTCACGAGCTATGACATTTAGTATAAATATGCTGCTGAGCAGCTGTAGGAGACGACAAAACTTTTACTGATTCATCTATTTTCTTTGCGTCTTCAGTGACTGTGATGATCCTGCTGTGTGCACAGGATCAGGAAGTTGGTGAGTAGATGTTTTGTTGGGCAGTTGTAGAAAAGAGGTAAAATATCTTGAGATTGGTGTGTTTAATCATCATAGGAGTTCCTCTATTACTTTTCTACTTTTAAATGTTGTAGACGTCGTCCAGCAGTTCACAGGAGTAAATGTCTAAACTGAATTTCTCTGTTTTTCTTTGTCTCAGATGCAGCTTTTCTTCGTATCTCTCCAAACAGACTGCAGTTCTTTGAATATGAGTCGGTCACTTTGTACTGTGAGGGAGTCTTTCATTGTGATGTTGGACATAAATCAACTGGCGAGACGCCCTCGTGTTGCACCACTAATGACAGAACATCAAGAGGACCTAGCTGCACCATTAAGAATGTTTATGGAGGTGACACTGGAAAGTATTGGTGTGAGGAAAGAGGAGAGAGAAGAAACATCATCAACATCAATGTCGCTTGTATGTTTGCAGTGAGGCAGTTTTTATATTTTGTAATTATCTCAACTTGATTTCAAGATAAATTAAACATAATCATGTTCTGCAGCTGGTTCTGTGATCCTGGAGAGTCCTACTCGTCCTGTGATGGAGGGAGAAGATGTGACTCTGAGCTGCAGAACCAAAATATCTTCCTTGAACATCGAAGCTGATTTCTATAAAGATGGAGTCCACAAGTGGAGAAGCTCCACAGGAAATCTGAGCATCAAAACAGTCTCCATGCTTGATCAAGGACTCTACAAATGTCACATCTCTGGAGTTGGAGAATCACCACAGAGCTGGCTGTCTGTTGGAGGTGAGATATGAAGTTTTTTTTTTTTTTTCAAAATAAGATTAATCAAGTATTTATCATCTATGTGTTTACATTTGTTTTTTTTAGCTTTCCCATCTTCAACTCCACCATATTTTCACGAAGAGACGAATCTTACCTCCTCTTGCAAGTGTAATGGTATGAAGACTTAATGTGAAGTACACTGTATTAAATCACAACACAAATAACCAGGGAAACGTCCTGTTGGATGCAAGGCCTTTTAAGAGACAAATGGATTGCTCTTTCTTTCTTTCACTTCTATTTAGTCACAACCACTTCCTGTCTCATAATGTCTTTTCTCTCTCAGAAACTTCCACAGATCATCGTCCCTCCTCAGATCACCACTGTCACGTTTACCCCATCCTAAGGACTGTGTTCACCATCACCATGGTGGTGCTGCTCCTGGTGTTGCTCAGATATCTTCACTGTGTGTTAGTCAAAACTACAAAACACGACTTATGTCTAACCGAATGGAGAGCTTTCTGTTATATTAAAGAAAAAGATGACCCGGATGACCAATTGGAGAATAAAAACTAGCTTAGTCGCTGAGATCATGATGTTAATATTTTATCATGCCTCCTCTCACATTTCACCTAGAATTCAGCCCGCTGCTATCAAACTGCATTATATGCTTCTAAATAAATGAGCGTCTTGCTGGGAAACTTGTTTAATGTGTCTGCAAATGTGTTTTTTTAATCTTTCGCAGTGGCCATAACTGTGACACATGGTGTTTAACATAACCACAGTGTCTGAGTGCTTTTATTAATTGATGCTGGTTTGTAGAAACGTGTGAAATGTCACAATGCATCGGCACCATTTGGTGTCTTCCTCTTATTGCAATTTTGTAAAATCAAGAAAAATAAACTTTGTAATGCATTACCATACTGTTCTTTAATGTGGTGGTTTTTCATTTTCTACCCAAGTTATATTTTTAAAAAAAGTTTTCAACTTGATGAGAGAGTAAGGCAGACGTGAGGTAAAGACAGATGTTATAGGAATTAAATGTAAGACAAAATGAAATTCACGATATTCTTAATCAGTTTAACCCTTTTATTTGAGAAGAAGCTTCTTTAGAGGAATCTGGATTGAAGAAGGAGGTATGACAAGTCTCCATTACTGCAGATACACTTCTTAACATATACATTGTATGCATGCAAAGTGTTTCAGTTTTTATGCTCTCTTGTCTAGAAATCTTTATATTAAGCTGCAATAATATCAAAAGATTCTTGATTCATTGCATAAACATAATATATCCAATGTTTACATGTGTCTCTGCAGCAATGGAGGCTTGTCTACAGTGTGCATTTGGAACTTTGACCAGGTATGAAAGGAAGTACAGACATGAAGAGACCAGCAGTGATGTGGCAACCAGAGACTATAAATATGATTGAAATTCAATTGGTTGCAGCGTCGACACATGCGCGGTTGCTCATGAAGCAATTGTGTTGAATCACTGTGCCGAGAGGGGGGGTTCGGTCACGTGATTAGTGACGTTTGAAGCACGTGAGTGACATTCGAAGCAGCTCAAGCGCTTCAGCGGGCATACGAATCACCTGATGGGTTTGGTTTATCATGTGAATCACCTGGAGGGATTGTGTGTGTTCAGGGATATCCCGGATATCCTCTCACCTATTAGTGGTGTTCATTTCAATGTTTCTAGGTTGGATTGTTTCTGTTGTTGGTGTTAGTTGCTTTGAGAGTTATTAGTGTTGTATCAGATTGCATATTTTGTTGAGAATCATTGTTGATAAGATACAGAAAGGAATAGATAAATTAGTTGCATAGTTAGATAACACTAGGTTGGTATATAGGGTTACATATATGACATGACAAATAGGAAACATGGTCTTCAATGACTAGTATCCTTATCCATTTTAAACTATATAGTAGTCTTGAGCAATCAAACATGATATACAATCCTATTCTTCTAACTCTAACTCAGACTCTCAAGCATGAACCAATAAGACACGTCTCAATTGTACTACATTTTATAATCCACTAGATGTCCTAATAGAGCACTGTGTCACTGAAGCTTCGAGTAATGAGCCTTTTTTTGAATCACTGGTCGAGGCTTCAACAAAGCCTCGGATGCACATCACTAACAGCAGGAACTCCAAAGACAAAAACTATCAAAAAGACAAAAAATAGAACAAGAGACGAGAGACGAAAAACGCTCAAAACACTGAGGGCACAGGTGACACACAGAGGAGTAAAAAAAAAACACAGAATGACGCAACAAGGAACAAAGGGGAAGGCAGGGCTATATATGAACACACGAGGAACAGAGGGATGATGAGACACAGGTGACACAAATCAGAGAAGACAAGGAGGAAACCAATTACCTAATCAACACGGGGAAACACAGTGAGTAATACAGGGAATCAAAAACTTAAGGAAACAGGAAGACAAGAAACATGAACAAAACTCAAAACACAAACACAGGTAATACAAAACCATCACACACTGTCCATACATTTTGTTGCTAGCACAAAATTTACCAAGGTGATGGGGGGAACCAGACAGACAGTTGACAGTTTATTTATAAAGCACTTTCCATTAAAAGATCTCAAAGTGCTACAGGTTAAAAAGAAGAAGAAAAGGCTTAAAAGGGTCTATTAGATAAGGCAAGTATACAGCATATAACCCCAAGTTGCCTCCAGAAAACATGTTTTTAGCTCAAAAATACTTCACAGTATATTCACCAGAAAGTCCTTCTTCTGGTCTGAGATTTCACATTAATTCACCCTGTCTATGGTCAAAATCTATTGGTGTCAGACACAAGTAGCTGCCTTCCCAACCATATAATTGTACATGTTTACATGTTTACCTTACCCTGAACACAATTATGTTTATGTTGTTGCAGAAGTCAGGTTGGTACACAGATGACAGCCCTATTTGACAACTGTTAGAATTCATATTATGGCAAGGACCAGTCAGCTAAGTCCATCAATACTTAAGAACGGAAGGTCAGTCAGTCAGTCATTTTCTATACCCGTTTAGTCCTGTTAGGGGTCACGGGGGTCTGCTGGAGCCTATCCCAGCTGTCATCGGGCGAGAGGCAGGGGTACACCCTGGACAGGTCGCCAGTCCATCGGAGGGCCAACATTCACACTCACATGCACACCTATGGGCAATTTAGAATCAATTAACACATATCATAATGTCACTCATTGCCGATGCCTTACGGCTTTGCTCTCAATTTACTACAACTGACCAGTTAAGTGTCCACACCACTGCAGACGCCGCTCTGATCTGCCTGTTGATCTCCTGCTCCCTCCTAACCTCACATGCGAACAAGACCCCGGGATACTTGAACTTCTCCACTTGAGGTAGGACCTCCTTCCCTACCCGGAGTAGGCAATCCACCCTTTTCTGACAGAGGACTATGGCCTCAGACTTGGATGTGCTGATCTACATCAGCCATAAAAGTTATGAACAGAACCAGACAAAGGGCAGCACTTGCGGAGTCCAACCCTCACTGGGAACAGGTCCGACTTACTACCGGCCACATGGACCAAACTCGCACTCCTTTTGTGCAGGGACTGAATAGCCCTTAATAAAGGGCCATCCACCCCGTACTCCTGGAGCACCTGGAGCACCCCCCACAGGATGCCTCTGGGGGCACAGTTGTAAGCCTTTTCCAAATCCACAAGTCATATGTGGACTGGTTGAACAAATTCCCATTTCCCTTCTAGCATCCTATCAAGGGTAAACAGGTGGTTCATGGTTCCACGTTCAGGAAGAAAACTGTAATTGTTCCTCCACAATCTGAGGTTCAACCATTGACTGAACCCTCTTTTTCAAGCACCCTGGCATAAACCTTGCTGGGGAGACCCCCATACTATACCATACCCCTATAGTTGGAGCACACCTTCTGGTCCCCTATTTTTTAAGATGGTGACCACCACCACCCTGGTCTGCAACTCCAGAGGTACTGTCCCCAATGTCCACGCAATGCAGCAGAGGTGTCTCAACCAGGACAGCCCTACAACAACCAGATTGTTGAGATACCCAGGGTGGATCTCATCTGCTTTGAGAGCTCCGCTGCCGTGCAGTTCGGCCCTCAGCTCTGTTTCCTCTGTGGAATACGTGTTGGTGGGATTGAGCAGCACCTCAAACTTTTTTCTTCCACCACCCAACAATCAACAAACAACAACAATCATCGACCTACGACTTAGGCTGTTATGGTGTCAAGAGCACAGATGAACAACTTTATGTTCGAACATGGTGTTAGTTATGGAGAGAATGCGACTCGCACAAAAGTCCAACAACTGAGCACCACTCTGGTTGAGATCAGGCAGGTCACTCAGAAGAACCCCAATGGCAGAGAGTCCGGGGGCAAGCAAGAAGCCCACCCGGCTTTTATCCTCTCACCTGGAGCAACTCCAGGAAATATGAGGGTCCCCTTCACCAGGGAAAGAATTCTTCGGTCATCCACCACAGTTATTTTCCGTGGTCTTCCGGGTGTTTTGGTGTTGTGGCGTGTTTTTTGTTTTTAAGAATGTTCCAAACAGTTGATATGGCCACACTTAAGGTTTTTGCTCTCCTCTCTCTGATGGGTTTGTTTTGATTTTTCAGCTTTGCTTCACTGATAGTGACAGCTCTTTGGATCTCATACTGAGAGTTGACAGCAACAGACTCCAAATGCAAATAGCACACTTGAAATGAACTCCAGACCTTTTATCTGCTCCTTGCAAATGGGATAATGAGGGAATAACACAGAACTGGCCATAGAACAGATGAGCAGTCAATTGTCCCCTTACTTTTGGTGGGATACACATATACAAACTGTTGTGATTCCTACACCATTAACCTTCAAATCCATTGTGGTGGTGAATTGGTGGTTAGAATTGTGTCCATGTCCCAGTATTTATGGACCTGACTATATCTAGTCGATAGCACTCAACCTCTTCCACAAGGTCCGGCTGCTTCCCCGACAGAGGTGACATTCCATGTCCCAAAAGCCAGCTTCCATAACCCAGGATCAGACATCCAAGGCCCCCACCTTGGATGAAATCCACATTGCACCTGACCCTTTATGCTCCTCCTAGTGGTGGTGGACCTAGACCCCATGTCTCTAGTTTGGGCTGGGCCCAGGCGCTCGTCCATGAGCCCCAGCCCCAGGCCTGGCTCCAGGGTGAGGTCCTGGTGACCCTCTGGGCCTGGTACACAGATTCTTGGTTGCCCTCTCCATAAGGGATAACGTGGGAACTTGCCTGACAGAATCTTGTGCCCTGTGCCTCAATTTCATACATGGTCCTTTGCCTCCGTCTCATGGTCTAATGGTGGTACTATACCGTTCAAGAGGTAACAAATGTGGAACACTTTGGTTTTCCAAATGTCCAAATTTAGAGTGGACCGAGTTCAGTTTTTACTAGAATCTCTGTAGAATATGTGTGCTTTCTGGTATTTCTATAAACTCCTGGTCCAGTTCTAGTCAAGGGGTTGCTGAATGACTTGAGAATAATATCATCGCTATCACTATCTAATCGAAATTAAATGTGCACGCTCTTTTAAAGATGACTTTGCTCTCAGTCTCAGCTGTATTTTTGATTGCGTGCTAATATTGGAATGCTAATGAACCACAAACCAGGGTGGAGAACATTAAGCAAGTCAGAGATGCATTAACCGCATATTTGCTCTGCCTTTGCTCTTTGCACCACCCACTGATTTAACTAAAACACTGAGGCTATTTTCACCACTTCTGTCTCTCAGAACTTATACAGGAAGAGGCCACTTCTTACGTTACGCTTCAGTCTGATCTTCAGTCAGTCAGTGGCAAGACAACATGGAGGTCAGAGCTTTCTGCATCGCACTGTGTGAGTACTGGCTCCTTTCCAGATTAAAACTTAATGATAAAGACTTTATTTACAACTAAAAAGTTCATGCACATGAAAGTCTTTGAACGTAATTTAGTGAGTGAACTTAAATTTAACTAATCTATTTTCTTTGCGTCTTCAGTGACTGTGACGATCCTGCTGTGTGCACAAGACCAGGAAGTTGGTGAGTAGATGTTTTGTTATGCAGTTGTAGAAAAGAGACAAAATATCTTGAGATTGGTGTGTTTAATCATCACAGGAGTTCCTCTATTACTTTTCTACTTTTAAATGTTGTAGACGTCGTCCAGCAGTTCACAGGAGTAAATGTCTAAACTGAACTTCTCTGTTTTTCTTTGTCTCAGATGCAGCTTTTCTTCGTATCTCTCCAAACAGACTGCAGTTCTTTGAATATGAGTCGGTCACTTTGTACTGTGAGGGAATCTTTTACTGTGATGTTCAATATAAATCCACTGGGGAGATGCCCTCGTGTTGCACCACCAATAACAAAACATCAAGAGGACCTAGCTGCACCGTTAAAAGTGTTTATCGAGTTGACACTGGAAAGTATTGGTGTGAGGAAGGAGGAGAGAGAAGAAACATCATCAACATCAATGTCACTTGTATGTTTGCAGTGAGGCAGTGATATTTTGTGATTATCTCAATGTGATTTCAAGATAAATTAAATATGATCATGTTCTTCAGCTGGTTCTGTGATCCTGGAGAGTCCTGCTCATCCTGTGATGGAGGGAGAAGATGTGACTCTGAGCTGCAGAACCAAAATATCTTCCTCCAACATCGAAGCTGATTTCTATAAAGATGGAGTCCAAATGGAGAGAAGCTCCACAGGAAATCTGAACATCAAAACAGTCTCCCTGCTTGATCAAGGACTCTACAACTGTCACATCTCTGGAGTTGGAGAATCACCACAGAGCTGGCTATTTGTTGGAGGTGAGATATGTAGGTTTATTCAAGATTCATAAAGTATTGATCACGTATGTGTTAACGCTCTCAAACTTTTCTCATTTCCTTAAGTTCCAGCTTTTCTTACCGTCAATACAGAAGATGACAAAAGTGCCGCCAGCACACCATGGATCGTCATCTCCGTCTTGTTGATGCTTCTCTTGTTGGTTGTTGGACTACATCACTTTGGCAGATTCCACTTTCTTAGAGGTGAAGAACATAATTTGAATTTTACTCAAAAATACACATAAGGCACAGAGGAATTCCTCAGGGTTGGGTGCTAGGGCCAAAGTTTTTCACATTATAAATGCTTGCGCTGGGTAATAATTTCAGGAAACAATGGACAATTTTCCAAATTAAATGGGCTTCCCTCTTGTGTCACTGTTGTTATTTAGAATATCAGTTCTCAGTTTACATTAGCGCCATTACAATATTCAAAATATTTTCTTTTACAGATTTTCTTTCACGGTCACCAGCAGTGCCTGATTCAGACTCATCAGAGCATCAGACAGGTAGGTTTAACTTTAAGAGATTAAACATTTAGCGGAAAGGATATTAAATATATGTATTTATTGTTTTTTGTTTTTTTTCAGTCTCTGTACAGGCCAGTGCACCTGAAGCAAGCCAAGCAATGTATGCTACTGTAACAAAGACCAGGAAGAAAAGAGGTATTTCCTTTAACTTTACGTGTTTTTAGCCCAGGCCACAGTTAGCATGCTACTTAGCATTTACATTGTATGATGTGATGTTGCTGGTGATAACTTTAGCCTCTAATCAAATCCACAGCATCAGCGTCCATACAACTTAAGACTTTTGATCTCAAGCCCACATTATTGACCCACATTGAAAAACTGACCATGTTATAAACTGTGGAACAAGCCAAAGCTCCAGAGGCATAATGCTTATTGCCATTCTAGCCAAGAGCTGGATGTCCAGTGTAGCCTGGTGATCATTAGCTTAGCTTAGCATTGAGAAAGGTGTTGATTTACACAACTGCAATACCAGGCCTGCAAAAGAGACATTAAGGTGATATGTTTCAGCTGTGATTGTTTCTCTCTCTCAGGTGAAAATGAAGATTTGCCCGTTTACTACGCTTTGGGCCAGAGTGGTGCTCCACAGCTGGGTCAGAATTAAAATTATTCATAACATTGTTAATCCCAATATCTGTGCATGATTCATTGTTTTAATTTTAAAAAACAAACAAACAAAAAAACACAGTGGTAAGGAATATTTAAATTTGTCTTCAAAGCAGCAGAGTCCAGCGTTCCCTCACCGGCCGAAGACTTCGTTGACAATGATGTCTACTATTCTTCAATTCAGATTGTGAGTCAAATACTGTTTTTTGTCTCCTCGTTGCTACACAGTTGTCTTTCTATGAGCAGGGTCTTGCTGTCCACTCATAGTTGTTGAAAGAAAAGTCAAAAGCAGCTCAAAAACCTTGAGCTCCTCATCTTCTGTGTACACGTCTGTACTCCAACCACTTATTCTAGAATTATATATGTATGTAAACCGGGGGTCGAGGGGTTCAGAATATTTTTTGGTAGAGGGTTAAGGCTAGAGATTTTAAATCATGCTTTTCTTTGTAAAGTAAACTTCTGCAACGACTTCTTTTCTTTCTATAATCTACAACTACCATGACATTTCTCTTCCGTGTCCTTTGTGTTACAGGTTGCTGAGCGCTGACTGAAAGGAGGAGCTTCATGATCTACATGAAAACCAGGAAGTGACCCAGATAGGGCTGGCATTGTTGTTGTTAATGTACAAGCTAAAACAGAAAAAAAATCTTTTGCCCTCACGTCTGTTTGCTGTGTATCAAATTTCAAATAGTTTCTGTGCAAAAACAAACGTGCAGAGTTTGACAGCATCTGCGCTTTAACCAACACATCAGAGAAGTTTCGGTTTATTTTCATCAGGCAGTTTAACCAACTTGTTCCATCAGCTCAGTCTGTTCACACAGTCTCTCACCAGATGAGAGCTGCTGCTGCTGCTGCTGTTTCTAAACTTGCGGCGGTTAGCTGCATATCTGAACTTGCTGTATTACTTTTTTAGGTTTGTGGTCAGCGACGTGACGAGAGTTTCTTGTGACAGTTCCACCAGTGAGAATAAAAGTCATGTCGTACACGTCAGAGCGTCTGTCTGAGTTTGTTCTGTGGTACAAAATGTCACCATTCTCTCACGTGTGTCATGATAATTATAACTACAGCAGAACGTTCCCTCAGTTTCATGAGTGAAATTCATGCACGTCCTCATGAAATAACCTGTGTTCACACTGACAATGGTCTTGAGGGTTATGTCTTTTGAAAGCGCAATCAGTCGATCTTCCCACGTTCTGACAGGACAGTCAGAGACGGATCCATTACTTTAAATTTTCATCTTTTGAATTTCTTCGGTCATCAATAGTCTGAAGATGCTCCAGCCTCGGTCAACGAAAAGGTCATTCCTTGATCTCGCTTCCTGTTTTATTTCTGGTGGTTTTACTTCACCAACGAGACACTTAACCTGTATCTTGTCAACTCTTTTCCCTCATCTGTGGTTTGTTTGCTCCTCTGTTCTACGTTTCACCTCATTACTTTGTGTACGTATATATAGTCCTGCCTTATCCCTTATGACTTTGTCTGTCCAGTTATTGTGGAAGCATTCCATGTGTTCCTTTGCTTCTTCTGTTTGTCAGCGAACTTTGGTTTTTGGATTGCTTTGCTTCTTCTGCCATAAATCCAACAAAAGACAAACTGGATCTTTTGTTGGACTTCCTGCCATGCTGTTGGAGTGCCTGTTGTTCTACGTTATACAAATATTAATTAAAGTTGTTTTATTTCCTCCCCTTCTCCCCTGCTATACCTTGTGACAATCTTAGTAGCAACTTAAAAGCTTTGGGTCATTGAGCTCCCCCTTATGGTGAGGAAAGGCGTAATACAGACTGGCTGGGCCATGTTAAGTTTAATCAAATCACTTATAATGATAAATATTTTTCTTTCTGTGTTGCTGGAGACGTACTCTATGTGCCACAGATCTGGTGCCATGAAGTCTGGTTGTAGAGCTCGTTGGTGAAGAGAGGAAACCACCCCTTTCATCAGACAGTCTGTCCTTGAAATCGTCCCACTGTTCATGTGTGGATCATCCACATCCTCTGGTGTCCCCACCATGATGGTTCCGGTGTCCTCTGAATATCTGATACGACATTTAGCGTAGACAGCTCCATCTGTCAGGCTTTCTCTGTCACGGGAGAGGACATCCCTTTCAGAGTTAAACCTGAGTTCATAGAGGCCATAGTAAAAGATGCCATCGACTCTTCCCAACTCTGACCACACAAGCTGCGAAAGTGAAAGGAGAATGGTCCAAGAGAAGCTTGACTGGAACCATTCCAACCATGAAGACCTTCGTCGCTGGACGCGGCCATGTGAAAGACAAAGGTCAAACAGACACAAACGGATCTTGAGTCTTTGAGCTTAGAGCAGAGAATGAAAATCCATCCTGTTCCAAGTGAAGACTCCAGGCAAAGCAAAAAGACAGTAAAGACCAAAAAACATCCATGGGATCAGTAAGGGAATGATTTGTTTTTTAGCTGTTTTACAGATGGGGCCCAAATGGTTTATTTACAAGAGGCCCATGTCGGCCCAACCTATTAATTTAAGAAGGATCTCACTGGGCCATAGGTAGGACTCAACTGGACTGCAAGTGGGTTTGTCTGCAGTTGTTTTCTCACGTGGGCCTACCCATGAATGCCCATATGAGGTATAAATGGGATCTAACAGGTTGTCAGGTGATGAGGTTTTTTCATATCAGACCCTTGAAGACCCCACCTATGCATGAGGCCGATGAGGCCCAGGTATCTGGGCCCTTGAGATGAGATTTCACATGAAGCCAGCACCCTCTTTTACCTTCTAACCCGTTTATGGTCTAAATCTACTGGTGTCATGCACTAGCAGCCACCTTCCTCAGAATATGTTAATGACTGTTAACATTCCTATAGCCGGACCTCTATGTAGGTTCCATTATGTGCAGGTCATTGCGCTGCTGTTATTTAAAAAATAAAAAAACAAACAAGCAAAGGGTTTTTAAATTCCTTCAGTCTTTATTAATGTGAACTCTTTCAAAGATGAGTCGCAGATGACTCTGTCTTCGCTCTTCGCACCACCCACTGAAAACACACCTTTGTGACTGAGGCTATTTCCACCACACCAGTTCTCAACAGTTGAACAGGAAGAGACCGCTTCACCTTTTACACTTCAGTCTGATGTTCAGTCAGTCAGTGGAAAGACAACATGGAGGTCAGAGGTTTCTGCATCGCACTGTGTGAGTACTGGCTCCTTTACAGATTAAAACTTGATGAAGACTTTATTTACAATTAAAAAGCTCATGCAAGATATTATGTACTGAGTGAACTAAACACTTTTAACTTACGTATTATTATTCTTCACCAACTATGACATTTAATCGTAAATATGCTGAACATCACAAGGAGCAAAACTTTTATTGATTCGTCTATTTTCTTTGCGTCTTCAGTGACTGTGATGATCCTGCTGTGTGCACAGGATCAGGAAGTTGGTGAGTAGATGTTTTGTTGGGCAGTTGTAGAAAAGAGGCACAAATATCTTGAGATTGGTGTGTTTAATCATCACAGGAGTTCCTCTATTACTTTTCTACTTTTAAATGTTGTAGACGTCGTCCAGCAGTTCACAGGAGTAAATGTCTAAACTGAATTTCTCTGTTTTTCTTTGTCTCAGATGCAGCTTTTCTTCGTATCTCTCCAAACAGACTGCAGTTCTTTGAATATGAGTCGCTCACTTTTTACTGTGAGGGAGTCTTTTACTGTGATGTTGAAGATGCAACTGGGGAGCCCTTGTGCTGCACCACTAATAACACAACATCAAGAGGACCTAGCTGCACCATTCAAACTCTTTATCGATATGATTCTGGAAAGTATTGGTGTGAGGAAGGAGGAGAGAGAAGAAACATCATCAACATCACTGTCACTTGTATGTTTGTAGTGAGGCAGTGATATTTTGTGATTATCTCAACGTGATTGAATTTCCCCCGGGATTAATAAAGTATCTATCTATCTATCTATCTATCTATTTCAAGATAAATTAAATATGATCATGTTCTTCAGCTGGTTCTGTGATCCTGGAGAGTCCTGCTCATCCTGTGATGGAGGGAGAAGATGTGACTCTGAGCTGCAGAACCAAAATATCTTCCTCCAACATCACAGCTGATTTCTATAAAGATGGAGTCAACAAGTGGAGAAGCTCCACAGGAAATCTGAGACTCAAAACAGTCTCCATGCTTGATCAAGGACTCTACAAATGTCACATCTCTGGAGTTGGAGAATCACCACAGAGCTGGCTGTCTGTTGGAGGTAAGATGTGTATTTTATTTTCAAAATAAGATAGAATATGGATCACGTATGTGTTTACACTTTCAAACTATTCCCATCTCCTTCAGTGTCAGCATAATGTCTTTTGTCTTGCCAAAACTCCCACAGAACATCAACCCTCCTCAGATCACGGCTATCACATTTACTCCATCCTAAGGACTGTGTTCACCATCATCATGATGGCACTGCTGGTGCTACTGCTATGATGTCTTCACTGTGTGATAGTCAGAGTTATAAAACATGACTAATCTCCAAAAGAATAGAGAGCTTTCTGTAAAAGAAAAAGATGGCCTGGATGACAAATAATAGGAGAAAAGCCAGCTTAGTTGTTGAGATCGTGAGTGGAGTTAAAATTTCATGATGTCTACTCTCACATTTTATCTAGCATTCAGTCTGCTGCTATCAAGCTGCTTTCTATGCTTCTAGACACAGGGTTAGATGCTGTAACTGGATCAGGAAATGAGCGTCTTGCTGAAGTTGGAAAATGTAATTTTTAAACCTTTCGCACTGGCCATATACAGTGGTATGAAAAAGTTTGGGCACCCCTTAGGAAAATCATTGCATCAGTTTGTCACTTGCTGAGCTTTTGAAGCAGCAACTTCATTTTAACAAATGTTATACCTTATGGAAACAGAAACATCTCAGTAGAGAAATCATTTTCATTGGTCCAACAGAAACATTTTTATGAATATTTAAACAAAAATAGGCATGTGCATAAATGTGGGTACCTCAAAGAAATAATTCCATTAATATTTAATAGACCCTCCTTTTGCTGCAAGAACAGCCTGTAGACACCTCCTATAGCCACTGACAAGTCCCTGAAGTCTGGCAGGTGGTACTTTGGCCCATTCCTCCAAACAAAACGCCTCCAGTTCAGTCAGGTTTCTTGGCTTCCGTGCGTAAACAGCCTGCTTCAAATCAATCCATACATTTTCAATGATGTTAAGGTCTGGGGACTGGGATGGCCATTCCAGAAGATTGTACTTGTGCTTCTGCATGAATTCCTTGGTGGATTTTGAACAGTGCTTGGGATCATTGTCCTGCTGAAAAATCCAACCCCGGCGTAGCTTCAACTTTGTGACAGATTCTTGAACATTCTTGTCAAGAATCTGCTGATACTGAGAGGAACTCATGTGGCCCTCAACTTTAACAAGGTTTCCAGTCCCTGTGCAAGCCACACAGCCCCATAACATGATGGACCCTCCACCATATTTCACAGTAGGCAATAAGTTCTTCTCATGGAATTCAGTGTGTTTTTTTCTCCATGCATACCTCCTCTTGTTCTGACCAAATAACTCCATCTTAGTCTCATCTGACCACAGTATTTTTTTCCAAAATGCTTCTGGCTTGTCCAGATGTGCTTTTCATACCTCATGCGACTCTTCTTGTGACGAACACTCAGGAAAGGCTTTTTGAGCATCAGCCTTCCAAAGAGCTTTTCCTGGTGAAAAGTGTGCTGGATTGTGGAACGATGAACAACTACACCATCAGTAGCCAGATGTTCTTGTAGTTCTCTGGAGGTGGTCTGTGGCTTGTCTGTGACCATTCTAACCATCCTTCGTCAGTGTCTTTCCAGTATTTTTTTTGGCCTACCACATCTTTCCTTCACAATGACTGTTCTTCTGGCCTTCCATTTCTGCACCACATTTCTGACTGTGGAAATAGACATCCCAAACCTTCTTGATAATTTCTTGTACCCTTCTCCTAATTCATGATAATGAATTATCTTAGTTTCTTGGTCAGTGGAGAGTTGTTTTGATGCCCCCATGTTGCCAGGAGCATAGGACAAGCACAGCCAGCAATTGCCTCTGTTAAATAGCCTTTTTCATGATTGGTTTTACCTGTCTTTGTAACTGAAGGTCTCACAAGCTAATCAAAGCAGTTTTGGGCTGCAACATGTCAGCTACAAATCCCTACAGGTCTTGAAATCAATGTGATTAAAAGGGTGCCCAAACTTTTGCACATACCATTTTTAACATTTTAATTTATATAATGATCGTCTTTTATAAAGTTAAAGCAAATTATTATGAAATCTTAGAGGGTTGCCCAAACTTTTTCATACCACTGTATCTCTGACACATGGTGTTTAAAATAAACACAGCGTCTGAGCGCTTCTATTAATTCATGCTGCTCTGTAGAAAGGTGTGAAATGTCACAGTGTGTCAACACCATTTGATGTCTTCTGCTGTTTACAATTTTGTAAAATCTGAAGAAAAATAAATTAAGAAATGCATTGACATGCTGTTGTTTAATGTGGTGGATTTTCAGTTGCTTCCCAAGTTATATTAGTATAGTATACTCTATTTTAAAAAAGTTCTTAACATGAATGGAGCACAGCAGATGAGAGTAAGGCAGACATGAGGTTAAGACGGTTGTACATGGAAAGGATGTAAGAGATAACGAAAATCTAGACTGAAGACGTAAGTCTGACACGTCTCCATTACTACAGAGACACTTATGAACACATATTATTACATTATTATTTATATTAGTTTCAGTTTTCACACACTATTGGCTAGAAATCTTTTGATTTAAATACTGTGGGCTTGGATGATAGGGTGGAACCAGACGGACGGTTGACAGTATTTTCATTCAACTTTTTTTTTTCATTTGCAATGACTTCATGTTTGGATTGTTAAGTCCAAACAACTTTATTTTATTAAAGTTTACTACTTAGCTACGTCTTTGTTCAGCACAAACTGTCTGTGCAATCAACTCACTAAAAGTCATAATATTTAGTTTGACTTATATACAACAGTGTCATTTGAAACAAGAGAAGCTACTCTTTCAACTGACACAAAGCATCACATATCTGGAGATAAACAGCTAATCTCAGCCAGCAGAGAAAACACTTTGACTTTCAAAGTCAGCGTGGAGGAATTTCTTCTTACGTCTCAATATTTAGACATATGTGAAAACAACTGTAAGCTCATATAGTTTTTTATTACTCTTTGTGGTCCATTTGAGTTGATTCATAGGATTCTCCATCAACTGTGCAACACATGGTGACTTGCCTGACAGAATCTGGGCCTTGTGCTTCAATTTCCTACATGGTCTTTTGTCTCCATCTTGTGGGCTAATGCTGGTACTATAAATAGTAAATACATATCTAACTTATATTACAAAAGATCTTTACAACAATGCTCAACACACCTTGGTGACTTGTTCTAATATTTTTATGGATTCTATATGTGCACAATGGCAAAATTTGATGATGCACAGGATAAATAAAATGTGGGTGAATTGTGTCCACATTGCCTCCTGTAGTGGAATCGGTAGTATTTTGTAGCTAGATTACCGTTCAAAAATCCAGTGTGGAACAGTTTGGGTACCTTGGTTCTCCAAATGTCCAAATGAATGTCTATTTTCATTAGAACCTTTAAATTGGTTGGAATAGAAGCTTTGTGGTATTTCTATAAACTCTTGGTCCACTTCTAGTCAAGAGGTTGCTGAATGAGTTCAGAATCATTGCTATCAAGACATTTTAACATTTGTCATTTTTGGTGAGTTTCACCTCCAGAACTATAGGGGCTGTTATCACTTGCCGAGGGCAGTGGTTCCTAACCTGGGATCCATGCCCACCCACTGTGGGGTGTGAGGTTACCAAAATTAAATTTGTGCACATTAAATTTATAAAATTAAAAACAAATTAAAAGACACACCTAACTGGATAATCAAAAGTCTTTATAATCCAAACTGAAACATATTTTTGGTCCACATTTTTTATCACACACCAATCAACAAGCAGGTGAGTGATCTTCAACATACGTTCTGCAATGAACGAGCACAAACGTATTTTCACAAATGCGATCGGTCATTGTTGCCGGTGCGTCAGCTGTGGATGTTGCAAACAACTTGTGTGTTGAATGCGCCAACAGCTGTCATGTGACCGGGTCTCCTTCATGACACCATAGAACTTTTTTTTTTGCCGCTAACACCGTCAATTAGCTTCTTTGAGCACAACACACAAAAACAAGCACCTGGCTCTATTAATTTCTGCCACCTTTGCCGTCTCTGCCCCTTTCTTCTATCATCGCCCAGCGCCATTTATTTTTAAGTCGTTTATCAGTTCGGACATCTTCCCCTGGCTTCATGAATTTATTCTCCATCTTTCACTACTGCGTTGTGTCTGGTGCATTCAGGACAACTCAGAAGTATCTGATAAGTCAGCGTTCAAACTACAGGTTAAAGGTGCACTAGGCAAGTCTTATAAAACGAACTTTCTGTCATATTTTCTGAAACTGACCCTATGTTCAAGTATAATTGCATGAAGAAAATTCGGCTCCTCTGGCCCCTCCTTGAGCCTGTAGCATGATTTGCAAGACATCCACCGCTCCACATTCAGATGCACCAATTAAGCCCAGGGGTGTATCTAACAGAGTGTCAATCACTGCTCATGGACACACATTTCATATTGTCACAATTTGCTGAACACAAAACATATGCAGCAGCAATTTATGTTTATTTTGGAAAAAGTCGATATGCGATAGTCTTCCCAGTGGAACTATGCTGGCGCTTACATGGTCAGATCGACCGGGTGGTAATCATTGAGGCAGGTGACAGGTTTCTTTTCAGGTAGAAGGACAAAGATGAAGGACCTGAGTCACACAGGAACTGTGGACAGCTGCAGAGACAGGTTGGAATTGTTCAGGAAAACTCCTGCCAGCTGGTCAGCACATTGTCTCAGGGTGCAACCTGCCACTTTATCAGGTCCCGCAGCTTTACTGATATCGATCTGCTTCAGGGTGGAGCTCACTTGACGAAGCTGCAGGACAAGAGGTTGATGTTGCTCCTCCATCTGGAGAAGAGGCCTAGTTGTATTGAAGAGAGCAAAGAAACTGTTTAGGGTGTTAGGGAGGGTGGGCTCAAGGCGAGGCTATTCCCGGGAAATCTGATCAAGACTATTTCCCGATTCCCGGGAAAGGTTATGACGGGAAACGGGAAATATATATTTTTTGTTACACGTGCGCTTCTGTTGTTGTCTCACGTCTTTTCGCCAGCCACTGCTATGCTCAAGAGAGAGCGCAAGAGGGCGATGGTGCGTCTTCAGAGGCAGTAGATGGGACATCGTCAAGTGTGCAAGGGGAAGCTCTGCGTCCGGCTGAAGTGGTGAAGGGGACCTAGCATTAGATGTCAATGACCACTAAGCCAGCCTCGGAGGAAATGAAAGACGGTGACTTCATGAAAATTCTAACCAAAGATTTTCCCTCTTCGAAGCCACCAACAGCAGGCCACACATCTGTGGAGGTGGAGAGAGCATTCTCTATCTGCGGCCAATTTGTAACTAAAATCCGAAACCGCCTGAGCGCAGAGTCAAAGAAACACATAAACTGTGTTTCTTAAAAGCAAATTTTTAATTATTATTTCAATTCAGTTTTAGCCTACATAGGCCTGGCTCTGTCTTTCTTGCCGTGCACAGTTGCACATTTCTGTGGGTCATTTGCTTTAATTTAGTTAAACATTGTATATGTTTAAAAGAGAAATATACCTGCCCTAAGAAAAATAAATTGTTGGTTAACGTCCGAGTGATTATACCCTTTTGCAGCCGCTAATAAATCTCAACAGCCACAGAATGGATTTCATTGAACAGAATGGTTTAGGAATCATTCAATGGTTTAGGCCTACTTTAGCAGATTTCGTTTTATAGTTTTTATAACTGAGTTGTGTAAAATATGGTTTTAAGGGTTGCCTAGATTTTCAGGAGACAAGTCACAAACTTTGTTGATATGAACATAAACTGTGTTTCTTGCCCTCATAATGTCACAAATAATATAAAACATGCTGGGAATGCATATTTGAATGATATTGATACATTATTTGGGCAAAAACAACAACAACAAAAAACAGCTATTTCCCGGGATTCCCGGGAAATGGATCATCTGATTCATCTAATTATGAATGAATATTAAACCCTACTCAAGGCTGACCTGCTTGTTGCTAGCTTGTAGTGTGTCATTGTCCTGCTAGTCCAGTACAGATAAGCCTCCAGGTCTGAATTCTTTTTATACGCTCCACACAGTGACGTGCGGTGAGGTTCATGGCTGGTGAGGCACTGACGTCATCAGTCAGATTTACAAACATACCGTATTTTCACACCTATAAGGCCACTTAAAAGTATTAAATTTTCTCCAAAATGTACGCCTAATGTGATGTTTTTGTTGCGGTGGCTGTTGTACGGCGGACGTAATAGAGGACACCATGAGTCCCGGTACGTTAAAGTGTGGGCGTGATTTGTACCAAATCGTCCTACCTGCTGGCGATCTAACGCAGCTTTTTAATTCGGACACAGATGAGGACTGTATGTACCATACAGAGTAGTTCATTCACCATTTGATTGGCAACAGTTGACGTGCTTTGTTTAAAATGTCATTTCAACATTTCAACATGTTTTTCCATATACAAACTGCAGCATAGAAAAAAGCACAGATGTTATTTTCGTCTTACCTTTACTTATAAATAAAGTCCATGCGCCGCTCCTTCTGAAGAAAAGCATCGATTACTTGTGTTGTACTTAGCATACATAACTCCGGCGTTGGTGTTCCTTTAATAATTATCTCCTGCTTCGATTGAAAGTCCAATTTGGAAAAATTCTTGAGTTTCGAGATGTAATCCTCCATGTTGAAAATGACGGTAAACAATACAAAAGGATAACTGGAAGGCGGCAATTGACTTATTCTATTATTCTTTAGCCGGGGCGTCATAATCGCCACCAGCGCCCCCTAACATGAGGCAGGAGAACTGCGTGCCTCACCCAGTGCCTTTTTGCAGGCGTTTTATGATTGCTCAGCACAAGAAACACGTCGCTCACATACAGTTGTTAACACAAACAAACACTGTACATCATATACATCAGCTAAACTATGTAAACTCAGCTCATATAGTACAAGTGGTTGAACATTTTAATACCGACATACAGAGAGACAGCAATACCGTCTGATTGCATAGTCATTGCGCAATCCAAGGTGAGGCTCAGCGCGCTGCTGCCTCACCGCACATCTCTCCGTAGTATCTGAACGGCAATTGTGGAAATTGAGCGATTTTGGAAATAAAACACCCAAAAATGGTAAATTTAAATGGAAAATGACTGTAAAGCACAAATTACTGAATAAATATAGTAATTTAATTTTTTTTTCTCCATAATGACAGGTGAGGCACAGCCTCACCTGCCTCCCCTGACTGCACGTCACTGACTCCACAGGGGGTGTGCCTGAAACAGTCCTGCAGAGCTGAAGAAGCCTCCTCAGACCATACCTGCACTGTTCTGGTGGTTGGTTTAGTCCTGCAGCTCAGACGAAGAGATGTGACACTGTTACAGTGTTATCAGAACGGTCCCCTGACTTGGAATGTCAGAGGACCAGAAATACAGGAGTCCTTCTCTGACTCACTATCCCAAAACAGGAGAAAACAAAGACAACATAACTGGCTTATCACCTCTACTTGGCAGAACTGTGGTGGTGAAACATTCAGACCTTGAAGTGAACAATAGGTTCAGCTCTTGATAGATCACAGGAAAAGTGAGAGAGCACATAGATTCTCCAACAAAAGCGTTTTTAAATTCCAGCTCCTCAAGTGTCCTGCAATCTCTGGCCGGCCTACAGGAAGCTGAAACATAAAATAAATAAATGTGAGCTGCTTTTAGGATGTTTCCTCACAGTTTCAGCTACACATTAGACTTTGTGCATGCTTATTAGCATTCTAAGAGTTGCAATGCAGATCACTCTGACTTTGCTCTTTGTACCACCCACTGGTATTTAACTAAAACACTGAGGCTATTTCTACCACCTCCGTTTCTCAGAAATCACACAGGAAGAGACCAGTTCTCACTTCACACTTCCGTCTCATGTTCAGTCAGTCAGCGGCACGACAACATGGAGGTCAGAGTTTTCTGCATCGCACTATGTGAGTACTGGCTCCTTTACAGATTAAAATGTAATATTAAAGACTTTATTTACAATTGCATGTGAAAGTCTTTGAACATTATTTAGTGACTGAACTAAAATTTGACTAATTTATTTTCTTTGCGTCTTCAGTGACTGTGATGATCCTGCTGTGTGCACAGGATCAGGAAGTTGGTGAGTAGATGTTTTGTTGGGCAGTTGTAGAAAAGATGCAGAAATATCTTGAGATTGGTGTGTTTAATCATCACAGGAGTTCCTCTATTACTTTTCTACTTTTAAATGTTGTAGACGTCGTCCAGCAGTTCACAGGAGTAAATGTCTAAACTGAATTTCTCTGTTTTTCTTTGTCTCAGATGCAGCTTTTCTTCGTATCTCTCCAAACAGACTGCAGTTCTTTGAACATGAGTCGGTCACTTTTTACTGTCAGGGAGTCTTTTACTGTGATGTTCAACACAACTCGACACGGGAGACGTCTTCGTGTTGCACCACTAATGACAGAACATTAAGAGGACCTAACTGCACCATTAAAAACATTTATCAAGAGGATTCTGGAAAGTATTGGTGTGAGGAAGGAGGAGAGAGAAGAAACATCATCAACATCAATGTCACTTGTATGTTTGCAGTGAGGCAGTGATATTTTGTGATTATCTCAACGTGATTTCAAGATAAATTAAATATGATCATGTTCTTCAGCTGGTTCTGTGATCCTGGAGAGTCCTGCTCATCCTGTGATGGAGGGAGAAGATGTGACTCTGAGCTGCAGAACCAGAATATCTTCCTCCAACATCCCAGCTGATTTCTATCAAGATGGAGTCCACAAGTGGAGAAGCTCCACAGGAAATTTGAAGCTCAACAGAGTCTCCATGTCTGATCAAGGATTCTACAAATGTCACATCTCTGGAGTTGGAGAATCACCACAGAGCTGGCTGTCTGTTGAAGGTGAGTACGTGTATTTTTATTTTTTTTTTAAATAAGATTCATAGAATATTGATCACGTATGTGTTTACACTCTCAAACTATTCCCATCTCCTTAATTTTCAGCTTTTCCTACCATCGATACAGAAGATCACGAAGACTCTAATCTTGTCAGAGGTGAGACGGGTCACTTTTAAGAATAATGTTTTGCTTCTTTCACTTCTATTTTGCCACAACCACTTTCTGTCTCATAATGTCTTTTCTCTCTTCAGAAACTCCCACAGATCATCGTCCCTCCTCAGATCACGTCTGTCACATTTACCCCATCCTAAGGACCGTGTTCACCATCATTATGGTGGCGCTGCTGCTGCTGCTGCTCGGATGTCTTCACTGTGTGATAGTCAGAGTTATAAAACATGACTCATCTCCAACAGAATAGAGAGCTCTCTGTTATATTAAAAAAAAAAAAAAAATTCTACCATTAGGAGAATAAAAGCTAGCTTAGTCGCTGAGACTGTGGAGATAACATTTCATGTTATGTTGCATGTCTACTCTCACATTTAATCTAGAATTCAGCTCGCTGCTATCAAGCTGCTTTCTATGCTTCTAGACACAGGGTTAGACGCTGTAACTGGATCAGGAAATGAGTGTTTTGCTGTCTTACGTGTCTGCATTGTGGCTTTCACACTGGCCATAACTCTGATACATGGTGTCTAAAATAATAGCATCTGAGCGCTTCTATTAATTGATGCTAGTTTGTAGAAATGTGTGAAATGTCACAGTGTGTCACCGCTATTTGGTGTCTTCCTCTGTTAGTAATTTTGTAAAGTGTAAAGAAAAATAAACTTAGAAATGCATTAACATGCTGTTGTTTAATGTGGTGGTTTTTCAGTTTCTTCCAAAGTTATATTTTAGTATTTTTTTTTTTAAGTTTTTAACCTGAATGATGCACAGCAGACGAGAGAGTAAGGCAGAAGTGAGGTAAAGACAGATGTAAATAGAAATGATGTAAGAGAAAATGAAATTCATCATATTCTAAATCAATTTGAACCTTTTATTTCAGAAGCTTTTATAGATGAATCTAGACTGAAGACGGAAGTCTGACAAATCTCCATTACTGCAGAGACACTTATGAATACATTATTATATTTATGCAAAGCGTTTTTACACACTATTGGCTCGAAATCTTTGTATTTATAAACTGTGGGCTTTGGGGGATTTGGGGGAACCAGATGGACAGTTGACAGTGTTTTTGTTCAACTTTTTCTTTCATTCGCAATGACTTCATGTTCTGTTAATAAATACTTGAGTCTATTACATATAGCAAGTATATAGCTTATATACCCAAGTTATCTCCAGTAAACAACTGATTTTAGCTCACAAATCCTTCTCAATATGTTCACCAGAAAGTCCTTCCTCTGGGATGAGCATTCACATTAATTCACCCCATCTGTGGTCAAAACACAAGCAGCACAAGCAGCTGTCTTCATGACTGTATGTTTGTGGACATTTACATTCTCAACTCAAAACCACCCGACACTTGTGACACACACTCAGTGAAGTGAAGCCCGCTTCCCCAGACACAGCAGACAGGACGGGATACCACCACCCGGACACCAGCACTGCCACTACTAGTCTCCAGCAACTAAAAAGAGAAATAAACACAAACGGAACAGGACAAAGCAGTGGAGACTCGAAGTTTAGACCAGGTCGAAGCAGCAGCGTCCCCAATCAGCTGATCGCACGTTACACCTAATAACAGAAAACACATTAGCATCCCTGCATGTAACGGTCACTACTGCGGTTAGTTGCTATCCGAGAGAGAGATAGCAACCAACCAACCAGAGAGAGGTAGAAGAAGGCCGGCCACTACTGGCGTTACCTGTGACCACACTAGCGTCAGCCCTCAGACAGCATCAACACTGACGAGAAAGGGAGGACACTTACCAAGCACACGGAGGAGAACATGAGCAGCTGCCCTACACACAAACACAAATGCCGTGAGCACTCAGAAAGGACCGAGCAACCAGTGTGGTGCAGCAGCGGGCAACCATACCTGTCGGGCCTACCTACCAGCCGGAAGTGACGCACCAGTGACAACAGAGGCACAAGAGGAATCTCTAGTGAAGGGTGCTGGCTTTTATACCCACCGTTGGTGCTAAGTACGCATGGAATATGCCTACTGCTACAAACACACTAAAAGTCATAATGTAATTTAGTTTGACTTATACACAACAGTCTCATTTGAAACTACAGAAGCTACTCTTTCAGTTGACATTTTACAGTTGAGATAAACAGCCTCAGCCAACAGAGAAAAAACAAAACTTTGACTTGCAAATTCAATGTGGCAGAATTTCTTCTTATGTCTCAATATTTTGACAGATATGAAAACAATTGTCAACTGATATTGTTTTCATTACCTCTTGGGGTCCATTTGAGTTGATTCACAGGATTCTCCGTCAACTGTGCAACACATGGTGACTTGCCTGACAGAATCTGGGCCCTGTTCTTCAATTTCATCAGTGGCGGTCTTTGCATTGAGGCGTGGTTAGGCACCCGCCTAATTACTAACTGGGACACTGTTCAGCATTTAGCTAAATTCGGTTATGTATAAAGCTTCATTACGTCGCTCGCGATCCAGCGGTAGATCATGAAGGTAGTGCGGGGAGATCGCGTGCCAGCGGAAAAATTTTTTTTTTGATGTTAGTCTTAAACATTTATCTGTTGCACCTCCGAAACAAAAAGCAAGTCAAATATTCCTCTTTATTTACTTTTACACAGCATGCCCTCAGTTCAGTGGCACACATCCACAGCCACGAACAACTTCAACAACTCGACGAGTCTTTCTTAAAGAGACAGCGCTATTTTTATAAACCAGGTTTTCTTGATCAAAATAAAAACAGCAACAATTCGGATGGTACTGTATATATACACTATATTACCAAAAGTATTCGCTCACCCATTCAAATGATCAGAATCAGGTGTTCTAATCACTTGGCCTGGCCCCAGGTGTATAAATTCAAGCACTCAGGCATGCAGACTGTGAAACAAGACATTTGTGAAAGAATGGGCCGCTCTCAGGAGCTCAGTGAATTCCAGCGTGGAACTGTCATAGGATGCCACTTGTGCAACAAATCCAGTCGTGAAATTTCCTCGCTCCTAAATATTCCACAGTCAACTGTCAGCTCTATTATAACAAAATGGAAGCGTTTGGGAACAACAGCAACTCAGCCACGAAGTGGTAGGCCACGTAAAGTGACGGAGAGGGGTCAGCGGATGCTGAAGCGCATAGTGCAAAGAGGTCGCCGACTTTCTGCACAGTCAATTGCTACAGAGCTACAAACTTCATGTGACCTTCAGATTAGCCCAAGTACAGTACGCAGAGAGCTTCATGGAATGGGTTTCCATGGCCGAGCAGCTGCAGCCAAGCCACACATCACCAAGTGCAATGCAAGGCGTCGGATGCAATGGTGTAAAGCACGCCGCCACTGGCCTCTAGAGCAGTGGAGACGCGTTCTCTGGAGTGATGAATCACGCTTTTCCATCTGGCAATCTGATGGACGAGTCTGGGTTTGGAGGTTGCCAGGAGAACGGTACATTTCAGATTGCATTGTGCCAACTGTGAAATTTGGTGGAGGAGGAATTATGGTATGGGGTTGTTTTTCAGGAGCTGGGCTTGGCCCCTTAGTTCCAGTGAAAGGAACATTGAATGCTTCAGGATACCAAAACATTTTGGACAATTCCATGCTCCCAACCTTGTGGGAACAGTTTGGAGCGGGCCCCTTCCTCTTCCAACATGACTGTGCACCAGTGCACAAAGCAAGGTCCATAAAGACGTGGATGACAGAGTCTGGTGTGGATGAACTTGACTGGCCTGCACAGAGTCCTGACCTGAACCCGATAGAACACCTTTGGGATGAATTAGAGCGGAGACTGAGAGCCAGGCCTTCTCGACCAACATCAGTGTGTGACCTCACCAATGCGCTTTTGGAAGAATGGTCAAAAATTCCTATAAACACTCTCCTCAACCTTGTGGACAGTCTTCCCAGAAGAGTTGAAGCTGTAATAGCTGCAAAAGGTGGACCGACATCATATTGAATTCTATGAGTTAGGAATGGGATGGCACTTCAGTTCATAGAATGAGTAAAGGCAGGTGAGCGAATACTTTTGGTAATATAGTGTACATATATATATATGTACACACACACACAATTTCATTTCAGACGTTTGATGTGGCCAGGAAAACTTTTTTAGTGCAAACCATTGGATCCCATAGCCTATTATGAAAGTAACTACTTGAGCGCTAGTTAAACCCAAATTACACAAAAATTACTTAATGAGTTGAAATGATTTGCTGACAGCTTGGTCCCCCCCACTTCAAAAATCCCATCTGCGCCCCTGGTGAAGTTTACTCGCAGCCAAAGAGGTTCAATGGTTACCGGAGAAGTGAGTTTTGAGTGTAAGTTAGTTAAAACTAAGGATTTTAGGGGCCCCGTAGCTAAATCCGCCCCCAAATTGGTAAGTCCGCCACTGACTTTCATACATGGTCTTTGTCTCCATCTCATGGGCTAATGATGGCACTATAAATAGTTAATACATATGCATGTTGTATAAAAAGAGACATGTGTGTACATTGCCTCCTGTAGAGGAATCAGTAGTATTTTGTAGCCAGATTCCCATTCAAAAGACAAAAAAAACTATACGGAACGCTATGGGTACTTTGGTTGTCCAAATGTCAAAATGGGAATGTCAAATTCTGCAGTCAGTGTTAGTTGGGAGGCTGTGCAGCTCCAATACCACACTGTCATACCAAGACAGAGGTTGGGCTCTATTGTGATCCTGTAGAAGTTAGTGAGTAGTCAACAGGAGAGTCCAACCTTCTTCAGCTACCTGAGGAAAAAGAGCCTCCTCTGTTGGGCCTACTTCACCAGGTGTATGGTGTTGATAAACCAAGTCAGGTCAGATGTGATGTGGATGTCCAGGAATTTGATATCGAGGATCTGTCTTCCCGGACCTTTTGTAGTCCACAGTGACCTCCTTGGTCTTGCTGGTGTTCAGAAGAAGATTGTTGTCTGAGCACCACTCTGTCAGGTGTTGGATCTCCTGTCTGTAATGGGTCTCATCATTGACGCCCACCACGGTGGCGTCATCAGCAACATTCACAATCGTGTTTACGGAATAGATAGCAGAACAGTCATGTGTGAAGAGAGTGAAGAGAGCTGGTCTGAGCACACAACCCTGCAGCATTTCAGTGTGGCTGATGTGCAGTCCCCAATTCTCACCACTTGAGGTCTGTTGGTGAAAAAGTCCTTGATCCAGAGGCACATAGAAGCAGACAATCCCAGGTCCTCAAGCTTCAGTGTCTGCATGTCACGTCTTCCGTCATGTCTTGTCTTTCGTCTTTTTTGTCTTGTCTTTTTTCACAGTCTGTTAGTTCTGTCATGGTTTAGTTTCTTGTGTTTTTGTTGTTATCTTTAGTTCTTATTTTTTTCTTAGTCATGGTTTAGTTTTCATGTTCTTGGGTTCTGTTTCCTGTTTTATTTTGTTAAGTCCTTGACTTCCTGTTTGTGTTCTGTGTGTTCCCTTTTGATTAGATTATTGGTTTCACCTGTGTCTTGTTTCTTGATTTGCTTCACCTGTGTCTTGTCACTCTGTTCCTAGTGTGTGTATATATACTGTAGCCCTGCTCTTCCCTTTGTTCCTTCTCGTGTCATACTTGTTACTTGTTTCTTGATACCTGTTTCTAGTTTTTTTTGTTCCATGTTTCATGCCATAGTCTCATGCCATGTTTTGATAGTGTTTGGATGTTTGTTTTCTTTGCTTAATTAAAGATCCTCTTGCCAACTCCTGCCTCTGTCTCTCAAAGTCCTGCACTTGGGTCCGAGATTCCTATCCCCCGCTCACCCGTTGTGACAGAATGACACGACCACGAAAGGACCCAGCGGACTTGGCTTTTGATGAGGAGGACACACAGCAAGTAAAAAATTATCTGAAACAAACACTGGGGTATGGACCATGGCTCAACCCCGAGTTGTTGCCTTTTTTCTTGGGCACACGTTTGGCCATGGAGGCTCCGAATGGGAGGATGGGTCCAGGAGGACGCCATAGAGGGAAGTCTGCTGGCCGGCAGCCTATGGAGCTCCGCACTGCCGGCCATTTGGTAGCATCTCCCCGGCCTGCTAGCCACAGGCCAGCTAGCTCCCAGCGAGCCACCCCTGCCTCTGTTCCTGCTCCAGCTTCTGTACCAGCCTCGAGGGTCGGCCCAAGCCGTGTTCCTGGTCCTGCACCGGCCTTGAGGGTCGGCTCATGCCCCGTTCCTGTTCCTGCTCCTGCACCGGCCCCAAGGGTCAGCCCAAGCCGTGTTCCTGGTCCTGCACCGGCCTTGAGGGTCGGCTCATGCCCCGTTCCTGTTCCTGCTCCTGCACCGGCCCCAAGGGTCGGCCCAAGCCGTGTTCCTGGTCCTGCACCGGCCTTGAGGGTCGGCTCATGCCCCGTTCCTGTTCCTGCTCCTGCACCAGCCTCGAGGGTCGGCTCATGCCCCGTTCCTGTTCCTGCTCCTGCACCGGCCCCAAGGGTCGGCCCAAGTCATGTTCCTGTCCCTGTACCGGCCTCGAGGGTCGGCCCAGGCCATGTTCCTGCTCCTATACCAGCCTCGAGGGTTGGCTCCTGCCCAGCTCCGACTCCTCTCCCGGCTTCGAGGATCACGTCAGCTCCGGCTCTGAGGGTCGCGTCAGCTCCGGCTCCTCTCCCGACTCCGATGATCGCGTCAGCTCCGGCTCCGAGGATCCCTGACCCTGCTCCGAGGATCCGCTCATGCCCTGCTCCAGCGCTTCTCCCCGTCTCGGCTCCGAGGATCCGCCCATGCCCTGATCCAGCGCTGCTCCCTGTCCCTGTCCCGGCTCCGAGGATCCGCCCATGCCTTGATCCAACACTGCCTCCTGCTCCCGTTCCTGTTCTTGTGCTGGATCCTGCTCCCGTTCCCACTCTTGTTCCTGTGCTGGATCCTGATCCTGCTCCCGCTTCTGTTCCTGTCCTGGATCCTGCTCCCGCTCCCGTGCTGAATCCTGCTCCTGTTTCCGAGGTGGGTCCACTCTCGGCTCTGTCTGCCTGGCCTCCCGGTCGGCCCCCTCCCCTGAACTTTCGACCCCGTCTGCCCGGCATCCCGGCCGGCCCCCACAACTTTCGGCCTGTCTGCTCGGCCTGCCAGTTGCCCAGGATGCTCATGGTGGGACACGGCTGTGTGCAGAACTATGGAGACTGCATCCTCTGTTGATCAGTTCCCTCTGTAGGCGAACTGGTGGCTTGTCCAGATCAGCAGGGATGACGCCCTTGATGTGCTTTAGGATGAGCCTCTCAAAGTACTTCATGGTTACCAGGTCAGAGCGACCAGGTGGTAATCATTGAGGCAGGTGACAGTAGACCTTTTAGGTAGAGGGACAATGATGGAAGACTTGAGGTAAACAGGAACTGTGGACAGCTGCAGATACAGGTTTATAATGTTTAGGAAAACTCCTGCCAGCTGGTCAGCACATAGTCTCAGGGTGCCATCTCCCACTTTATCACGCCCTGAAGACTTTTTGATGTTGATCTGTCTGAGGGTGGAGCTCACTTGGCTCATACTGAATCAAGGCATCCACAAGATGCAACACACACATAAACTAACAAAAAGCCAAGAACTCCGAACCGTAGCTTACATACGCGTCGTCATCTTGGAAACAAGACAAGTCAATGGGCCAATCACTGGCCGGCCTAGGAAGCTGTAACAGAAAACGAACAGCATCCCCTGCAGGTAGGGAGGGAGAACAATATACAGAGGCACTCACTCACATGACCCACAGTCATAACAGGACTCAGTGGTTAAGTGTGTGAGATGCTTTTAAGATGTTTCCTCACTGTCTCAGCTATACATCACAGTAATAAGTATGTGTTAGAATGTTTAAAAATCACAAACAACATGGAGAACATTAAGCAAATGTCACAGATTTGTCCTGCCTTTGCTCTTTGTACCACCCACTGATATGTAACTAAAACACTGATGCTATTTCCATCACCTTTGGTTCTCAACAGTCAAACAGGAAGAGACCACATCTCACTTGACACTTCAGTCTGATCTTCAGTCAGTCAGCGGCAAGACAACATGGAGGTCAGAGCTTTCTGCATCGCACTGTGTGAGTACTGGCTCCTTTACAGATTAAAACTTAATGATAAAGACTTTTACTTACAATTAAAAAGCTCATGTACATAAAAGTCTTTGAATGTTATTTAACGAGTGAACTGAAATTTAGCTAATCCAAAGTCTTTGCGTCTTCAGTGACTGTGATGATCCTGCTGTGTGCACAGGATCAGGAAGTTGGTGAGTAGATGTTTTGTTGGGCAGTTGTAGAAAAGAGGCACAAATATCTTGAGATTGGTGTGTTTAATCATCACAGGAGTTCCTCTATTACTTTTCTACTTTTAAATGTTGTAGACGTCGTCCAGCAGTTCACAGGAGTAAATGTCTAAACTGAATTTCTCTGTTTTTCTTTGTCTCAGATGCAGCTTTTCTTCATATCTCTCCAAACAGACTGCAGTTCTTTGAATTAGAGACGGTCACTTTGTACTGTGAGGGAGTCTTTTACTGTGATGTTGAACATAAAACGATTCAGGAGACGCCCTTGTGTTGCACCACGAATAACAGAACATCAAGAGGACCTAACTGCACCATTGACAATCTTTATCCAGAGGACTCTGGAACGTATTGGTGTGAGGAAGGAGGAGAGAGCAGAAACATCATCAACATCAGTGTCACTTGTATGTTTGCAGTGAGGCAGTGATATTTTGTGATTATCTCAATGTGATTTCAAGATAAATTAAATATGATCATGTTCTTCAGCTGGTTCTGTGATCCTGGAGAGTCCTGCTCATCCTGTGATGGAGGGAGAAGATGTGACTCTGAGCTGCAGAACCAAAACATCTTCCTTGAACATCGAAGCTGATTTCTATAAAGATGGAGTCCACAAGTGGAGAAGCTCCACAGGAAATCTGAGACTCAAAACAGTTTCCATGTCTGATCAAGGATTTTACAAATGTCACATCTCTGGAGTTGGAGAATCACCACAGAGCTGGCTGTCTGTTGGAGGTGAAACATGTAGGTTTTTCAAATTAAGATTTATAAAGTATTGATCAAATATGTGTTACATTGTACACTCTCAAACAATTCCCATCTCCTTAAGTTTCAGCTTTTCCTACTGTCGATACAGAAGATCACAACGACTCTAATCCTGTTGGAGGTGAGACGCATCACTTTTAAGATAGGCTGAATAAATTGTTTTGCTTCTTTCACTTCTCACAACCGCTTTCTGTCTCATAATGTTTTTTCTTTCTTCTGAAACTCTCACAGATCATCGTCCCTTCTCAGATCATGGCTGTCCCACTTACTCTATCCTGAGGACCATGTTCACCATCATCATGGTGGCGCTGCTGCTGCTGCTGCTCGGATGTCTTCACTGTGTGATAGTCAGAGTTATAAAACATGACTCATCTCCAACAGAATAGAGAGCTTTCATTTATATTAAAGGAAAAGATGGCCTGGGTGACAATCAATAGGAGAATAAAAGCTAGCTTAGTCACTGATATTGTGGAGTTATTATTTCATGATGTCTACTCTCACATTTCATCTAGAATTAAGCCTGCTGCTATCAATCTGCTTTCCATGCTTCTAGACACAGGGTTAGACGCTGTAACTGGATCAGGAAATGAGCATCTTGCTGAGAAACTTGTCTAACGTGTCTGCAAATGTGGTTTTTAAACCTTTCACACTGACCATAACTTTACATGGTGTTTAAAATAAGCACAGTGTCTGAGCGCTTCTATTAATTGATGCTGGTTTGTAGAAACGTGTGAACTGTCACAGATTGTCAGCAGCATTTGATGTCTGCTACTGTTCACAATTTTGTAAAATATAAAGAAAAATAAACTCGTTTGTTGGCAGTGTTGACAGAAATGCATTAACAGTCTGTTCTTTAATCTGGTGGTTTCCTTCCCAAGTTATATTTAGAGTTTTTTTTTTAAAAAAACAGAAAAAAAGAAAAAAGAAATTTTAACCTGAATGCTAAACCTCAGATGAAAGAGTAAGGCAGTGAGATAAAGACAGATGTAAAAAGGAAAGAATGTAAGGGAAAATGAAAATCATGATATTCTTCATCAGTTTGACCCTTTTATTTCAGAAGGAGCTCTCAGATGATTCTAGACTGAAGACGAGTCTGACAAGTCTTCATTACTACAGAGACACTCGTGAAATGAAATGAAATTATATTTAAGGAAAGCATATCGGTTTTTACACACTATTGGCTAGAAATATTTTGATTAAAAACTGTGGTCTTTGAGGATTGGGGGGAACCAGGTGGATGCACTAGAGTCTATTACACATAGCAAGTATAGAGCATATAAACCCAAGTTATCTCCAGTAAACAACTGATTTTAGCTCAAAAATCCCTCTCAATATGTTCACCAGGAAGTCCTTCCTCTGGGATGTGCATTCACATAAATTCACTCCATCTGTGGTCAAAATCTATTGGTGTCAGACACAAGTAGCTGTCTTCACCACTGTGTGTTTGTGCACATTCACATTCCCCGAGCCTTACCTTACTCTGGACACCATTATGCTAAATGCTTTTTTTTTTTTTTTAAGCCAACATTCACAATCGTGTGAAGAGTGTGACGAGAGCTGGGCTGAGCACACAGCTCTGCAGCATTTTGGTGTGGACGATGTGCAGTCCCCAATTCTCACCACCCGAGGTCTGTTGGTGAAAAAGTCCCTGATCCAGAGGCACATAGAAGCAGACAGTCCTAGGTCATGAAGTGTTAGTGTCAGCTTGTCCAGAATGATAGTGTTAAAAGCTGAACTAAAGTTGTTGAAAAGCATCCTGGTGTACGTGTTAGGATGCTCATGGTGGGACACAGCTGTGTGCAGAACTATGGAGACTCCATCGTCTGTTGATCGGTTCCATTTGTAGGTGAACTGGTGGCTTGTCCAGATCAGCAGGGATGACATCCTCAATGTGTTTTAGGATGATCCTCTCAAAGTACTTCATGATTACCGGGTCAGAGCGACCAGGTGGTAATCATTGAGGCAGGTGACAGTAGGCTTTTTAGGTAAAGGGACAATGATGGAGGACTTGAGGTAAACAGGAACTGTGGACAGCTCCAGATACAGGTTTATAATGTTTAGGAAAACTCCTGCCAGCTGGTCAGCACATAGTCTCAGGGTGCCATCTCCCACTTTATCACGCCCTGAAGACTTATTGATGTTGATCTGTCTGAGGGTGGAGCTCACTTATTGAAGCTGCAGGACAAGTGACTGATGTTGTGCTTCCATCTGGGGAAGAGGCCTAGTTTCTTCACAGCCAGGTGTATCGAAGCGTGCAAAGAAACTGTTCAGGGTGTTAGGGAGGGTGGGCCTTGTTGTAAGCCATCCTGTCACCAGAGCTGCAAGGTGCAACGTGGGCTTTGAGCAGCAGCTGTACAGTGCTGTCCATCCACGGCTTCTGATTTGGAAAAAACGTGGGTAGAACCTACCTTGGTGTGTAGAACAGCATCAGTGCAGAACTGCACATAGTCCAGGACAAATGATGAGTAAGCTTCCAGGTCCGAGCTCTCCTTCAACACTCCCCAGTTGGTGTGCCTGAAACAGTCCTGCAGAGCTGGTGAAGCTTTCTGAGAACATGCCTGCACTGTTCTGGTGGTTGGTTGAGTCCTGCAGATCAGAGGAAGAGATGTTGTCTGACACGCCCATGTGTGGAGCTGCTTCAGTCTTGTATGTTGCAGTAAACCTTATCCAGAATGTTATTGTCTCTGGCTGGAAAGTTTATGAGTTTCTGTGGAGTTTGGGAAGTAGTCCTTGAAGTTCCACGTGGTTAAAGTCTCCAGCTACGATCACAGCCGCCTCTGGCTTTGCCTTCATCTGTCTGCTGATCAGACAGTACAGCTCCTCTAATGCTAATTTAGCATTAGCCTACAGTGGACCGTTCTGATAATGCTGGAGTCTGGTTGGCTCAGAACAAAGAGCACCCCTGTCGCTCCACCACAGCATCTGGGATGTTATTCTCCAGCGAGGTCTCAGTGACGTTCGCCACAAAACTGTCCCTCATATGCTGGACGATCCTCAGCGGAATCTAGTCCATTTTGTTGTTGACAGACCTAGTGTTCGTTAGGAAGAGACTGGGACGAGCCGGTCTGTGTGGGTTAGCTTGTCGCCTAAACTTTTGTTTACGGTGTCTTCTCTGTCTCTGAGGTCACAAAAGGGGGGATGGGGCGCCATCACTGCACTGGTGGAATAAACTCCAGCTTGGGAGATGTGTAAAGTCTCTGCTGACTGCCAATTCCGAATAATTCAGCTCATCCGTACTGAATCAAGGCATCCACAAAGCCTTTTTAAACTCCAACTACCCAAGCGTCCTCCAATGACTGGCTGGCCTAGGAAACGGTAACGAAAAAATGAACAGCAACCCCTGCAGGTAGGGAGGGAGGACAATACCACAGAGGCACTCACTCACATGACCCACAGTCAGAACAGGACTCAGTGGTTAAATGTGTGAGATGCTTTTAAGATGTTTCCTCATAGTCTCAGCTATACATCAGACTTTGTGCTAATAAGTATATATTAGAATGTTAATGAACCACAAACCAACATGCAGAACATTAAGCAAATGTCAGAGGAGCATAGACCATAGATTTCTTCTGCCTTTGCTCTTTGTACCACCCACTGATATTTAACTAAAACACTGAGGCTATTTCCATCACCTTTGCTTCTCAACAGTCAAACAGGAAGAGACCACATCTCACTTTACACTTCAGTCTGATGTTCAGTCAGTCAGTGGCAAGACAACATGGAGGTCAGAGCTTTCTGCATCGCACTGTGTGAGTACTGGCTCCTTTCCAGATTAAAACTTAATGATAAAAACTTTATTTACAACTAAAAAGCTCATGCAAGTAAAAATCTTTGAATGTTATTTAGTGAGTGAACTTATATTTAACTAATTTAATTTCTTTGCGTCTTCAGTGACTGTGATGATCCTGCTGTGTGCACAGGATCAGGAAGTTGGTGAGTAGATGTTTTGTTGGGCAGTTTGGGCTCCGATTGGTGTATTTAATCATCACAGGAGTTCCTCTGTTACTTTTCTACTTTTAAATGTTGTAGACGTCGTCCAGCAGTTCACAGGAGTAAATGTCTAAACTGAATTTCTCTGTTTTTCTTTGTCTCAGATGCAGCTTTTCTTCGTATCTCTCCAAACAGACTGCAGTTCTTTGAATATGAGTCGGTCACTTTGTACTGTGAGGGAGTCTTTTACTGCGATGCTGAAGGTAAATCGATTCGGGAGAAGCCATCATGTTGCACCACTAATGACAGAACATCAAGAGGACCTAGCTGCACCATTGAAACTCTTTATCCAGAGGATTCTGGAAAGTATTGGTGTGAGGAAGGAGGAGAGAGAAGAAACATCATCGACATCAATGTTGCTTGTATGTTTGCAGTGAGGCAGTGATATTTTGTGATTATCTCAACGTGATTTCAAGATAAATTAAATATGATCATGTTCTTCAGCTGGTTCTGTGATCCTGGAGAGTCCTGCTCATCCTGTGATGGAGGGAGAAGATGTGACTCTGAGCTGCAGAACCAAAATATCTTCCTCCAACATCAAAGCTGATTTCTATAAAGATGGAGTCCGCAAGTGGAGAAGCTCCACAGGAAATCTGAGACTCAAAACAGTCTCCATGTCTGATCAAGGATTCTACAAATGTCACATCTCTGGAGTTGGAGAATCACCACAGAGCTGGCTGTCTGTTGGAGGTGAGATATGTCGGTTTATTTAAAATAATATTCATAAAGTATTGATCACGTATGTGTTTACACTCTCAAACAATTCCCATCTCCTTAAGATCATGAAGCCTCTAGTCCTGCCTCCTCTTCCTCCGTCACCACACTATGGATTACCATCTCCGTCTTGTTGATCCTTCTCTTGTTGGTTGTTGGACTACTTCGCTTTGGCAGATTTCCCTGTGGCAGAGGTAAAGAACATAACATGAATTTCACTCAAAAGTACACAGAAGCCACGGAGGCGTTCCTAAGGGTTGGGTGGTAGGGCTGAAGATTTTCACCTTATTTTGTTGGGTATTCATTTCAGGAAACACTGCACAATTTTCCAAATTAAATGAACTTTCCTCTTTAGTAACTATTGTTACTTAGATAATCAGTACTCATGTTTAGTTGCACCACAATGTTTAAAATATCTTCTTTTTACAGATTTTCTTTCACAGTTACTGGCAGTAATGGATTCAGACTCATCAGAGCAGCAGACAGGTAGGTTTAACGTGAAGACAAGGATAGGCCACACTTAACCAGTCATTTTAAATATGTTTATATATATATATGGGCCAAAAGTTGCCCATCCCTGCATTGAGAGTTAACATTTAGCAGAAAGGACATTAAATAAACATAGTTATTGTTTTTTTGTCCAGTCTCTGTACAGGCCAGTGCACCTGAAGCAAGCCAAGCAGTGTATGCTACTGTAACAAAGAACAGGAAGAAGAAAGGTATTTCCTCTAACTTCGTATTTTTTTGGCTTTAATTTTTGCTTTCTGCATAATGCAGGATTTGAAAGTTGCATTTTTGATCTCAATCCCAAATTTGACCCAAATTCAACAACTGGTCAGATTATAAAATGTTGAATAAGCCAATGCTTCAGAGACATATGCTTATTTCCATTCAAGGCAAGCCTGGTGGTGGTTAGCTCAGCTTAGCATCGAAAAAGTTGATGATTTAAACAATTGCAGAACCAGTTCTTTAAAAAAGCGACATTACATTTATATGTCTCAGCTGTGATTGTTTCTCTCTCTCAGATGAAAATGGAGATTTGCCCATTTACCACGCTTTGGGCCTGAGTGGCGCTCCACAGCTGGGTCAGAATTAAAATTATTCATAACATTGTTAATCCCAACATCTGTACATGATTTATTGTTCTAATTAAAAACATATATATATATCATGCAGTAGGGAATATTTCATTTGTCTTCAAAGCAGCAGAGTCCAGCGTTCCCTCACTGACCCAAGACCCCGTTGACAATGACGTCTATTATTCTACAATTCAGGATGTAAGTCAAATACAGTCTTTTATCTTGTTGTTGCTACACAGTTTTCTTTGTTTGAGCACGTTCTTGCTGTCCAGTCATAGTTGCTGAAAGAAAAGTCAAATACAACTCAAAAACCTTGAGCCATCAAGCTTCTCAGCTTCTGTCGGTGCAGTGTCTATATTTCCTGTATAAATATCCAAAACTCTAATTAGGACTAGCCTGTCTCCAAACACTGATTCTAGTATTATATATATATGTAAACCTCTAAGATGGAGTCTTTTAAGTGCTTGAGGGCTTCAGAATATTTCCTGGTAGAGGGGTAAGGGTAGAGATTTTAAATTATGCTTTGCCTAGTACAGTAAACTTCTGCAACAACTTCTTTTCTTTTTATAATCTTATCTTAATCTTATAATCTTGATATGTGTCTTCTGTGTCCTATTAGTTACAGGTTGCTGGACACTGACTGTAAGAGGAGCTTCATGATCTACGTGAAAACCAGGAAGTGACCCAGTTAGGGCCAGTATTGTTGTTGTCATTATACAAACTAAACAAGAAAAAAAAACTCTTGTGACCTCAGGTCTGTTTGCTGTGTATCACATTTAAAATAGTTTCTGTGCAACAAACAAACATGTGGAGTCTAACAGCGAGTGCAGTTTAACCAACACATCAGAGAAGTTTCGGTTTATTTTCATCGGGTATTTTAACCAACTTGTTCCATCAGCTTAGTCTGTTCACACAGTTGCTCACCAGATGAGAGCTGCTGCTGCTGCTGTTGTTTCGAAACGCTCCGCGGTTAGCTGCATACCTGATGTTGTTGCATTGCTTTTTTAAGTTTGAGGTCAGCAACCAGACGAGAGTTTCTTGTGTTTCACCAATGAGAATAAAAGTCATGTCCTACACGACAGAGCGTCAGTTTGAGTTTGTTCTGTGGTACAAAATGGCAGCGTTTTGTCACGTGTGTCATGATAATTATAACTACAGCAGAACGTGCCTCAGTGAATTCATACACGTCATCATGAAACAACATGTGTTCACACTGACAGTGGTCTTGAGGGTTATGTGTTTTGAAACCGAAGTGAGTCGATCTTCCCACGCTCTGATAAGACATTCACGGACAGATAGATTACTTTGAATTTTAATCTTTTGAATTTCTTGGGTCATAAGTAGTTTGAAGATTCCAATAAAAAGGTAATTTCCTGACCTTACTTCCTGTTTTATTTTTGGCGGTTGTACTTCACCACCAAGACACCTCACCTATGTCTTGTCAACTCTTCTCCCCCGCTACGCCTTGTGACAATCTTAGTATCAACACAAAAGTCCAGGCCACTGAGCTCCCCCTTATGGTGAGGAAAGGTGTAATACAGACTGGCTGGCCCATGTTAAGTTTAATCAAACCACTTATAACGGTCCAAGAGAACCTTGGGTTGAACCATGAAGGCCTTCCTCACTAGACGTGGACATGCAGTAAAGACTAAGGTCAAACAGACACAAACGGATCTTGAGTCTTTCAGCGTAGCGCACAGGATCAGTCCTGTTCCAAGTCTGTTCCAAGACTCTGGCCAAATCAGAAAGAAAGTAAAGACCAAAATACTTCCGTGGACAAGACTCTTCTGCTGCTGAACTTGATTTCGGCCTGCACCCAACCTATGGAAGCCCATGTGGGATCTAATTGGGATTTAGATGGTAGCTATCTGGAGAATTTAAATGAGGCCCATGCCATCTCAACCTATTTCTTAAACAAGGATCTCACTAAGTCAGAGGCACGACCCAACCATGCTTCAAGCAGGCTACAGGTGAGTTTGTCCGTGCTTTCCATAGTTGCCCTATCCATGAATGTCCATATCAGGTACAAGTGGAATCTAACTGGGCTTTATTTGGTGGCTATTTAGGGAATTTAAACAAGACCCACATATGTCCCACTTGTGCCTTGAACAAGGATCTCACTATGCTGTAGGCGGGATCTACGGTAGATGCAGTATGGTTTAAAAGTGGGTTTGTCAGTAGTTTCCTCAGTGGCCAAACCTATGAATGCCCATATGAGGCATAAATGGGATCTAACTGGTTTTCAGATTAGGCCTATCTGGGTTTTTCCATATCAGAATCTTGAAGTCCTCACCTATGCATTGAACTACCTGGGCCCTTGGGATGAGCTTTTGCATGAACTCAGCCCCCACTTTTAGCTTCCAAACTGTTTACGGTCAAAATATACTGGTGTCATGCTCTTGCAGCCACCTTCCTGACAGTATGTTAAAGGGGAACTACAAGTTGTTACAACCTGGACCATATTTCTGGCATAAAATACGGTCGTTTACTCACCCATATAAGTTTGGTGTCATATGGAGTCATTTGGGAGATCAGATCCGTGTATATCCATGTAGTGGGAGTGACTGGGACACCAAAATGCGCCGAAATATTTCGTTATGATACGCTAATGCTATTCCTGGTTGAGTCCTGTTATCGTCATCTGTGGTCTGTAGATTGACCTACTAACCTCTGACCTGGATGATGTCATCTCTGAGCGTCGCACACACCTGCGACGGTCGGCTTGTTTACTTGTAATTTGCTACTGCTAGTTTTTTGACTGACTGAATAACAACTCTGGGGTATTTCCATTCTATGACAAACGTGTCCCGAAAGTCATCTGAAAGCCTGGGGTTAGAACGAGCACTAGTGTATCATAACAAATGGCTGCGTATTGGTGCCTCAGTCAATCCCACTATATGGATATACACTGATCTAAATATCTCCCAAACAACTCCAAATGACACCAAAGTTATATGGGTGACTAAACGATCATATTTTATGCCGGAAATAAGGTCCAGATTCTAAAAAAGGGTAGTTCCCCTTTAATGCCTGTTTACATTCCTCCAGCCTGACCTGTGCTTAGGTACCATTGTGTGTAGGTCAGCTGCTTCTTTAAAAAAGTGTTTTAAGACTTTCAGACATTAATTAATGTCAACTCTTTCGAAGATGACTTGCACATTTGCTCTGCCTTTGCTCTTTGTACCACCCACTGATGTTTAACTGAAACACTGAGGCTATTTCCATCACCTCTGCTTCTCAACAGTCAAACAGGAAGAGACCGCTTCGGTCTGATGTTCAGTCAGTCTGCAGCAAGACAACATGGAGGTCAGAGCTTTCTGCATCGCACTGTGTGAGTACTGGCTCCTTTCCACATTAAAACTTAATGATAAAGACTATTTATAATAAAAGAGCTCATGCATGTGGAAATCTTTAAACATTATTTAGTGAGTGAACTTTTAACACTTTTAACCGAAGTATTATTCTTCACCAGCTATGACATTTAATAGTAAATATGCTGATCATCGTGAGCAGCTGTTGGAGACGACAAAACTTTTATTGATTCATCCATTTTCTTTGTGTCTTCAGTGACTGTGATGATCCTGCTGTGTGCACAGGATCAGGAAGTTGGTGAGTAGATGTTTTGTTGGGCAGTTGTAGAAAAGAGGGAAAACTATCTTGGTGAGATTGGTGTGTTTAATCATCACAGGAGTTCCTCTATTACTTTTCTACTTTTAAATGTTGTAGACGTCGTCCAGCAGTTCACAGGAGTAAATGTCTAAACTGAATTTCTCTGTTTTTCTTTGTCTCAGATGCAGCTTTTCTTCGTATCTCTCCAAACAGACTGCAGTTCTTTGAATATGAGTCGGTCACTTTTTACTGTGAGGGAGTCTTTTACTGTGATGTTGAAAGTATATCCAAAGGGAGGATGCCCTCGTGTTGTACAACTGATAACAGAACATTAAGAGGACCTAACTGCACCATTAAAAATATCTATCCAGAGGACTCTGGAAAGTATTGGTGTGAGGAAGGAGGAGAGAGAAGACACATCATCAACATCAATGTCACTTGTATGTTTGCAGTGAGGCGGTGATATTTCTCTCAATGTGATTTTACGATAAATTAAATATGATCATGTTCTTCAGCTGGTTATGTGATCCTGGAGAGTCCTGCTCATCCCGTGAAGGAGGGAGAAGATGTGACTCTGAGCTGCAGAGCCAAAATATCTTCCTCCAACATCACAGTTGATTTCTATAAAGATGGAGTCCACATGTGGAGAAGCTCCACAGGAAATCTAAGACTCAAACCAGTCTCCATGCTTCATCAAGGATTCTACAAATGTCACATCTCTGGAACTGGAGAATCACTAGAGAGCTGGCTGTCTGTTAGAGGTGAGACATGTAGGTCTTTTCAAAATAAGATTCATGAAGTATTGATGTAGTACATGTTTACATTCTTGAACTGTTCCCATCTCCTTAAATTTCAGGTTTTGCTACTGTTAATACAGAAAATGACGAAGAATGTAATCCTGACGGAGGTGAGCCACATCACTTTTAAGATAGGTTGAATAAAGTGTTTGCTTCTTTCACTTCAATTTAGTCACAATCACTTTCTGTCTCATAATGTCTTTTCTCTCTTCAGAAACTCTTACAGAACATCGTCCCTCCTCAGATCATGGCTATCACATTTACCCCATCCTAAGGACTGTATTCACGATAATCATGGTGGCCCTGCTGCTGCTGCTGCTTGGACGTCTTCACTGGGTGATAGTCAGAATTATAAAACATGATTCGTCTCCAATAGAAGAGAGAGCTCTCTGTAATATTAAAGAAAAAGATGGCCTGAATGACAATCAATACGAGAATAAATGCTAGTTCATCCGCTGATATTGAGTTAATATTTTGTCTACTCTCACATTTCATCTTGAATTAAGTCAGCTGCTATCAAGCTGCTTTCTATTCTTCTAGACACAGGGTTAGATGCTGTAACTGTATCAGGAAAAGAGCGTCTTGCTGAGAAACTTGTCTAACACGTCTGCAAATGTGGTTTTTAAACCTTTCACATTGGCCATAACTCTGATACATGGTGTTTAAAATAACCTGAACACCGTCTGAGTGTTCTGAGCGCTTCTATTAATTGATGGTGGTTTGTAGAAACACGTGAACTGTCACAGTGTGTCACCGCCAATTGGTGTCTTCCTCTGTTAGTAATTTTGTAAAGTGTAAAGAAAAATAAACTTAGAAATGCGTTAACATGCTGTTCTTTATTGTGGTGGTTTTTCATTTTCTTCCCAAGTTATATTTTAGAATATTAATTAAAAAATGAAGTTTTTAACCTGAATGGTGCACAGCAGATGAGAGAGTAAGGCAGAAGTAAGGTAAAGACATATGAAAAAAGAATTCATGTAAGAGGAACCCTTTTAGTTATATATTAACCCTTTTATTTTAGAAGAAGCTTTTAAAGATGAATCTAGACTGAAGACGTAAGTCTGAGAAGTCTCCATTACTGCAGAGACACTTATAAACGTATGTTATTATAGACCAGGTATAAAAGGAAGTACAGTACAACATGTCAGAATTTCTTCTAATGTCTCAATATTTAGACATACACTACCAATTGTGCATAAGTGAATGAGTGTCTGAATGCCAAAGTTTGATAGTGGTCAAGTCGGGTAGTACATTTTGTTTCTCTGTATGTAAAATGTTTGAATGGTGCAGTTTATTAATTATATTTTAATTATTTTATTTATCAGTCAAATGTGGAACTAGACGTCTAGATTCACGATTCTTGAGTCATCTTTGATGGCCGGTTATATGAGCCAAATCTTTTCCACTTCTGATGATTATTTCAAAATGAATGAAAATGTAATGTTATTGAATATGTCATTATTAGAAATTGTAAAAAAATATTGAAAGTGACAGTTAAAAATAGGCTGTGATGGGATTTTTATGACCCCATCAGTCAAAATGACAGACAACTAAAAAGTGTCCAGGGTGTGTCCAAACTTTTGACTGGTAGTGTTTATGAAAACAGCTGTCTGGGCAGCCCTTGCAGAGTCCAACCCTTCATCGGTAAAAGGTCTGACTTACTATCTGCTACACGGACCGAACTGGCACTTTGGTACAGGGACTGAATGACCCTTAGCAAGGGGCCATCCACCTCATAATCGCAGAGCACCCCCCACAAGATGCTCCTGGGGACACGGTCGTAAACCTTCTCCAAATCCACAAAGCACATGTGGACTGGATGGGCAAATTCCCATCTCCCCTCTAGCACCCTATCGAGGGTAAAGAGCTAGTCCATGTTTCCACGTCCGGGACACAAACACATCTGAGGTTCAACCATCGACTGGACTCTCTTTTCCAGCACCCTGGCATAGACCTTAGTGGGGCTGAGAAGTGTGATCCCCCTATAGTTGGCACACACTGGTCCCCTTTTTTGAAGATGGGGACCACCACCCAAGTCTGCCATTCCAGAGGTACTGCCCCCAATGGCTATGCAATGTTGCAGAGGCAAATCCAGATCCTTGAGATACCCAGCGCGGAGCTCTGCTTCCGTGCAGTTTAACTTCTGCCCCAGAGATTGACTAGTCAAACCCTAGGCCCTCTAGTGCTGTTTCCTCTATGGAATTTGTGTTGGTGGGATTGAGGAGCTCTTCAAACTATTCCTTCCACATCCCGATGACAGCCCCAGTTGATGTCAGCAACTCCCTGCCCCCACTGAAAACAGTGTGAGCGAGTTGCAGCCTACCCCACTTCAGGCAGCAATTCACAGAACGTGACCCATTCGGACTGCTGCTGAAGCTTTGCTGGGGGTGGAAGTTGAAGACCATCTTGACAGGTTCTTCCACTGGATCTTCCTAGCAGAACCTGACTATTTGTTTGGGCCTACAAGGTCTGCTCAATGTCCCCCCTTGCCTTTTGATCCAACTCACCACCAGGTGGTGATCTGTTGACAGTTTTGCTCCTCTCTTTACCCGAGTGTCCGGAACATACAATTGCAGGTAAGACTATAGTCCATCATCAACCTACGACCTAGATGTTATGGTGCCAAGAGCACAGATGAACAACCTATGTTCAAACATGGTGTTATTTATGGAGAGATTGCGATTCGCACAAAAGTTCAACTACTGAGCATCACTGGGGTTCAGATCAGGCAGATCACCCAGGAGGACCCCAACGACAGAGAGTCCAGGGTCAAGCAAGACCCAGGAAAGATGAGGGTCTAGATCCAATGCTATGTATCAAGATGAGGCCCACTATATCTAGTCGATAGCACTCAAACTCTTCCACAAGGTCCGGCTCCTTCCCTGCCAGAAAGGTGACCTTCCATGGCCCAAAAGCCAGCTTCCATAACTGAGGATCAGACAGCAAAGCCCCCCCACCTTGGTATGGTGCCCAGTCCTGACCTTTCATGCTCCTCCTGTGGGTGGTAGGCCTAGAGTCCATGTCTCTAGTTCGGGCTGGCCTTACCCCATGGGCAAAGGCCAGGCCCCTAGACGCTTGCCCACGAGACCTAGGCCTGGCTCCAGGATGAGACCCTGATAACCCTCCAGGACACAGACTCTTGGTTGCCTTCTCCATAAAGGGTCACATGGTGACTTGTCTGACAGGATCTGGGCCCTGTGCCTCAACTTTATACATGGACCTTTGCCTCCATCTAGTGGGCTAATGGTGGTACCATAGATACACATTATATTCATCTTGTGTAGTATGAGATCTTTACAACAATGTGCAACACACCTTGGTAACTCGATTGAATAATATGTACAGGATAAACAAAATGACCAGAGGTTGAATTGTGAGTATGTTGCCTCCTGTAGTGCCGTCAGTAGTATTTTGTTGCCAGATTCATGTTCAAGAGGTAAAAACCCAATGTGGAACACTTTGGGTTCCCAGCTGGAGAGTGGCCCTGCTAGTATTTGTTACTATAACCTTTTCAGAATGTGTGTGCTTTGCATTTCTATAAACTCTTGGTAAAGTTCTAGTCAAGCGTTTGCTGAATGAGTTGAGAATGATATCATCACTATCAGGGTGTTTTCTACTATCTATTGTAGAAGACGTTTTAAACTTTGTCTTTTATGGCTACTCTTGTAAAGCGGCCTAGGGTTTCTTGAAAGGCGCTATAAAAGTCCAAGTTATTATTATTATTATTATTAGTTTCACCTCCAGCACTGTGTGCAGCAGTCTTTCAGTAATTTATCCAAAGTTCATGACCATAAGTAAGGGTCGGACCGTAGATCAACCGGTAAATTGAGATCTTCACCTTTTGACTTAGCTCTGTTTTTACCACGACAGACTGATTAGCAGATGCCACTCCGAACTAAGTGTTTACCTCCCACTCCATCCTACCTTTACTTGTGAACAAGATCCCGAGATACTTGAAGTCCTCCATTTGAGGCAGGACCTCCTCAACGACCCGGAGTGGGCAATCCACCCTTTTCTGGCTGAGGACCATGGCGTCAGACTTGAAGGTCCTCAGAATATTTACCATTAGAGGACAAAGGGTAGAGATTATAAGTAATGCTTTGCTTAGTACAGTACATTTCTTTTTTTTTCTAGCATTTACAACTTGCATGATATTTGTCTTGTGTGTCCCATGTGTTACAGGTTGCTGAGTGATGACTGAAAAGAATAGCTTTATGATCTTCATGAAAACCAGGTAGTGACCCAGCTAGGGCCAGTGGTGTTGTTGTCATTGCACAAGCTATAAAAGAACAAAGACAAGTTAACATTCTTTTGACCTCACGTCTGTTTGCTGTGTTACAAATTTAAAAAGGTTTCTGTGCAAAAAGAAACGTGTGCACTTTAACCAACACACCAGAGAAGTTTCGGTTGATTTTCATCAGGCAGTTTAACCAACATGTTCCATCAGCTTAGTCTGTTCACACAGTTGCTCACGAGATGAGCGCTGCTGCTGCTTCTACACGTGCCGCGGTTAGCTGCATATCTGATGTTGTTGCATTGCTTTTTTAGGTTTGAGGTCAGCAACGAGACGAGAGTTTCTCGTGTTTCACCAAGGAGAATAAAAGTCATGTCCTACACGTCAGAGCGTCTGTTTGCGTTTGTTCCGTGGTACAAATTGTCACCATTTTCTCACACGTGTCATGATAATTATAACTATAGCAGAACGTTCCTCGGTTTTATGAGTGAAATTCATGCACGTCCTCATGAAATAACCAGTGTTCACAGGCTGGCTGAGCCATGTTAAGTTTAATCAAACCACTTATAATGATAAATACTGATAATGATAAATATCTTTGTGTCTTGCTGGGGACCCACACTATGTGCCAGAGATTTGGAGGCATGAAGTCTGGTTGTAGGGCTATTTGGTGAAGAGAGGAGACCACTCCTTTCCTCAGAGATCCTGTCCTTGCAATCGTAGCACTGTCGATGTGTGGATCATACACATACTCTGGGGCCCCCGCCATGATGGTTCTGATGTCCTCTGAAGATCTAATCGAGTTTTTCAACTGTGACATTTACAATAGCATGGAAAGCTCCATCTGCCAGGCTTTCTGTGATGTCACTGGAGGAGACATACCTGTCAGAGTAACACCCAAGTTCACAGAGGCCATAGTGAAAGAGATCATTGATGAGATCAACTATTCCTCAACTCTGACTAGGGATGCTCCGATCAGGGTTTTTTGCCCCCGATCCGAGTCCGAGTCCTTTGACTTTTGAGTATCTGCCGATACCGAGTCCCGATCCGATACTCTGTTTGTTTTTTAAGTGCCGAATTAAGTTTGTGGTATTAAACGACGCTTTGTCCTTACCACCCCTCGATATTCCAACTTTGCAAATTTGACAGTTTGCGACTGCATCGTTCTCCTCACATACTTTAAAATACTTCCACACAGCAGACATGGTGCGCCACAACTCGCCACTCCGCTTCAAAACAAACTAGCATGTTGGTCTTCTGCACATGCGCATGCCGTAAACGGTGGTAGTAAATACTCATTTTATTTTTTATTTTTTTGAATCACCAATAGCCCATATATCAACAATCTAATACAAATAATGACTAAATAAATATATATAAAACCGATCTCTGATCGGGTCGTAACGTCCGAGTCCCGATCGAGTCTTCAGTTGCGTGATCGGCCCCGATTTCCGAGTCACGTGATCGGATCGGTACAACCCTAACTCTGACCACACAAGCAGTTGAAGTAATGAGAGAACAGTCCAAGAGAAGCTTGGGTGGAGCCATGTCAACCATGAAGACCTTCCTAAGTGGACGTGGCCCTGTGGTAAAGAGAAAGGTAAAACAGACACAAACAGATCTTGAGTCTTTCAGTGTGGAGCAGAGAATGAGAATCCATGCTGTTCCAAGTGAAGACTCTGGCCAAAGCAGAAAGAAAGTGAAGACCAAAAGACCACATACTTGTCTCTGTAACAAGAATCCCACTGGGCCAGAGGCAGTACTCAACTAGGCTGCAAGTGGGTTTGTCCGCAGTTTCCACAGTGGTCCAGTATATGGCCACATGAGGTATAAGTCTCATATGACACCCTTTAAGTCCCTTCCTATGCACTGATGTATCTGGACCCTTGGGATGAGCTTTCACATGAACTTCTTTTAGCTTCTAACCAGTTTATGGTCAAAATCTACTGGTGTCATGCACTAGCAGCAACCTTCCTGACACTATGTTAATGCTTGTTTACATTTCTCCAACCTGACTTCTATCTAGGTACCATTATGTGTAGGTCATTGCTTAGATGCCTAGGGTTTTTAAACTCCTTCAGACTTCATGAATGTGTACTCTATAGAAGATGACTCACAGATTTTTCTGCCATGTCTCTTTGCACCACCCACTCATATTCAACTAAAACACTGAGGCCACCACCTCTGCTTCTCAACAGGCGAATAGGAAGAGACCATTTCTCACTTTACACTTCAGTCTGATGTTCAGTCAGTCAGCAGCAAGACAACATGGAGGTCAGAGCTTTCTGCATTGCATTGTGTGAGTACTGGCTCATTTTTGGATTATTAAGCTCATGCAGGTGAAAATCTTTGAAGGTTGTTTGGTGAGTTGACTTTCAACTTAAGTATTAATCTTCACCAGCTACGACATTTAATAGTAAATATGCCGAAAATCATGGCCAGCTGTTGGAGACGACAAAACTTTTATTGATTCATCTATTTTCTTTGCGTCTTCAGTGACTGTGATGATCCTGCTGTGTGCACAGGATCAGGAAGTTGGTGAGTAGATGTTTTGTTGGCCAGTTGTAGAAAAGAGGCAGAAATATCTTGAGATTGGTGTGTTTACTCATCACAGGAGTTCCTCTATTACTTTTCTACTTTTAAATGTTGTAGACGTCGTCCAGCAGTTCACAGGAGTAAATGTCTAAACTGAATTTCTCTGTTTTTCTTTGTCTCAGATGCAGCTTTTCTTCGTATCTCTCCAAACAGACTGCAGTTCTTTCATTTTGAGTCGGTCACTTTTTTCTGTGAGGGAGTCTTTTACTGTGATGTTGAGCATAAATTGATTGGAGGGAAGCCCTCATGTTGCACCACTAGTGACAGAACATCAAGAGGACCTAGCTGCACCATTAAAACAGTCGTTGCAGATGATTCTGGAAAGTATTGGTGTGAGGACGGAGGAGAGAGAAGAAACATCATCAACATCAATGTCGCTTGTATGTTTGCAGTGAGGCAGTGATATTTTGTAATTATCTCAACATGATTTTAAGTTAAACTGAATATGATCATGTTCTTCAGCTGGTTCTGTGATCCTGGAGAGTCCTGTTCATCCTGTGATGGAGGGAGAAGATGTGACTCTGAGCTGCAGATCCAAAATATCTTCCTCCAACATCGAAGCTGATTTCTATAAAGATGGAGTCCACACGTGGAGAAGCTCCACAGGAAATCTGACACTCAAACCAGTCTCCATGTCTGATCAAGGACTCTACAAATGTCACATCTCTGGAGCTGGATCATCACCACAGAGCTGGCTGTCTGTTGGAGGTGAGATATGTAGGATTTTCAAAATAAGAAGAGAAAAGTATTGCTCATGTCTGTGTTTTATCCCTCAAACAATTCCCATCCTCTTAAGTTTCAGCTTTTCCTACCGTCGATGCAGAAGTTCACAAAGACTATAATCCTGTTGGAGGTGAGACGCATCACTTTTAATATAGGTTGAATAAAGTGTTTGCTTCTGTTTAGTCACAACCACTTTCTGTCTCATAATGTCTTTTCTCTTTGCCAAAACTGTCAAAACATCGTCCGTCTTCAGATCAGGGGTATCACATTTACCCCTTCCTAAGGACTGTGTTCACCATCATCATGGTGGCGCTGCTGCTGCTGCTGCTTGGATGTCTTCACTGTGTGATAGTCAGAGTTATAAAACATGACTCAGCTCCGACTGAATAGAGTTTCTGTTATATTAAAGAAAAAGATGGCCTGGAGGACAACCAACAGGAGAATATAAGCAAGCTAAGTTGCTGACATCATGACGTTCATATTTCATCATGTCTACTCTCACATTTCATCTTAAATTAAGTCCGCTGCTATCAAGCTGCTTTCTATGCTTCTAGACACAGGGTTAGACGCTGTAACTGGATCAGGAAATGAGCGTCTTGCTGAGAAACTTTTCTAACATGTCTGCAAATGTGGTTTTTACACCTTTCGCACTGGCAATAACTCTGATACATGGTGTTTAAAATAAGCACAGCGTCTGAGCGCTTCTATTAATTGATGCTGCTTTGTAGAAACGTGTGAACTGTCACAGTGTGTCAACACCAGTTGGTGTCCTAAGATTCCCCTCTCTGCATGATCCAAAATTTTGTAAAATCTAAAGAAAAATAAACTTAGAAATGCATTAACATGCTGTTCTTTAATGTGGTGTTTTTTTTTCATTTTCTTTTGAAGTTATATTTTAGATTATTTAATTTTATTTATTTATTTTTAACATGAGTGGTGCACAGCAGCCTTTCTGTGTGGAGTTTGCATGTTCTCCCTGTGTCTGTGTGGGTTCCCTCCAGGTACTCTGGCTTCCTCCCCCCGTCTAAATGCATGCTTGTTAGGTTAATTGGTTATTCTAAATTGGCCGTCGGTGTGCATGTGAGTGTGAATGATCGTCTGTCTCTCTCTGTTAGCCCAGAGACAGACTTGAGACTTCTCTCGCCCAATGTCAGCTGGGATAGGCTCCAGCAGACCCTGCAACCCTTTCAAAAGATTTATAAACTGTGGGCTTGGAACATCGGGGGGAATTAGACTGACAGTTGACAGTATTTTCTTTCAACTTTTTCTTGCATTTGCAATGACTTCATGTTCTGTTTATAAACACAAGACTTTCTTAGGTATAGCAAGTATACAAGTTATAAAGCCAAGTTGCCTCTGCTAAACAACTGATTTTAGCCCCAAAACCCTTCTCGATATATTCACCATAAAGTTCTTCCTCTAGGCCAGACCTGGGCGTGATACAGCCTGTGGGCCATGTACGGTCCTTTGGCTGACTCTGACCAGCCAACGTATCTCCGGATGGACCGGTGTCCTAAATTAGCATGCTAATGCCACATGCTGCTGTTTGGCTAACGGACAGCGTGTCTGTATGTTAGCATGTATGTTAACGGATTAGTGTTTAGCTGCAGTGGTGTTGTCATTTATATTAAGTTTTGTTTGTTAATTGTAATAAATATTTCACCCTATTTCCCTTTTTTATTTTTTTTATGTTTGTACTTGCTTGCAACCCATCTATGGTCAAAATGTATTGGTGTCAGACAAGCAGCTGTCTTCCCAACCGTATGTTTGTGCATGTTTACATTCCTTGAGCCTACTGGACACCATTGTGCTTATGACTTTGCTCAGCTACTTTTTTGAAAACATGCTAACAGGTCTGTAAACTCCTTCAAGCCTTCTTAATCACTCGTCCTTTTTGTTTTGTTCTTACTCCAAACGCTTTTATTTAACTAGTTCATATACTACTTTGGTACATGTCTTTGTTCAATACAAGTTGTCTGTGTTACTTGTGCAATCAACTCACTAAAAGTCATGATCAAAAGTCAAAAGTCACAACAGTGTCATTTGAAACTAGAGAAGCAACTCTTTCAATTCAGCATCACAGGACTGGAGCTAAACAGCTAGCCTCAGCCAAAAGAGAAAACACCAAAACTTTGACTTGCAAAGTCAACGAGGCAGAGTTTCTTTTTATGTCTCAATATTAAGACATATAAACTACCAGTCAAATGTTTAAACAGATCCTCTCGTTTAATGTTTTTTCTTCATTTTCATGACTATTTACATTGTCGATTCTCACTGAAGGCATCTAAACTATAAATGAACACATATGGAATTATGTAGTAAACAAAAACGTGTGAAATATCTCTAAATATGATTCATATTTTAGAGTCCTCAAAGTAGCCACCCTTTGCTTTGATGACAGCGCTGCAACCCTTGGACTTCTCTCAATGAGCTTCATCATGTTGTCACCTGAAATGGTTTTCACTTCACAGGTGTGCCTTGTCAGGGTTCATTTGTGGAATTTCTTGCCTTTTTAATGGGGTTGGGACCATCAGTTGTGTTCTGCAGAAGTGAGGTTGGTACACAGCTGAGAGCCCTATTTGACAACTGCTAGAATTCATATTATGGCAAGAACCAATCAGATAAGTAAAGAGAGAGGACAGTCCATCATTACTTTAAGAACTGAAGGTCAGTCAATCCAGAAAACTGCAAATTCTTTGAACGTGTCCTCAAGCGCAGTTGAAAACCATCAAGGACTACAACGAATCTAGCTACATGAGGACCGCCCCAGGAAAGGAAAACCAAGAGACACCTCTCTACCACTGCATCCTGCAGCGACACCCAGTTTGCATTTATTTGAACCATCATTTATTTTTCAACAGGACAATGACCCCAAAAACACACCTCCAGGCTGTGGAAGTGTCAAGGGGTTAGCAGGTAGTGGGGTAGCGCCAAAATGCACAACAGAGTGGGTGAGGCAGGAGTTGGCAAAGAGGTACCTAATGAACAAAAACAAGGCTAAACAAAAAGCACTGCAGGTAATCTAAACATGATGAGACACAACTATGAGATGAGAACAACCTGACAGCAAACAAAGTGGAAGGTAGGGCTATATATACACACAAGGGACAGCGTGGTGACGAGACACGGGTGAAACAAATCAAGGCACAGCACACAAGGAGAAATCAATCACAATCAAAAGGGGAAAACGCACAGAGTAACACAAGACAGGAAACACAAAACGTAACAAAATAAAGCAGGAAATAGAAACCCAGGAAAACTAACTGCAAACCATGACAGTAAGAGCTATTTGACCAAGAATGAGAGCACCGGATGATAAGGGGCCTCGGGGCCAAAAGCTTGTGTGGATTTCCAACTGAAACATGGTGCACTCTCAGATCCAGAACCACTTTTCCTTTGTACATCCCAACAAACGTGGAATTGAGCGCACATGTTGTACCTGACCCCTTCCTGTCCTCGCCTTCTTTTAAATACGCAAACTATATTTAAATTACATGTCTCTCACTCCAAGAGAGCACTTTAATGTTGATCTGTGCAGACTGACATGAGGATAATTGAGTCCCACTTGTCTGGCATGGCTCAACACAGTCCCCAGTCCCAATCGGTCGGACTAATAGTTTTCACATTTATGACAGTTTCCCAGCATCGCCTCTAAGTGTCGCCAAAGGATCAGCAGCTGTAGAAGCCAGTCATTGCGTTGGCGTGAGGCATGTACAAGTTTGTGGTCATTTCACTATTGATTCATCGGAACTTTTTCTTGAACAAGAATGCACAGAACATTTTTGTGCGCACGCACCCTTCGTACACGAGGCCCCTGGCCTCCACAGTCACCTGACCTAAACCCAGTCGAGATGGTTTGGGACAAGATGGACCGCAGAGTGAAGGCCTCCCTCCGGTGGGACATGCCCGAAACACCTCTCCTGAGAGACGTCCAGGAGGCACCCTCACTACATGCCCTAGACACCTCAACTGACTCCTCTTAACGTGGAGGAGCAATGGTTCTACTCAGAACTCCTCCCGTTTGTCTGAGCTCTTTACCCTATCTCTGAAGCTGAGCCCGGCCACCCTGCGAAGTCAACACATTTTGGCGGGTCTCATTGTTTTCCTCATTATCCAAAGTTCATAACCATTAATGAGGGTCGGAACGTAGAACGACTGTTAAATTAACGGCTTCACCTTTCGGCTTAGCTTAGTCTTTAAAACGACAGACTGCAGATGCTGCTCCGATCCGCCTGTTGACCACCTGAAAGGTGCATTGAATTCACCACTTCTGCTTCTCAGAAATCACACAGGAAGAGACCACTTCTCACTTTACACCTCAGTCTGACGTTCAGTCAGTCAGTGGCAAGACAACATGGAGGTCAGAGCTTTCTGCATCGCACTGTGTGAGTACTGGCTCTTTTCCAGATTAAAACTTATATGCATGAACTTTACACTTAAAAAGTTCGCACACATGAAGTTCTTTAAACATTAAGTGAGTTAACTTATTTTTAATGTATCCATTTTCTTTGCGTCTTCAGTGACTGTGATGATCCTGCTGTGTGCACAGGATCAGGAAGTTGGTGAGTAGATGTTTTGTTGGGCAGTTGTAGAAAAGAGGCAAAAATATCTAGAGATTGGTGTGTTTAATCATCACAGGAGTTCCTCTATTACTTTTCTACTTTTAAATGTTGTAGACGTCATCCAGCAGTTCACAGGAGTAAATGTCTAAACTGAATTTCTCTGTTTTTCTTTGTCTCAGATGCAGCTTTTCTTCGTATCTCTCCAAACAGACTGCAGTTCTTTGAATATGAGTCGGTCACTTTGTACTGTGAGGGAGTCTTTCACTGTGATGTTGAACATAAATCGATTGGGGCGATGCCATCATGTTGTACCACTAATGACAGAACATCAAGAGGACCTAACTGCACCGTTAAAAATCTTTATCGAGATGATGCTGGAAAGTATTGGTGTGAGGAAGGAGAAGAGAGAAGAAACATCATCAACATCAATGTCACTTGTATGTTTGCAGTGAGGCAGTGATATTTTGTGATTATCTCAACGTGATTTCAAGATAAATTAAATATGATCATGTTCTTCAGCTGGTTCTGTGATCCTGGAGAGTCCTGTTCATCCTGTGATGGAGGGAGAAGATGTGACTCTGAGCTGCAGAACCAAAATATCTTCCTCCAACATTGAAGCTGATTTCTATCAAGATGGAGTCCACAAGTGGAGAAGCTCCACAGGAAATCTGAGACTCAAAACAGTCTCCATGTCTGATCAAGGATTCTACAAATGTCACATCTCTGGAGTTGGAGAATCACCACAGAGCTGGCTGTCTGTTGGACGTGAGACATGTAGGTTTTTTCAAAATAAGATTCATAAAGTATTGATCACGTATGTGTTTACACTCTCAAACAATTCCCATCTCCTTAAATTTCAGCTTTTCCTACCGTTGATACAGAAGATCACGAATACTCTAATCCCGCCTCCTCTTCCTCCATAACCACACCATGGATCATCATCTCTGTCTTGTTGATGGTTCTCTTGGTGGTTGTTGGACTGCTTCACTGTGGCAGATTTCCCTGTGGCCGAGGTGAAGAACATAACTTGAATTTTACTCAAAAGTATACAAAAGTCATGGAGGAGTTCCTCAGGGTTGGTTATCAGGGCCTAAGTTTTTGACATTATAAATGCTTCCATTAGGTAATGATTTCAGGAAACACTGCACACTTTTTCAAATCAAATGAACTTCAATCTTGGTAACTATTATTACAGTTCCCCATGTTACTTTAGTGCCATTACAATATTTAAAATGACTTATTTTTTTTCTTTTTTTTACAGGTTTTCTTTCACAGTCACTGGCAGTGCCTTTTTCACACTCATCAGAGCATCAGACATGTAGGTTTAACATTAAGGAATTAAATAAAATTTAGGAGAAAGGATATTAAATATATGTATTTATTGTTTTTTTGTTTTGTTTTGTTTCCAGTCTCTGTATGGGCCAGTCCAGCTGAAGCAAGCCAAGCAACGTATGCTACTGTAACAACCAACAGGAAGAAGAAAGGTATTTCCTCTAACCTTATATGTTTTTATCCTTGAGACATATATGCAGTTATTTAACTTTTTTCTATTTGAAACAGTTTTGCTCTAAAGCACAAGTTACTGTAACATATTCAACAGGGCTGGATGTTAACTGGAGCCTGGTGGTGGTTCGCATTGAAAACGTTGTTGATTTAAACAATTGAAGAACCAATCCTGTAAAAGAGATATTAAGTTGATATTTTTCACAGTGGTGCTCCACAGCTGGGTCAAAATTAATATTATTCATAACATTGTTAATCAACTGTGAAAGATTTATTGTTCTAATAAAAAAAAATACACTTATGTAGTAGGGAATATTTCATTTGTCTTCAAAGCAGCAGAGTCCAGCGTTCCCTCACCGGCCCGAGACCTCGATGAAAATGACGTCTATTATTCTACAATTCAGACTGTAAGTCAAGAACAGTCTTTTATCTCCTCGTTGCTACACAGTTGTCTTTCTATGTGCATGTTCTTGCTGTCCACTCATAGATGCATAGTCAAAAAGCAACTCAAAAACCTTGAGCCATGGAGTTCCTCATCACTGCAGTGTCTATACATTTTGTATGAATGTCCAAAACTCTAATTAGGATTAGCCTGTCTCCAAACATTGATTCTAGTATTATACATATATGTGTAAACCTACAAGATGGTGTCATTTAAGCGGTCTGGGGGTTAAGAATATTTCCTGATAGAGGGTTAAGGGTAGAAATTTTAAATCATGCTTTGCTTAGTAAAGTAGATTTCTGCAACGACTTATTTTCTTTCTATAATCTACAGCTTCCTTGATATTTGTCTTCTGTGTCTTATGTGTTACAGGTTGCTGAGTACTGACTGAAAGGAGGAGCTTCATGATCTATGTGAAAACCAGGAAGTGACACAGTTAGGGCCAGTAATGTTGTTATTATACAAGCTAAAAAAAAATGAAAAATGAAAACTTTTGACCTAATATCTGTTGCTCTGTGTCAAATTTAAAGCAGTTTCTATGCAAAAACAAATGTGCAAAATTTGCGAGTGCGCTTTAACCAACATATCAGAGAAGTTTCGGTTGATTTTCATCAGGCAGTTTAATCATCTTGTTCCATCAGCTTAGCCTGTTCACACAGTTGCTCGTAAGTTGAGCGCTGCTGCTGCTGCTGCTGCTTATAAATGTGCTGTGGTTAGCTACATATCTGAAGGCGTTGGATTGCATTTTTAAGTTTGCAGCAATGAGACAAAAGTTTCTTCTGTTTCCGATGAGAATAAAATTCATGTCCTGCATGCGAGAGCGTTTGTTTGATTTTGTTCTGCGGTACAAAATGTCAGCGTTTTCTCAAGTGTGTCAAGATAATTATAAGATAACTGAATTTATATTCAAACATTGGCACCTCCCTTCACCGATGTTTCGTTAAGTTGAACCCGCGACACCTCAAGAAGGCTTTAGAGTGAATTCCAGCGTCCTGGAGTCACCCAGACAACCCAGAAAATAACCTAGCCATTTTGCGCTGCAATCAGAGCAAACATCAATCCTTACTTGAACCAGTGGGTAGGCAGCATCCTCACCTACCCACTGGTTCAAGTTCTGGGGAGTTGGCAGCACATCATAAGTAGCCCCTAACATCAATCTAATCCTGCTAGCCTCCATGCTCCAAACCTCTCTCCACTTCACCTTCCTTTTCTCCACACTCTCCCAGTTCACCCATTGACCCTGCTTAGCCTGTGACTCTTAGTGCATCTTACCGCTTCCTCTTGCCTCTGTACCTCTTCCACTACCATCTTCCTCTTTTGTACTACTGATGCCTGATGCTCCTCAGAGGTTTCCCTGCAAACAGCACGTAGCCTATGATATCCCTGTGCTGCCTGTGCTTGCTGTACTGCCTCTTTTGGGTTCCACTTCCTCCCTGTTTTAGCCTTGGGGGCTGCACTCCTAACCACTGGATCCTTTGACTGAGTGACAGTAGTTTCCAGTCTAACCATAGCACACTTAAACTCCTCTGTTAGGCTGGTAATTGGAGTTCCAATATGTCTTTCCCATACAAGACTGTGCCATTTAAGCAGCGAGGGATACCGAGCCATTTTCTGGTAAATGAATGACTCATCCTTTCTAACTTCTCTATATTTGAAAGAGGAGCCTCATACATTGTTAGTGGCCACATTATCCAGGGCAGTGAATCAAATTGAAAGCACCATAACTTCAACTTTCCTGGCAATCCTGACCGACTTGCTTGCTTGAAATGCCTTAACCCTTCAAACTGTGCCTTATCACTGAAACTGGCATCATACCATCTCCCCAACCTCTTCACTGGCTTCTCCAGCACTGTGGGCACCACCTCATCATTTATACCAAACTTATCTACTGTCTTTCCTTTACCAACTGAATACTTGAATGGTTTCACTTTCATCCTAGCCCACAGCAGGTTGATGTTTATTTCGTCCAGCAGTCTACTGGTACAAGGAGCGGTTGACGGTGTAGTCTTCATGTCGTCCATGTAGGCCCTAACTGGGGAGGGGCAAAGCCCTCCCTGCAGCTTTTATCCATTGCCAAGGCTAGTGGAGAGACTGTACACCTTGCCATGATGCCTACCTCTAGCTGCCATGCTGTAGTGTACTGTAGAGATGTATGTCTCGTATGTATGCTTTTTATGCTGCCTGGGACTCTAAAGAAGTCAAACCCTTCCCATAGCAGGCTCTCTCACTTTGCAAACTGAATTTGATTCCAAATCACGCTGGAGGAGAAGCTGGGGATGCCAGACTTTTGCACAGATGTATAAATTAGTCTTTTTGGTTTCCAAGTAACTAGACAACCTCTGTGCCACAACACTGAAGAAAACCTCCCCCTCAACATTAAGTAGACTAACTGGTCTAAACTGGTTTATCTCACACAAGTCTCTTTGGGAATAAAAATCCCTCCAGCCTTGTGCCATGTCTTTGGAATAACCTGTTTCTTCTATACTACCTTCATCAGTTTCCACAGGAACCATCTGGTGCACTCTTATACAGCCGGTAGGGGACTCCATTAGGTCCCCGATACTGAAGAGACTCTGGTTCTTTTGTTGGACTTAAGATAATGGACTTCCTGCCATGTCGCTGCAGTTCCTGTTCTCCGGTATACAAATTCATTAAAGTTCTTTTGTTTCCTACCCTTCTCCCCTGCTACGCGTTATGACAATCTTAGTAGCAAATCAAAAGCCTGGGTTATTGAGCAGCCCCTTGTGGCGAGGAAAGGTGTAATACAGACTGGCTGGACCATGTTAGGTTAAATCAAATGATAAATATTTATCATTTTGTCCTGCTGGGGACAGTCTGTCAGGCTTTCTGTGATGTCACTAGAGGGGACATCCCTGTTAGAGTTCATTGATGAGATCAACTCCACACAAGTCGTTAAAGTGAAAGGAGGACAGTCTAAGAGAACCATGGGTGGAGATATTTCAACCGAGACCTTCTTCACTGGACACGTGGTAAAGACAAAGGTGAAAGAGACACAAACAGACATCGAGCCTTTTAGTGAAGAGCAGAGAACGACGATCCATCTTGTTCCAAGTGAAATTTATGTTTAACTAAAATCTCAGAACGACTTCAAACACCAATTTTCTCTGGAAAATATTTGAGACCATCGACAGAGACAAGATATCAATCAGTGTCTTCTTTATTGAACAGAGAGGTAAAACAAAATGTAAGCAGTGAGCGATGGACCAATGACAGTTATGTTTTCTTCTCTGTCTAAGAAGTTAAAATTATAAACAGCATCTGCAAGAACAGAAAATAAAGATACACAAAGCACGTCCTAATGAAAAAGGTCACGGGTGCTGCCATTTATAACCTGTTCTGCTGAAGTCTGATAACAACCACTGGACAAGCACATAAAAACAACATATCTGAATCAGTAGAATAAAGTATAGAACCACAGCAGTCAATTCTTTGAAAGTAAACACAAAATGATATGTGGAGAGACAGAACGTGACAAAGCAACTCAGTGCTATGTTGGGAAGTCTCAGTCACTTCTTTACAGCTTTGAGTTTCCCTCGGTGAAGGAGTACCACCAGGAGCAGAAGCAGAGCCACCATCACTATGGTGAAAACCGTCCGTAGGACCAGGTACATATGGCAAGATGAGTCGTCAGAGTGGGGAGTTTCTCTGTGGGGTGCTGCAAAATGGAAACACTCTTTTAGTTTCTATTATCGTGCCAGCAAACGAATACAAAAAAATAAATAAAAATCTTCCTTGTGTTTACTGTGTTAAAAAATGACGCCCTCTTGTGGTGAGTGGGCAGTTTTTGGAAACGGTGGCGGTGTATGCATGACTCATACACTGCCTGGACAAAGAGAAAGGTCACACACTCTAATATTTCATTGGACCACCTCTAGCTTTGATTACAGCACACATTCTCTGTGGCATTGTTTCAATAAGCTTCTGTGATTTATTTCCATTCACTCTTGCAGTAGTTTTTCACCAAGATCTTGTATTGATGATGGAGAGTCTGACCACTGCTCAAAGCTTCTCCAGCACATCCCAAAGATTCTCAATGGGGTTAAGGTCTGGACTCTGTGGTGGAACAATCCATCTCATGCTCCCTGAACCACTCTTTGACAATCTGAGCCCCATGAATCCTGACATTGTCATCTTGGAATATGATCCATTGATGGAATAAGCTGCTCATTCAGGATATAACTAAGAAGAAGAATATTCGGAGATGAAAAGCATTTGTCCTCACCTCTGACAGACATCCAACTCTCTGGTGATTCTCCTAAACCAGAGATGCTGCACTTGTAGAGTCCTTCATGAGACTTGGAAACTTTGACTATGGTCATCTCTCCCGTGGATGCTTTGCCAACATGAAGGCCATCCTTGAAGAAGTCAGCCATGTGGCCGGAGGAGGTCGTTTTACTTGTGCATCGCAGAGTCGCTGCTTGTCCCTCCTTCACAGGGAGCACGGGACTCTCCAGGATCACAGCTCCAGCTAAATGAGAAATTAATTTCACACAAACTGTTAATATAACACTGCAACACAAACTCTGCGTGGACAGACAAGGAATCCTGCATTTAGTTTGATAGTTCACCCTATTACTACTTCACACAATGTGCTTTGGTCATTATTAGTGATGCATCATTCACGAACGAGCCGATTCTTTGTAGAGAACGAGAAGAGCCGGATCTCGCCGGGAACCATAAGTCAGCACATGTAAAGGACCGAGCCAAAAGAGCCGAATCTTTGAAAACATTCATATTTACTTCTGCTCATATCTTGTATTTTTCACTTAGTTACAATCACGATACATCACAATAAAATCATATAAAGAGTCATATTTATTTACAGGTCTGTTACCGGTGACAGTGATGTTGACGGTGTCGCTTCTTTCTCCTTCAGTCTCGCACCAGTACAGCCCACTGTCTGAAAGGTAAACTGGTTTGATGGTGCACGCGTACTGCGTTGTCGCCAACACCCAGTTCGTGACGCATGCACTGACCTCTCCCCTTCGGCTTCTCATGACCACCCAGCCAGACGCGGCTTTGAATCCCTCACAGTCAACCGACAGGGAGGTGTACTCAAAGACCTGCAGTCTGGTCGGAACGATCTGAACAGAAGCTGTGTAGTGTAGAGTTAAAAAAAAAATAAAATAAAAAGATTGCTAATTAAATGAATTCATTATGTTAAATTAATTAATTCATGATACAAGCGTAGCTGGCTTAGAGCTACTTACATCTGTGCTGGGAGCGATTACGTTGAATTTGTGCAACCAGCAGCAGCAACACATTCACCGCTGCAGAGAGGAGTAAAGAAAACTGAACTTTGACCTTTACAGTTGTAATTAAATTAAACGAGAAGACTTTAGTGCATGATCAGTACTCACCCAGTCTGACGCAGAGAGCTGTGGCCTCCATGTCATCGTGCTGCTGACTGTCTGAGCATCAGACTGAAAATACAGCTAAAGCGAAATGGCGGTTAGACCGTCCTCTTCCTGTGTGAACGAAGGTGAAACTGAGGGGCCGCCTTTAGCTATCTGCACTGTTTTGGCGTGCGAGTAACTTTTACAGCCATCAAGGCAAAATGATCTACTAAATTAAAAACTGCTCTATACACCAATGAGCCATAAAATTATGACTGTGTAGGGCTTCCTTGTGGTGACTCGTGAGAGAACGGACATTATGGATGGATAGCACATTCTTATAGAGAAAATAAAGACTGCACATTATTATTGCACTCTGTTATTGCAGATTATTCAGAAAAGACAGAGAGTCAAACTTACTCTAATGAGTTGCTCTGCATGGAGTCAGTCAGGGTTGCATAGTCCTGCTCTCCCACTCATTTTTATAGGAAACGTCTTTGTTCCAGCCTTATCAGACTATTGGCTTTGTAAGACTAGCTACTTAGCTTGCGTCCGTTTGCGTCCGTTTGAGGGAGCATATGTGGGGGAATCCAAATCCAAATCTAAAACCCTACCTGGTTGACAAGGTTGACAGCTCACTGACCTTGATGTAAAACCACACAAATGTATAATTCTTGACAGAGAGTAATATGTCCATGTGCCCTATGCCATGAACAGATTAAATGTAGCTGTCTGAATTTGTCAGTGCTAAAAGTGTTCTCGTGGAGCTGTGACCAGTTGTTTCCGTCTTGCCAGCTCTATCACACCTACGTCATGAACGTCAGGTTCAGCACGTTGTGTCTAAAAACTGCAGACGCACCGTGTTCGATGGAACAAGTTGGTTTGAACCGCACGCTTAAAAAGAGACGCTGGTGCTGCGAGGCGACTGTAGAGTGAGAATCGTGTCAGAACATTTTTAGCAGCGCTTCACAGAGACACTCAGAGCGTGCACACATATCTGCTTGAAACTATAAAATGTTTGAGTCTTCAGTCACACTTTTGGACCTGGAAGATGAAAGATTTGTTTCTAAAATATGTAAATTCACAAAAAAATATATACATAAATATCAATAAGTTATGTAAAATCTAAATGATTGTGACTTTTGTTTTAGGAATTGTCTTGCTTAATTTATGTTCTATAATGTAAACCTATATAATCTTTAGCCCCAGTTTCTGGGTTAGACGCTTGCTCAGGGCACTTCAGCCATGGACACGGTGGAAGATTAACCCTAACCCTAACCCTTGGCCCCAGGCTGCACCTCCAATCACTACGAACCACGACTCCACAGCTCCCCATGTGGCCTACATTCTTATAATCCTTGCAAAAAGGAATTTCTGGAGATTAGAATAAATCGGTTCCTTACTTATGTGATCATATAATACGCAAACGGAAGTTGCATCTGGTGCACGCTGGTAGATTCCAGTCCCTAGGAGCACTGGATTCTCCTCATACTGTTTTGGAAACAAGTTAAATACATTACCAGGTTGACATGCACAATTTTTCAGTGAGTCGGTATTAGCTTTGACGCTTTCAAACTGAAATATTGCTCAAGCACTTGTTGCCTTTGTGACTGTCACACAGCAACAAGCGTTGGGCCTCGACCAGCATTCATTTTTGGCTGTGGTTGCTCCACAGTACGTGTTGAGTGTTGCTAAGGTAAAAGGCCGCTATAGACCATTTACTTGACTAATTTCCTGTTGCTTTGTTGTCGGTTGTGTGAGAACAGCATTAGATCTGAAAGCAAAGGTCATTTATACTTCATGAGAATCTCAAGCGTCAAACTCAGAGGCCGTCCTCTCATGTCCCGCCCACTGCAGCATACAAGATGGACAACTGTTTTCGGATGTTGGCCAGTTGTTTTGACGACTTTGGATCACGCCACTCATTCAGCGGTAACCACGCCCACTGCTGTTTAAAGTACACTTTACCTCTTACCTCCAAATCATCCAAATGTGAGCAGCGACAGAGAGACAGAAAGACGGTGATAAACAGTTTTTATAGAAACTTAACACAAAGTCTGAGGAATGTCTCCTCACAGAGTCACAGGTTAGGACAGGACTCTCCATGGTCACAGGGCCGGCTGAATAAAGACATTATTATTGCCAGAACAAGGAAGGAAGGTTGTTACTTATTGAATATTATGATGACATCTATTTTAACATGTTGGGTTTGCATTATATCAAATTCAGTGTTTAATGAGTTCATTTATTCATTACTTTCCAGCTTCTGAAGGGTGGGGGTGGGGTGGAGCATATCCCAGGTGTCCTTTGTCGAGAGACAGACAACTATTCTGCTTTGTTTTCTATCTTTGGTCAATCATTAACTTATTCAGTATCGAAACTACTCGGGACAAACCTCAGTCATAAAATCCAAGGGAACAGGCCCTAGAACGTCTTTCACTGTGATACGGCACTAGCAGATTGGCATGTGTCCCACACGTTATCCATTTACAGTAGGTAGAGGTCAAAGTCCACTTATTACTTGGAGGACTTTATGCAGTTGAGGTGATTCTCGGAAACACACAACAAGTAAGTACGTAAAAATAAATGTTTTAGTAACTAATAACGATGTTTTCTCAGGTCGCTTCTTTGAGTTTTTTGCTGTTAAACTGAATCCCAGTCACAAAACATGTTGTAATGTATTACTGGATGAAAGAAAAGCACAGTTATTTTTGTTGTTGAGTTGTTCCGCCCTTACAGATGTTTTTAAACGTGTTAAATGAGGCTAGCGTTTCACCACTCTATCCTGTAGCTGTAGCACTATGTAGTGAAATTTGTAGTTGCTGGACTTGCGCATGTTTTTTTGTGTTGATCGTTGATGGACTGATTGGAGTCACTTTTCATTCAATAAAAAAAGAAAATAACAAAAAGCAATCTTTCCCTTTCTAAAGCTGATCATTTCTATTATCAGGATGTTTTACCAAGGGAACAGAAGCTTCTTTGCATTGCGTCTTAGCGCCATCGGCACTCTGGTGATTCCTCAAATAGGAGTCTTTCTTCTTCTAACACATTATTGCAGAGGTAAGTGATACACAAACAGGTCCAAAGCTGTTTAAAGGTAACTGTCATGATCTTAAGTATGAACAGCATAAACCTTTAGTCTGTCTGACTTTGTTTTCCACAGTAAAATACGTCCACACAGCACACATGTTTAGTCATGGGCATCTCAGTCTTCCTCTTTTATTTCAGCAGCTTTGCTTTTAGCCAGCCGCCATTAAAAAAGAAGAGGGCAAAGACGTTTTGAAGCTACGAGGAAGTGGTTTTGATTTATGGCAGACTGTAAATAAGTAACTGTAAAAGATCAGGCTTGGTCCCTGATACAGATACAGACATCCCAAGTGATTAGACTCAAAGTAGCTCAAGGTGTCAATGAGAACAGATGGTGCCCAGGGAGGGATGGGGTCCTTGATGATTTTTTTCTGGCTCTACTGATGTAGCGTGTGGTGGCAATATCTTCCAAGGAGGGCAGTGAACAGCCGATGATTTTCTGTGCTGACTTCACTGCCCTTTGCAGAGCCTTGTCGTCAGTAGCCGAGCAGCTAGCAGCTAGCAGCTGCCTGTTAAAAGGCCACGAGCAGCTTCCTCTCCAGGTTATTCCTCCTGAGCATCCTCAGCGTGGTGGTGGAGAAGAAATGTAGTGGTCTCTGAAGTCACCTGTCAAGCAAACCTACCCTTTTTGTTTCATCACTGTTCATCTTTTCCTGGCTCCTGGATGCTTGTCAGCCATGTGTCCTCTCAGATCTGGGTAGATTTTCAATGGTGCATGTTTTGATTGGGAAGCATTTCCCACACACAAATCAAGGCACTTGGGTACTTTCTTAGTTCAGCCACCACCTACTCCAAACATGTCATCATACGTATGTACTATTAGAGTATGAATGTCTTGTGTTTCTTCTTCAGGTCAGTCTCAGATGGTAGGCCCTCCTGGGCCACTGTTGGCGATGGTCGGTGAAGACATCATTTTGCCATGCCAAGTGAAACCTGCCCGTAACGTCATTTCTAACGTGCTGGAGTGGGCGAGACCTGACCTGAATCCCCAGTTTGTTCATCTGAGGCAAGACGAAGTGGATCAGCTGCATAGTCTGAATACATTATACGAGGGGAGAACATCACTGTCCACTGAGAGCCTCAAGCTTGGAGACATTTCACTAAAACTCTCCAAAGTCAAGGTCTCTGATGAGGGAAAATACAGATGCAACATTCCAAATGTTGGCCACGCTATGGTTCAGCTTTTTGTTGGTAAGTTGACGTGTTGATGTCTATTTTTAAACACCTTGATGTTTTGGCCAAAACAAGTCGCCTTCATAAAATGTCTTATCTTCTCCATCAGGTGCTGCCTCCTCACCTGCCATAGTGAGCATTGACAGAACCAGCAGTGGAGGAGGAGTGGTGTTACAGTGTGAGTCTGCAGGCTGGTATCCAGAGCCTGAGGTGTTGTGGCTGGACGCTGAGGGAAACCTGCTCTCTGCTGGACCTCCAGAGACAGTCAGAGGTCCTGATGACCTCTATACTGTCAGCAGCAGAGTGACTGTGGACAAGAGACACAGCAACAGCTTCACCTGTAGAGTCCAACAGAACAACATCAACCAGACCAGAGAGGCTCACATCAGTATAACAGGTAAATGAAGTTTTTGCTGCGTTTTTTCAAGTTTGAAAAAGTTCACTTTCATGAAATCATCTTCTTGTTCTTTGGTTTGTCTCCACAGACCAACTATTTGCCACCACATCTTCTTCAACTATTCGGATCATTTTGATCTTGTTTGTCAGCTTCATGCTGTTTCCTGCAGTTGTCTTCGTTTTGTGGAAGCAGAGACAAAAACCAGACAGTGAGTAATGAATACATCTCATCAGCTTCAGCTTTAAATACCTGTTTGATGGCATGGTGTTGTTTAAAAGTCACATTTTTCTTGTAGAAACACAAGTAAATGCAACAGATTTTATGGTTTGCACAGGGAACGAGACGCACAGTGCAATGCCAGTGGAAACGCCAGAAGAACAAGAGCCTCTTTTCAAAGGAAGTGTGAAAAAAGATTTAAAGATGAAAGAGGAAGAAAAGGAAGACATGAATGATCTGATGTCATTATTAATGGGGCAGAAGAAAGAACTGGAGTCATACAGAGACAAACAGAAATCCCAGCTGGAAGAAGTGGAGGAACGGAGAAAGAAGAAAAAGGAGAAACTTGAGAAAGAACAAAGTAAAGGAATGAGAAAGGGCCATAAGAAAATAAGTCAACTATTAGAGGTCATGGTGGAACTAGACAAGATAAAAGCAAACTATGAGATGTCTTTGTCGACCACAGAGGACATGACACAGAAAACAGAAGGCATGGTCATAAAAGTTGGGAAGAAGCAGAAGAAAGTAGAAGATCAGATGGAGGAAATTAAAAAAGCAGAAAGGGTGGAGATAGAGGAGAAGACAGATCTAAACACCGTCAACACTCCTAATAATTAATTAAATAATCACATTTGTTTGATTCCAGTATTTGCAGATTTACGTTATGGTTTAGTGTTGTCTTTTTATTTTGTTATTTTTTGATTTATGATTTTGTAGTGTAAAAAAAATCCATCCAATGAAATTATGTTTATAGAGAATCAGGTTGTTCTGTAACGCTAAATACTTTCTAAATCAATTATAAAAATAAAAAATGTAGTACAATTTGTCACTGAAAGCTGCTATGTGACTAATTGAGCAGAACTTGATATGATTTAAACAGGTGAGTTTTATAAGATAAATCTCCATGGTCCACGGAATCTGAACAACATCCGCTTAGGCTTAAATTATGACCAACAACGATGACTCTAGATTGTATATGACGTTCACGAATGAGCCACCTCTAAGAGCTGTTTGTTAGTAGTGAATGAGAAGAGGCGATTCCACAGATTTAAATGTAAGAGTGCTGAGAAAAAGAGAAGAAATTGACATCCCAGCTGAGGCATCTATTCCTGAATGCTAACGTGCACTAAAGACATGTTTCATAATTTTAAGACTATGGTTTGTTTACTGTGTTCAGCTGATCATTTAAATCTTTAATTAAAACGTTAGTAGCAATTAAAACAATAGTATCTGGGTATTTGTATGTTTTTTTTTAATGAAAACAGCAAATGAAAAATGCTTAACACATAAAACAGTCACTCTTGCTAAAGTAGAAGGCTTAGAGTGAAACTAATTGAAGAGCCATTTGGGAGCCATGACACCATAGACTGTATGAACAATGGACAAATAGTCCCTGCTTCCTTGTCCTGGCCACTGGCCTCTACTTGCTTTGGCTTCACTTTTGAGGAGCAGTTCATCCATCCATCTTTACCCTGTCTATGGATGACACACTTCTTACTCTTGTGCCTGCGAATGGTTTATAGAAACAGAAGCAGAGACCTCTCCTGGCCTCAGTGTGCAACAGCAGGTACAGCTCCACCTCTTCACGGGTTGTATGAAGGAGTTTGATGACTACAAAGATGCTTTTGCACAGATGACATTCATGTCAAAGTCGATCCTTTCCAGGATCTTCACGAAGAGAAGGCAGGAGCAGAACAAAAAAAAAAATACTTTAATTAAAAACTTAAGGCGCTGCAAGGATGAAACAACCATGAGGAAAACTCCAAAGTGGTAACAGGACAGAAATGGAACGGCAACAATCTTTGGCAAATGCGCAAAAAAACATTCTCTTTATATATAAAATGTTTCAGTCTTTAGTCAGACTCTTGGAGGCGGGAGACAGTATATGTAAAAAAAAAATAAAATAAAAAAATGTAAATTCACAAAAAATACATAAAGTTCCATAAGTTATCTCTAAATGATTGTGACTTTTGTTTCAGGTACTACCTTGGTTAATCCATATTAAGACAATTTAAAGTACAATCATGTGCAGACTTCATCAGTTTATGTCAAGGCATTGTATTTATTTAGTAATATTCGTATATGTCCTCTCTCACTACAGCTACCATGTTGGGCCTCTCAGGTTACTTTCCACCTTCTCACACATCACTACACGCAACTTCATCCATGCAAGTCTTTCAATACTGATACCCTGCAGTAGTATCCCGCTATTCCATATTTTCTTACTGATGTAAATAAATGAATTCACAAAAATTGACCTTCTCTGTGGACAAGCGGTTGCAGAAGATGAAGACGTTCTCTGTGTGTGAAGCCTCCTCTTCGTGTTATAGGCTGGAGCTGCTGTTTACCTCTACTTTACCGCTTTGTTTCCCTCATTGTCTGAAGGCGAGCAGTAACAGAAACGGCCGCAAACAGAGAGATGGTCATAAATAGGAAGAGGCTTCTGCTGCAAAACTTAATAGCAGGGTGCATGTCACTTGTGACGGCCATAAAGCTCTCTGCTGACTCCCCTACGCGGACGATGTTACACTTTGTAGAGAAATTCTCTGGACTTCACAACTTTGTGGATGGTCATGGTGTCTTTATTGCCGGTGCTTGTGAGATTGCCATTTTTATAGAAATGGAACACAAAGTCTGAGGAATGTCTCCTCACAGAGACACAGGTTAGGACAGGACTCTCCATGATCACAGGGCCGGCTGAATAAAGACATTATTGGTTCCAGAACAAGGAAGGAAGGTCGTTACTTATTGAATATTATGATGATTTGAGTTTAAGGCATGACATTTATTTTAACATGTCGGCGTTGCATTATATCACATTCAGTGTTTAACATGTTAATTTATTAATTCATTTCCGGCTTTTGAAAGGTGGGGGTGGGGTGGAGCCTGTCCCAGCTGTCTTTTGGCGAGAGACAGACCATTCACACTCACACCTACGACCAAATGGTATGCTCTTTTGTCAGTCATTCACTAATTCAGAGTCAAAACTACTCAGTAGTTTGTGTCCCACACGTTATCCATTTACAGTATAGGGTCAAAGTACACTTATTACTTGGAGGACTTTGTGCAGTTGAAGTGAACACACAACAGGTATGTACATAAAAATACATGTTTTAGTAACTGATAATGATGTTTTCTCTGTTCGCTTCTCCAAGCTTTTTGCTGTTAAGCTTAGTCCCATTCACAAAAAGCAATCTTTCCCTTTCTAAAGCTGATCATTTCTATTATCAGGATGTTTTACAGAGGGAACAGAAGCTTCTTTGCATTGCGCCTTAGCGCCATCAGCACTCTGGTGATTCCTCAAATAGGAGTCTTTCTTCTTCTGACACATTATTGCAGAGGTAAGTGACACACAAACAGGTCCAAAGCTGTTTAACCCTCGTGCTAGAGACAGACTGATAGAGAGCATGCAAGAGGATAGCACAAGGGTTATTGGTAACTGTCATGACCCTAAATATGAACAGCATTAACTTTTAGTCTGTCTGACTTTATTTTCCACAGTAAAATACTTCCACACAGACATGTTTAATCGCTGGGTTTCTGGGTCTTCCTCTTCAGTTTTAGCAGCTTTGCTTTTAGCCAGCCGCCATTAAAAAAGAAGAGGACAAAGACGCTTTAAAGCTACAAGGAAGTGGTTTTGATTTATGGCAGACTGTAAACAAGTAACTGTGAAAGATCGGCCTTGGCTGAAGCACAACACTGATACTGATTCCAGCTTAAAAATGCCTGGACCCTAAATTTTTGACAGTGTGTTCCCTTATGTTGTATTCACTTAGTCTTACTATTTGAGGCCAATCTAAAATCAGTATTCTACAAACATATCTACTAGTGTGTGCATCTTGTGTGAGTAAATTGACCTAAATGAAGAAGTATTATACTAGAATATATTAAAGCAGTAGGTAAAAGGTGAAGCGCCTTTTTGTCATTTTAGCAGAGTAACAACAAAACTGGAGGTGCGGCTCCACTTGGTGTGCAATAAACAGACATAAAAATAAAACACAAGAATAGCACAAGATCTGACAATAATTAGTGCAGAATCAAATATAAGAATACTATGTAGAATATATCACAAATCTACATAAATATATACATATTGCTCCATGGTGAGAGGAGTAAGCATTACCCATATTAGATGCAATTAGTCTTGCACAGGTATAATCCTTGAAGCTGATATTGCATAATGTGTATGGAATAGGCTGGGGGTGCGTGCCTTGGCAGACCTGTAGCGCCAGCCAGAGGGCTGCAGTTGAAATAGTTGGTGTCAAGCAAACCTAACCTTTTTGGTTTGTCAGTGTCCATCTTTTCCTGGCTCCTGGATGCAGGCCAGCTATGTGTCCACTCAGGTCAGGGTAGACTTTCAAAGATGTTTTGATTGGGAAACATTTCCCTGTGTGTCCACCACACACAAATCAAGGCACTTGGGTACTTTCTTAGTTCAGCCACCACCTACCCCAAACATGCCATCACATGTCATCATATGTACTATTAGAGTATTAATGTCTTGTGTTTCTTCTTCAGGTCAGTCTCAGATGGTAGGCCCTCCTGGGCCACTGCTGGCGACGGTCGGTGAAGACATCATTTTGCCATGCCAAGTGAAACCTGCCCGTAACGTCATTACTGAGTTGCTGGAGTGGGCGAGACCTGACCTGAACCCCAAGTTTGTCCATCTGAGACGAGACAAAGTGGATCTGCTGCTTAGTCAGAATCCATTATACAGGGGGAGAACATCACTGTCCACTGAGAGCCTCAAGTATGGAAACATGTCACTAAAACTCTCCAAAGTAAAGGTCTCTGATGAGGGACAATATAGTTGCAACATTCCAGAGATTGGCCAGGCTATGGTTCAGCTTTTTGTTGGTAAGTTGACGTGTTGACATGTATTTCTAATATATACAGGTTTAATTTCAAGAAATTAGCAGTGCAAACACACAATGACTCCAGAGTTACATTAAAGACCACCTACTCAACAGGGCTGATCTGTGGAAGAGGAGTTTAACTCATTCATAGCACAGCGATGCAATTACAGTATCTATACAAGTTTTACAGATGATGTCCTGCTTTAATGCTTCTATTAATCTAATGAGTGCAAGCTTCACTCTGTCACTTTTATGCAGTCATCTTTTGTGGTCACTGATACTTCTTATAATTTTGTAACAGTAAACCAACAAGGGATCCATTAAACATCTTTATAACGCTAACATAATGATGTGGTTTTGGCCAAAATAATACTCACACTAAAAATAATCAATCCTCTGATCAGTGATTTATGAGACTTTCCATTTTGTTCCAAAATCTGGATCATGTCTCCAAGTCAACAACCAGCTGTTCATGGTTCTGATCCAGCAGTAGGTAGAGATCCATTAGAGACAACAGCTGGTACTACATTCTACTGACCACATGATGACACACAAACTGAGATCAGATCGAAAGTGCTGGCTGGGGAGCCACATTGAGACACATTTTAATTAATACAAGAATACAGGAGAAGGATGTTAATGGAAGGTCTGAACGAGGCCACAGAGCAGTGGTTCCCCAAGTTTTTTTTTAGATATTAATATTTTTGAATTTTCCAGTTCACAATGGATATACAAATCTGACGTTATCAGTAAACATTCCTTGTTGAGATCATACTGATGGCAGAGGGAAGCATTAATTCCTCTGTTACAAGTGTGTTTTTTCAACTCTGTAGGCAACTTTATATTAGGCGAGTTGAGCAGTAGAACACAACCGACTTGTCCTCATAAGCTGGATGTGCTGCCACGAAGTTCTGCCTCACAGTAGTTCCTCACCCCCCACTTTTAGAACCACTCCCACTAAACGCTGTTATTGCAACAAGTCACCTTCATAAAATGTCTTATCTTCTCCATCAGGTGCTGCCTCCTCACCTGCCATAGTGAGCATTGACAGAACCAGCAGTGGAGGAGGAGTGGTGTTACAGTGTGAGTCTGCAGGCTGGTATCCAGAGCCTGAGGTGTTGTGGCTGGACGCTGAGGGAAACCTGCTCTCTGCTGGACCTCCAGAGACAGTCAGAGGTCCTGATGACCTCTATACTGTCAGCAGCAGATTGACTGTGGACAAGAGACACAGCAACAGCTTCACCTGTAGAGTCCAACAGAACAACATCAACCAGACCAGAGAGGCTCACATCAGTATAACAGGTAAATGAAGTTGTTGAATTTGTTCCGTTTTTCAACTTTGATAAAGTTCACTTTCATGAAATCATCTTCTTGTTCTTTGGTTTGTCTCTACAGAGCAACTATTTGCCACCACGGCTTCTTCCACTATTCGGCTCATTTTGATCTTGTTTGTCGGCTTCATGCTGTTTGTTGCAGTTGTCTTTGTTTTGTGGAAGCAGAGACAAAAACCAGACAGTGAGTAATGAATACATCTCAACAGCTTCAGCTTTAAATACCTGTTTGATGGCATGGTGTTGTTTAAAAGTCACACGTTTCTGTTAAAAAGTAAATACAGCAGATTTTATGGTTTGCACAGGGAACGAGCCACACTGTGACAAGGAAACACCAGAAGAACGACAGCCTCTTTTCAGACCAAGTGTGGGAAAAGATTTAGAGATGAAAGAACAACAAAAGGAAGACATGAATGATCTGATTTCATTATTAACGGGACACAAAAAAGAACTGGAGTCATGCAGAGAGAAACAGAAATCCCAGCAGAAAGAGGTGGAGGAACGGATAAAGAAGAACAAGGAGAACCTTGAGAAAGAAGAAAGTAAAGGAATGAGAAAGGGCCATAAGAAAATAAGTCAACTATTAGAGGTTAAGGGGGAACTAGAAAAGATAAAAGCAAACTATGAGATGTCTTTGTCGACCACAGAGGACATGATACAGAAAACAGAGGGCGTGATCACTAAAGTTAAGAAGAGGCAGAAGAAAGTAGAAGATCAGATTGAGGAAATTAAAACACAAGAGGAGGAAGAGGAGAGGAAGCTGGCAGAGCAGACAGCGATACAGGAGGAGAAAGATCTAAACACCGTCAACACTCCCAATGAATAATCACACTTGTTTGATTCCAGTCTTTTCAGATTTAAATATCATGTTTAGTGCTGCTGAGAATCTTTTTATTTTGTTATTTTTTGTATATATATTTTTTTATTTTTTTTTTCTAGTGTAAATAATCAAATGATATTATGTTTATAGAGAATCAGGTTATTCTGTGACACAAAATACGCTATTTTTTTAAATTTATTTTAATTTCCTGCATGAGCTTCCTTTTTCAGTCCAACAGATTGCTCATCGTTCTTGGGATTTGGCAACGCGCCATCAGCCAACAAAATGAGTTAAAGCAGATTGGAGCAGGAGTAAATTTATCTTATCAGGAAAATCTGTGAAACCCACCTGGAATTAATCTGAACAACATCCGCTCAGGCTTAAATTATGACTAACAACGATGACACTAGAGATGTGACGTATATGAACAAGCCGCCTCTAAGAGCTGATTCTTTGTCATCAATGAGAAGAGCTGTTTCTACAGATTTAAATGCAAGAGTGTCGAGAAAAAGAGAAGAAATGGACATCAAAGCTGAGGCATCTGGTATTTCTAAATGCTATCCTACACTAAAGATGTTTGTCATAATGTTAAAACTTTGGCCTGTGTTTATTTAATTTGTTCGCTGTGGTTCAGTTGATCATTTAAAGCTTAATTAAAATAATAGTAATAACAACAATAGTTGCTGTATTTTATTTGGTAATGAACAAAAAATCAGAAAGATTTTATGAAAAATTGTTTAACACACAAACCATTCACAGTTGCTTAATTAGGCTAAAATAGAAGGCTCAGAGTGAAACTAAATGAAGAGTCATCTGGTAGCCATGAGAGCCGACTCTTTTTACGGGAATTGAACTGTAAGGGCCAGATCTTTGAAAAAAAGACTTTACATCACTAGATGACACCATAGACTGTATGAATATGGACAATGTGTCCCCACTTCCTTGCCCTGGCCACTGGCCTCTACTTGCTTTGGCTTCACTTTTGAGGAGCAGTTCATCCATCCATCTTTATACTGTCTATGGATGACACACTTTCTCTTCTGCCTGTCAATGGTTTATAGAAACAGAAGCAGAGACCTCTCCTGGCCTCAGTGTGCAATAGCAGGTACAGCAAAACACCAAAAATCAAGGAGGAACCACAAGGAAAACTCAGGACAACTCAGGAAAAACAGGACAGAAATAGAACAGACAGTTTGACAGAGAAGAAAGGGAAAGGCAGGGCTATATGGACACATGGACAGAGGTGTTAACGAGACACAGGTAAAACACAAACACTGCTCTCGGTTAAGCAGGGACTCATGAGTAGTGAATCTGTAGCGGATTCACTACTCATGAGTCCCTGCTGGCTGAGTGCAGGTGGCGCTGCTTGCTAGTGGTCAAGTACATTTTGTGATCTCACTCGACAGAAAAGCAAAATGTACATATGTAAGATGTTTCAATGGTGCCGTTCATTGATTACATATCAGTCAAATGTGGTACGACTCAACTGAGCCGGTCCAATAAATGTCTAGAGTCATGATTCTTGAGTCGTCTTTGGTGGCCGGTTCAATGAGCCAGATCCTGAATCTTTTTTCCACCTCTACAGACTACCATTCACACTCACACCTACCACCATATTGTATGTTCTGCTGTGTTTTCTGTCTTTGGTCAATCATTCACTAATTCAGAACCGAAACTACTCAGTACAAACCTCAGTCATAAAATGCAAGATATCAGAAGAGCCTAGAAGTGAACGTCTTTCACTGTGATACGGCAGTAGCAGATTGGCATGTGTCCCACACGTTATCCATTTACAGTAGGTAGGGGTCAAAGTCCACTTATTACTTGGAGGACTTGGTGCAGTTGAGGTGGTTCTCGGAAACACACAACAGGTATGTACGTAAAAATAAATGTTTTAGTAACAATGATGTATTCTCTGTTTCTCCAAGCTTTTTGTCGTTAAACTCAATCCCAGTTACAAAACATGTTGAATGTATTACTGGATGAAATGTAATTATTTTTGTTGTTGAGTTGTTCCGCCCTTACAGATGTTGTTAAACTCATTAGACAAGACTTGTAGGCTAGCATTTCACCAATCTATCCTGTAGCTGTAGCACTATGTAGTGAAACTTGTAGTTGTTGATGGACTGATTGGAGTCCCTTTTCACTCAATAATAAAAAAAAAATGTTAAAAACCAATCTTTCCCTTTCTAAAGCTGATCATTTCTATTATCAGGATGTTTTACCGAGGGAACAGACGCTTCTTTGCCTTGCGTCTTAGCGCCATCGGCACTCTGGTGATTCCTCAAATAGGAGTCTTTCTTCTTCTGACACATTATTGCAGCGGTAAGTGACACACAAACAGGTCCAAAGCTGTTTAAAGGAGGTAACTGTCATGATCTTAAGTATGAACAGCGTAAACTTTTAGTCTGTCTGACTTTGTTTTCCACAGTAAAATACTTCCACACAGCAAACATGTTTACAGATTTTTACAACTGCTATGACCCGTTTGTCAGAACCTTAAACACTTTTTCAAAACTGTTAACGTACATCACACCTGAAACACACAATTCCCCAAACAGTTAATTTCATGCTCAAAATCATGCAGTGTAACTAAACATGATCAGGTGTGATGTTGATGAAAATATGTGGCCCAATGCTGACGACAGAGCAGATTAGCTTTTCTTTCTTGCTATTTTACAGTGATTTCTTCTGCTCCTTTTTCTTTTTGTGTATTTGACAAAACAGTAATGAATGACAGCTAAATGTTGATTTTTTTCCCCTCTTTACTGTAAGTTATTTTCATTTGCAATACAGTAAAGCGTTTACCGCAAATCCTGTCATTTACTGTCTTCTTCTTTCATAAACATTCTGCAAAGCTGCTCTGACATGGGTCGTTCACTTTTTGTTCTGAGTGTTGTACAAAAAAAAAGAACAAAATTTATGCCCAACAAATGAAAAATGAAGAACATCATCACAGACATTCATTTACATGTATGATCAATACAATAATCTGTTCATTGTAAAATAAAAAGTAGATTTGCCACATGCAGTTTGATTCAGTTTGTGTTATTCCATCAGTTGTCAGTGTTTTTTATGACACTGTGCTGTGACTGACTAAATGTTTCTGTTGGAAGACACCGTGTGTCAGTGCTTTGGTAGATCTGGTGAACTCTGTTAGTGTATTGTTGTATTTTGGAAGTGTGTGTCTGTGTTTAGTTACACTGCGTGATTTTGAGCATGAAATTAACTGTTTGGGGAATTGTGTGTTTCAGGTGTGACGTGCGTTAACAGTTTTGAAAAAGTGTTTCAGGTTCTGACAAACGGGTCATAGCGTTTGTAAAAACTGTAAGTTCTGTGCTTTTTAGTGTTGTATGTTTTGTTCAGAATGCTCTTGTGTGTTTCATGGATATTTTGTTTACTGTAAGCAATACTGTAAAACTTTTTCTGTTCTATCACACTGTAAACAGTATTTCTACTGTACCTCCTGTAGTAAACAATAAAGGGGTAAAAATGATTTGCTTTTGACTGGAATGCTTTTGATTGGGAACATTACATGTGGACATACAGTTGCCAACCGAGAAATAGACTAAAAACGGTGGATTGCATGTCTTGCATGCAAATACCTGTAAAACTGTATGCAGTTTTTGTAATGTCAACAATGCAATAATATTTAATGTAACAATATTTTGAAACCTGAAGTACTTTGTTCGACTGTACAGTATGTACCTTGTGAAGTGAAAACAAGTTTTATTCTTTGACAGAATAACTTCATTTTGAGTCAGATTTTCAGTGTTTTGGTAAAGTTGAAGAGTCAGTATACTGTATATTTAGCAAAATGTGTTTTTGAGAAGAAAATTATCCATTTGGCCAATTCTGTTTTGTATGTGAGAGACTGTGTTAAGAGTTTAGAAAAAGTATTTGAAGCGTGGGTAAGTGCTTGCTAGTGATTGAAAAAAAGCTGAAATTCCCCCAAGCCCTAAATACTTGACAGTGTGTTCCCTTATGCTGTATTCTCTTAGTCTTACTATTTGAGGCCAATCTAAAAGTAATATTCTACAACCATATCTACTAGTGTGTGCATCTTGTGTGAGTAACCGGACCTAAATGAAGAAGTATTCTCAGCAGAATTAGCAACAGAATATATTAAAGCAGTAGGTAAAAGGTGAAGCGTCTTTTTGTCATTTTAGCAGAGCAACGTCAAAATTGGAGGTGCAGCTCCACTTCTTTTGAAATAAACCGACATGAAAATAAAACACAACATCTGACAATAATTAGTGCAAGAATCAAATATAAGAAAACTATGTAGAATATCAAAAATATACATAAATATATACATATTGCGCCATGGTGAGAGGAGTAAGCATTACCCGTATTTGATGCAATTAGTCTTGCACAGGTATAATCCTTGAAGCTGATATTGCATAATGTGTACGGAATTGGTTTGTCAGTGTTGATCTTTTCCTGGTTCCTGGATGCAGGCCAGCTATGTGTCCATTCAGGTCAGGGTAGACTTTCAAAGACGTTTTGATTAGGAAACATTTCCCTGTGAGTCCACCACACACAAATCAAGGCATTGGAGTTGGGTACTTTCTTAGTTCAGCCACCACCTACAGTACTCCAAACATGCCATCACATGTCATCATATGTACTATTAGAGTATTAATGTCTTGTGTTTCTTCTTCAGGTCAGTCTCAGATGGTAGGCCCTCCTGGGCCACTGCTGGCGACGGTCGGTGAAGACATCATTTTGCCATGCCAAGTGAAACCTGCCCATAACGTCATTACTGAGTTGCTGGAGTGGGCGAGACTTGACCTGGATCCCAAGTTTGTCCATCTGAGACGAAACGAGGTGGATCTGCTGAATCGTCAGAATTCATTATACAGGGGGAGAACATCACTGTCCACTGAGAGCCTCAAGCTTGGAGACATGTCACTACAACTCTCCAAAGTCAAGGTCTCTGATGAGGGACAATATAGATGCAACATTCCAAATGTTGGCCAGGCTATGGTTCAGCTTTTTGTTGGTAAGTTAACGTGTATTTGTAATACAGTGGTATGAAAAAGTTTGGGCACCCCTCTAAGATTTCATAATAATTTGCTCTAACTTTATAAAAGACGATCACAGCAACAAGATTTTATTTCCTACAGAGATGTAGACATTTAAGTGTTTTCCAGACCAAACTTCTTAGAGTATCATTACAAAGTTTTATTATAATAAATTAAAATGTAAAAAATGGTATGTGCAAAAGTTTGGGCACCCTTTGAATCACATTAGCCGCGTTCTCACCGCAGTCAGAGGGCTAGCGCCGCGCCGTGCCAGTAGCCCATCCCAGCCCCTAGCACCCGCGCTTGGGGACCAGATTAATTCTCACTGGCGAACTTCGGACCCCAGGTGTTACGCCCCTATTAGCCCGACGTCATTATGCCACAGCCCATTTTCAAGCCAGTTGAAAGACCGCTGCATTTTAGAACTCTGAGCCAAAGTTGCCCACCAGTAACAGCTAGCAGGAAGGAAAACAAAGAATTACCGGAGGTGGGCAAATAGCGCAGTTATGCACGAATTACGGTGTCGAGTGGTTTCGGAAAAAATGGAGACATGCTCTGTTTTATTCTTTAGACCCCGAAACCACTGTTGTTCAGCATGATAAGAATAACAATTGCTGCTGATGGGTCTGAAAATGTTCCCCATCGTTCATTAATGGGCTATCGACGGTTGTCCTTTGTATACGTGAGTGGGCCAGGACCGCTACCGCTCGTATTAAGCTACCCACCAGTCTGCTCCAGACTGGCTGTTGTGCAATTTTACAGCCTTGTACTGTGCGCGGAGTTTCTTGAGCTTTTCCCTTATTTGACGCGGTGTCCGCTGGATGTTGAGCTTCGCCAGCTCCATGGAAATTATTTTCATAGCTATTTCGTTCCGGCAAAAGATGGACAGAAGTGCCTTTGCGTCGCCAAAAGACCAGAATACGCGATCCATTTCAATGACCACAACTCGTTTCCAACTACAACAACACAGATAAAACTCAGTTAAAGCAGATGACACAGTCACACTAGAGCCTTGCCTTTATTTCCGCGCACGTTTGAAAAATTAACCCCGCCCCGATGTACCCCCGCCTCCCTGGCCCTACCTGGCCCATCGTTTTACTTGGGCCAGGACTTCTGGCTCCTAGCCCCCTTCCCCCTCTGGCCCGTGTAGGTGAGAACAGCAGTTAGCGCGGCACAGCCCGGCACGGCACGGCTGTGAGAACGCGGCTATTGATTTCAAGACCTGTAGGGATTTGTAGGTGACATGTTGCAGCCCAAAACTGCTTTGATTAGCTTGTGAGACCTTCAATTACAAAGACAGGTAAAACCAATCATGAAAAAGGCTATTTAACAGAGGCAGTTGCTGGCTGTGCTTGTCCTATGCTCCTGGCAACATGGGGGCATCGAAACAACTCTACACTGACCAAGAAACTAAGATAATTCATTATCATGAATTAGGAGAAGGGTACAAGAAATTATCAAGAAGGTTTGGGATGTCTATTTCCACAGTCAGAAATGTGGTGCAGAAATGGAAGGCCAGAAGAACAGTCATTGTAAAGGAAAGATGTGGTAGGCCAAAACAAATACTGGAAAGACACAGACGAAGGATGGTTAGAATGGTCACAGACAAGTCACAGACCACCTCCAGAGAACTACAAGAACATCTGGCTACTGATGGTGTAGTTGAGTTGGAGAGAGAAAAAAACACACTGAATTCCATGAGAAGACCTTATTGCCTACTGTGAAATATGGTGGAGGGTCCATCATGTTATGGGGCTGTGTGGCTAGCACAGGGACTGGAAACCTTGTTAAAGTTGAGGGCCACATGAATTCATCTCAGTATCAGCAGATTCTTGACAAGAATGTTCAAGAATCTGTCACAAAGCTGAAGCTACGCCGGGGTTGGATTTTTCAGCAGGACAATGATCCCAAGCACTGTTCAAAATCCACCAAGGAATTCATGCAGAAGCACAAGTACAATCTTCTGGAATGGCCATCCCAGTCCCCAGACCTTAACATCATTGAAAATGTATGGATTGATTTGAAGCAGGCTGTTTACGCACGGAAGCCAAGAAACCTGACTGAACTGGAGGCGTTTTGTTTGGAGGAATGGACCAAAGTACCACCTGCCAGACTTCAGGGACTTGTCAGTGGCTATAGGAGGCGTCTACAGGCTGTTCTTGCAGCAAAAGGAGGCTCTATTAAATATTAATGGAATTATTTCTTTGGGGTACCCAAATTTATGCACATGCCTATTTTTGTTTAAATATTCATAAAAATGTTTCTGTTGGACCAATGAAAATGATTTCACTACTGAGATGTTTCTGTTTCCATAAGGTATAACATTTGTTAAAATAAAGTTGATGCTTCAAAAGCTCAGCAACTGACAAACTGATGCAATGATTTTCCTAAGGGGTGCCCAAACTTTTAGTTAGTAGTGCAAATACACAATGAGTACTGAGTTACATTAAAGACCACCTGCTCAACAGGGCTGATCTGTGAAAGAGGAGTTTACAGTTTTTACTGACTCCCATACGTGGTCAGAACAAAAGAACAAAGGAGTGACACTCGGGTAGTATGATCAGGAAACTCTGATCAACAGGGGAGCAGAGGCAGGAGAGGTCAGCATATGGCTGGAATTGCCTCAGACGTGTCAATTTCAATGTCTCTTCAAAGTTTACTCCTTCCACCCTATTCACCGTTCCTCAACCCCATAGATGAGTTCTTTCTGCAAGGAGGTGGAAGGTTTATGGCCATCAGCCACATGGCTAGATGTTCCTCCTTGAAGCCATGGATGCTGGCTGCAGGGACATCACAGATGGTGATTGCCAAGGGTGGATCCACCATACCAAGCGCTTTTATCCCAGGTGCATCGCCTTGGATAATATCAGATGCAATGTTGATGAAAACATGTGGCCTTACTGTGGAGATCGCAGAGATTAGATACAGTCATTTTGCAATACTGTTATTTTTGTTTCTGTTCTATCATACTGTAAACAGTATTTCTACTGTGTCTCCTGTAGTAAACACTAAAGGAAAAGAATGATTTGCTTTTTACTGGAATGCTTTTGAATGTGAACAATACATGTGGACATAGAGTTCCCAACCAAGAAATTTGGGGTAAAAAACGATGGATTGCATGTTTGCATGCAAATACCTGTAAAACTGAAGCATAAAAGTCTAGTAAGTTTTTGTAATATCAGCAATAGCCAGTTTTTTGAAACCTGGTGTACTTTGATTCACTGCACGTACCATGTGAAGAGTTATTCTTTGACAGAATCATTTCATTTTGAGTCATATTTCCAGTGTTTTGGTAAGTTGGTGTGTGCAGAGAAAGATATGTTCAATTTTGAAATGAAGAGTTAGTATATATTTAACAAAATGTGTTTTTGAGAAGAAATTATCCATTTGGCCAGTTGTGTTTGTGAGAGCCTGTGTTAAGAGTTTAGGAAAAATATCTGAAGTATGGGTAAGCGCTTGTTAGCGATTGTAAAAAACTGTAACTCATTCATAGCACAGTGGTGAAATTACAGTATGTATAGACGTTTTACAGATGATGTCCTGCTTTAATTCTGCTGGTAATGTAACGAGTGCAAGCTTCACTCTGTCACTTTTATGCAGTCATCTTTTGTGGTCACTGATATTTTTCTTATAATTTTGTAACTTTAAACCAACAAGGGAGCCATTAAACATCTTGATTATCTTCTCCATCAGGTGCTGCCTCCTCACCTGCCATAGTGAGCATTGATAGAAGCAGCAGTGGAGGAGGAGTGGTGTTACAGTGTGAGTCTGCAGGCTGGTATCCAGAGCCTGAGGTGTTGTGGCTGGACGCTGAGGGAAACCTGCTCTCTGCTGGACCTCCAGAGACAGTCAGAGGTCCTGATGACCTCTATACTGTCATCAGCAGAGTGACTGTGGACAAGAGACACAGCAACAGCTTCACCTGTAGAGTCCAACAGAACAACATCAACCAGACCAGAGAGACTCACATCAGGATAACAGGTAAATGAAGTTTGCGAATTTGCTCCGTTTTTCAAGTTTGATAAAGTTCACTTTCATGAAATCATCTTCTTGTTCTTTGGTTTGTCTCTACAGAGCAACTATTTGCCACCACGGCTTCTTCCACTATTCGGCTCATTTTGATCTTGTTTGTCGGCTTCATACTGTTTGTTGCAGTTGTCTTTGTTTTGTGGAAGCAGAGACAAAAACCAGCCAGTGAGTAATGAATACATCTCATCAGCGTCAGCTTTAAATACCTGTTTGATGGCATGGTGTTGTTTAAAAGTCACATGTTTCTGTTAAAAACACAAGTAATTAAAGCAGATTTTATGGTTTGCACAGGGAACGAGACGCTCTGTGACAAGGAAACACCAGAAGAACGACAGCCTCTTTTCAAAGGAAGTATGAGAAAAGATTTACAGATGAAAGAGGAAGAAAAGGAAGACATGAATGATCTGATTTCATTATTAATGGGACACAACAAAGACCTGGGGTCGTACAGAGACAAACAGAAATCCCAGCAGAAAGAGGTGGAGGAATGGATAAAGAAGAACAAGGAGAAACTTGAGAAAGCAGAAAGGAAAGAACCAGAAAGGCGCTATAGGATAAAATGTGAACTATTAGAGTTCAGGGTGGAACTAGACAAGATGAAAGAAAACAATGAGATGTCTTTGTCGACCACAGAGGAGATGAAACAGAAAACAGAATGCATGATCACTACAGTTAAGAAGAGGCAGAAGAAAGTAGAAGATCAGATTGAGGAAATTAAAAAACAAGAGGAGAAGAAGCTGGCAGAGGAGACAGATCTACACCACATGTACTCCTAATGAATAATCGCACTTGTTTGATTCCAATCTATGCTGATTTAAATATCATGTTTAGTGTTGCTGGGAATGTTTTTATTTTGTTATTTTTTTTATTATTATTATTTTCTAGTGTAAATAATCAAATGATATTATGTTTATAGAGAATCAGGTTATTCCGTGACATTAAATACGCTCTAAATCAATTCTAAAAATGAACTTCTTCACATTTGAAGAACTGCAGTTTATTTGATTTTATTTTTTGTTTTTTAATTAATTTTTATTTCCTGCATGAGCTTCCCTTTTCAGTCCAACAGGTTGCTCATCGTTCTTGGGATTTGCCACCGCAGCATCAGCCAACAAAATGAGTTAAAGCAGATTGGAGCAGGAGTAAATTTATTTTATCAGGAAAATCTGTGAAACTCACCTGGAATTAATCTGAACAACATCTGCTCAGACTTAAATTATGACTAACAACGATGACACTAGAGATGTGACGTATGCGAACAAGCCGCCTCTAAGAGCTGATTCTTTGTCTTGAGGAGGGGACAGACTGAAACATTGTCGGTCCACTTACAGTTTTTTACAATCGCTAACAAGCGCTTACCCATACTTCAGATATTTTTCCTAAACTCTTAACACAGGCTCTCACAAACACAACTGGCCAAATGGATAATTTTCTTCTCAAAAACACATTTTGTTAAATATATACTAACTCTTCATTTCAAAATAGAACATATCTTTCTCTGCACACACCAACTTTATACCAAAACACTGGAAATATGACTCAAAATGAAATTATTCTGTCAAAGAATAACTCTTCACATGGTACATGCAGTGAATCAAAGTACACCAGGTTTCAAAAAACTGGCTATTGCTGACATTACAAAAACTGCATAGACTTTTATGCTTCAGTTTTACAGGTATTTGCATGCAAACATGCAATCCATCGTTTTTTACACAAAATTTCTTGGTTGGGAACTCTATGTCCACATGTATTGTTCACATTCAAAAGCATTCCAGTAAAAAGCAAATCATTTTTTCCTTTAGTGTTTACTACAGGAGACACGGTAGAAATACTGTTTACAGTATGATAGAATAGAAAAAAAAAATAACAGTATTGCAAAATGACTGTATCTAATCTCTGCGATCTTCAAGGTTAGGCCACATGTTTTCATCAACATTGCATCTGATATTATCCAAGGCGATGCACCTGGGATAAAAGCGCTTGGTATGGTGGATCCACCCTTGGCAATCACCATCTGTGATGTCCCTGCAGCCAGCATCCATGGCTTCAAGGAGGGACATCTAGCCATGTGGCTGATGGTCATAAAACTTCCACCTCCTTGCAGAAAAGAACTCATCTATGGGGTTGAGGAACGGTGAATAGGGTGGAAGGAGTAAACTTTGAAGGGACATTGAAATTGACACGTCTGAGGCAATTCCAGCCATATGCTGACCTCTGATATGACCTCTCCTGCCTCTGGTCCCTGTTGATCAGAGTTTCCTGATCATACTACCCGAGTGTCACTCCTTTGTTCTTTTGTTCTGACCACGTATGGGAGCCATCTCTACCCCTCCACTGAGTTCACCCTCCTGTTTAAAGTTGCCCTCGACTGACCAATATGCAACCACACCTGGGGACAGGGTATATCTGTGCTCTGGTCCTACATTCAGGGTCAGTCTCTGGTCTCAGACCCACTTTGTGTCGGTAGGCTCACCATGACCTGAAACTCCAATAAACTTGCACCACTTCAGCAAACTTGGAACTAGACTTGGATTGTTTTTATTCTTCAACAGTGGACTTGAAACCAAGCAATTAGCAATTGAAAAAAAAACTATTATCAGCTGAGATATGTTGTTTTTGAACTGATATCATTGCAGAGAAGAGGTTTTTATACTGTATCTAAGGTTTGGAATATTGCTTTTGCTATTGTGGTATGTTGTGTGTTAACATTCGTAAATAATACAAAAACAATCCATAATTTTGTTGGGAGGTACAGCTGGTCTGTTAAGAACATGTAAGCATTGTGGAAATGTGTTCACAGACTGCATATTGTGTGAAAACGACATGAAATGTGTGAATGGTATGGCCACAAAAGACCGATGCTGTGCTAATTGTATTTAGAGTTTTGAAAATGTGACCACTGATTGGACAAACGCTTGTTAGCGACTGAAAAAAAACTGTAACTGGATATGATTAATTAAATATTCGCACTTTATATATGGTAAATGGTAAATGGCCTTGCTTTTCTACCTATTGGTACTCAAAGCGCTTTTACAGTCAGAGACACATCTACCCATTCACTCACACAAGCACACACACATTCACACACCAGTGCCACGCACTGGGAGCAACTGGGGGTTCAGTGTCTTGCTCAAGGACACTTCGACATGTGGCACATTCCGGGGATCGAACCGTGCTACTGACAATCTTTTTGTTATTTTTTTAATGATTTTTTTTAATTTTCTCGTGTAAAAACAATCAAACGATATTATGTTTAAAGAGAATCAGGTGACAGTAAATACTCTCAAATCAATTCTAAAAATAAAAATGTAGAACAATAATTCAACCTGTGAGGATGCCTAAACCTTGACATGATTTAAACTGGTGAGTTTTAAAAGAGAAATCTCCCTGTGTAGTTGTCATTAATGAAGAGATTATCTACACAGACTAAAACATTAACAGCACCAGGTTGGTTAAAGGTGAAACTAGAACATTTTAACATGGAGGTCTATGGGGACTGACTCAATGCTGAAATCAGTCTCTTCTCATGTGAGGTACTGCAGTTTATTGTATTTGACAAAAAGAGTTAAAGAAGACGGGAGCAGGAGTAAATTTATTTTATCACGAACGTCTGCGAAACTCACCTGGAATTAATCTGAACAACATCCACTCAGGCTTAAATTACGAACAACAACGATGACTCTAGAGATGTGACGTTCACAAACGAGCCACCTCTAAAAGCTGATGCAACAGTGTCGAGAAAAAGAGAAGAAATGGACATCCAAGCTGTGTCATAATGTTTAGACTTTGGCCTGTGTGTATTTGATTTGTTTGCTGTGGTTCAGTTGATCATGTAAAGCTTTAATTAAAATGTTAAACAATAGTATCTGTATTTTTTTTAATTTTATTTTTTGGTTACAAGACTTTTATTAAAACATCAAATGAGGAATTGCTAACACACAAACCATTCACAATTGCAAAATTAGGCTAAAATAGAAGGCTCAGAGTGAAACTAAATGAAGAACTGTCTGGGAGCCATGAGAGCTGGCTCTTTTTATGGGAGCTGAGCTTTACGAGCCGAATCTTTGAAAAGAGCAAGACTTTACATCACTAGATGACACCATAGACTGTATGAATATGGACAACGTGTCCCCACTTCCTTGCCCTGGCCACAAGGTGCTTCTTACTCTTGCGCCTGTAAATGGTTTATAGAAACAGAAGCAGAGACCTCTCCTGGCCTAAGTGTGCAACAGCAGGTACAGCTCCACCTCTTCACGGGTTGTATGAAGGAGTTTGATGACTACAAAGCTGCTTTTGCACAGATGACATTTACATCAAAGCCGATCCTTTTCCAGGATCTTCACTAAGATGTGCAGCTTGAAACACTTAAACATTTCTCTTCTTTACACTGTTCTGTGAAATGCAATGGAGAAAAGATTATTATGAAACAGAACCAGCAAACAACCGTCAGAGGATGGCAGCAAAGAGCTGCAGAGAACATTAGCACACAGCTCCTTAATTTGCTCTTAGATGTTAAAGGTCAATAATTTAACGGAATATCTATCAGAGTTTGAACTGAAAATTACATACTACATATACTAGAAACTTAGCAACCTGAATATCTATCTCGGTGTACATTTATAGACCTGATGATTCTATAAAGGGAGGGACGACCCACATGAAAGGGGGGAGGCAGGAGCAGGAAATTAAACGACTTTAATAAAAAAAAAAAAACTCTTAAACCAGGGCAGGGCTATATATACACATGGACAGAGAAGTTAACAAGACACAAGGAGAAACCAACCAATCAGAGGGGGGAAACAAAGGAAGTAAAACAACACAAGAAACACTGAGGAAGAAATTTACAAAATAAAACCAGAAAACACAATGAAAACCAAACAAAAACTATACAGCGTCTTTTGAATATAACACATTTCACGCTTAAAATTAAAACAATGTTGATTGCATTACTTCATTGTGTTTTATATATTTAACACATTTCAATCCTGACAGTCATGTAGAAATAAATTAAAGTTAGCACTAAACTGTCTGACACTTTTGGCCTACTGTCTGTGTGGTTTTGTGTGTGTGTTTATGAAATCCCTACACTTCACACTTGCACTTCCGTTTTCACACATCCTCCACGGCCTCGTGAAAACGCTGCAGAGGTGATAAAATGTGGTTTTTGCTCCTCTTCGACTCGTGTTTGCCGCACAAAGCCGCATTTTGCAAGGCCATTAGACAGCCGCTGGTTTACTGTAGACAGTCTGAATGCAGGTGCAGTACTTGGTCTTTGGTTCAAACTGGTGTGGTCCTGAAAGAAGAAAAATAAAATAAAACTGTTGGCTCGGTGTAAGTCCCTGAGTTGGCATGCAGTGTCTGTTTTATTCAGGTGAAGTTGGTCTGTTTGGAAAATAAAATGAATCACATCTACCACTCTCCAGCTTCCCAGCCCATTTCTACCTTAATATTGTTTAATGCAATGAAACAAAGATGCTTTAAAGAGGCTTTTATAATCCTACCTGTTGTGGACTGTGGCGTAGACAACTTCTGTCGGTGGTCTGCCTGAGTTGCTGGATGATTCGGGTTCTGATTTGGATAAAATGAGGTGTCATTTTTTTTAAATGATAAAAAGTACACATAGTATTATTAACATTCTACATTATCTCATCCATGTCTGATATATTTCAGTTAAGATTGTCCACATAAACTCAAACAAACTTAAAAATCTGACTAAAACTTGATGCATTGATCAAACACATGGAAAAACATTTTCCGTCCATTTGCAGACGATGTCCTGCTTTATATTTGTGTTAATCTAACCGGCAGCACCATCGCACAGTCACTTGTATGCAGTAGTTTTTCATGATTACTGATGTGTTTCTTATAATTTTGTAACTTTAAACCAACAAGGAAGCAGCTGTTCATGGTTCTGATCCAGCAGTAGGCAGAAATCCATCAAAGACAGCAGCTGGTACAATATTCTACTGATGGCTATTAATGCAACGTCTGAACGAGGCCTTTGAGTTGTTTGTAAGTGCAGAAGCCGTGGGAGTAAGTACTCATGTCTCACTGGGGTTTTCCTGTTTGTGTTTTTTTGGTTGTGGTTCGCGAGCAGCTCGCTTCATCAGCGGCAAGAATAAAAAACGTCAATTAATAAGATAAAAACACAGAACAGAATAAAGAATTGAATAAAGTTTTACCTCTTTTCTTGCTGCGTGTTGTAACTTGAGCATATATCACTGATTGGGAATCAGCAAAACTCGCCTCCCCAGAAACTGGAACATAATATATGAAAAATTAATAAAATATTATAGTTTGGGCCTTGTAGATAAACAGTGTCATATATTTTAATCTATTTTTAGACTAACCAGGTGTCGTTGTCTCTGAAGAAAAGCAGGAAACTAAAGTCCAGGAAAAGCATGGTTAAAGTGATTAGAGTAAGAACATCAATGACATCAGCTGCATATTTATATCTAGATTGCGTGAGTTCCTGTGTGAAATAATCTGGCCTGTGCGGATTCTTGTGTATTTCATCTTTCTATATCCGTTACTTGATTAAAATAATCTTTACCTTTGTGTTTGCAGCAGTAAACGAGCCCCATCAGCAACAGAAGAGCGGCCACAGACGATATGATATGAACATAATATAGTGAATGGCTGGAGGGCGGAGGGGAGGCATCCACGGAAGGAGTCTCTGCAGTCGGTGAAATAATTTGTGCTGCAACATTATTAGAAGAAATGCTTTTAGAGACGGCCTAAGAATACCGACTTAAAATGTGATTGTTTAAAGGAACAGCGTCATTACAGTGTGTTTCAGTTTTAATTGTGAAGGCCCAGGCAGATTTCTTCTGTCAACACATTATGGCTGAAATATGATTGGATAAAAGCTCTAATGCAAAAGTTATACTATTGGGAATAATTTAGTACAATAGAAGTCACTGATTTTAGTTTAGTTTAGGCCAGCAGAGAAGACTTTGCTGTCACTGATGGCCCACCACTGCCTTTTGTGGTTGTCTGTCATTCTTCTTCTCTTACCTCTCACGGTCAGCCAGCTCTGAGCTGATTCTCCGTATTTATGGGTAAGGCACTTGTAGAATCCTTCGCTGGCTTTTGAAACATTGTTGACGAGGAACCTTCCTGTACGGACAGTCCCGTTGACGAGGCCGTCTTTGAAGAAATCAGCCGAGAAGTTGGACGAAGCCGTTTTGTGTCTGCAGTACAGGGTCACGTTGTCTCCTTCTGTCACAGCAGCAGGGATCTCCAGGATCACATCCCCAGCTGAGCACCATGACAGATGTTTAAAATAAACCTCTGACTGAAATGCATCCAACTGCAGACACATAAAAAAAAACTCACCAGTGACAGTGATGTTGATGCCGTTGCTTCTTTCCCCGTCTTTATTTTCACACCAGTATTCTCCACTGTCTGATGTTGAGGCAGATTTAATAGTGACGGACCCTAGCAATGTTTCCAAGCTTGTGATAACTGTTGGCTCGTCCTTCAGCCTCCTCTTCACCGTCCAGTCGCCATCCACCTCCTTGCAGTTCACAGTGATGGAGGCGTTTTGAAAGAACTGCAGTGCGTTCGGTTCGATACGAGGAAAAGACGAAGCTGAGAACAGAGAACAGAAGAAGAAGAAATTAACCGAATAAACCAGTTGGATGAGCAGTAAACATCTTCAAGGCAGCTCAAAGAAGTCCAGCCTCCTTAGAAAGGCCTAACAAATGTCACATTGATATAAATAAAACAACTATAAAGAAGTATTAGAGTGAGTGAAAAATGTCTCCCACAGTGATGCAAGGCCAATATAGAAACTTTTCTTTTATTCTGTGGGTTAAAATGAAACAGAGAAAGTAAATATTTTACTTCATTTTCTTTCTTTCTAATCAAAAATAATGTTGTATTTTCCTTCAGTGAACCAGGAAGTGGCCAATATGTTGAATATCCAGCACTCCAACAGGCATCTATCATTTTGTTGAGCACTAAATGAACCTGAGTCATGTCTGTGCTCCATTTAGACCAAGAGAAAAGATTTGAAATCATCGACTGATTGAAACAACTTCTTCTTATTCTTCACCTGTAAAAAATGACTTTTTTCTCCTTTAGACTTCCTGTAGAAGTCCCAAACTAAACTTAAAATACCAAAACTTCACAGACTGAGACCCGACCAGCCTGCAGTTGAGCAGAGTACAAGACATCAGACGCCGTTTGGGCTACAGCTGTAAATAAATGAAATAAATACTTTTATTGAAAAGCATCCTGAGTCGCTGCTACTCACCAGCTTTCTGAGCGCACCAACAACTTTGAGGCTGTGCACCAAGTAGCATCAACAGGTTCATCACTGGAGAGACAAACATTAGAGTTTTGTGATCAGCTTTGTATTGAAAGCAAATGAAAGACCTGTCTCCTGCAGTTTCTTGCGTTTCTTCTTTATGAAGCTATTGCACTATATTATCATGCATCACTGTGGTTTTACTCTAATTACTCTAAGTAGCATCCATGCGATACTCTTCATGTCCAAAGATCAACTTTAGGGCCTCCATTTTCACCATTTGAAACAATCTTTGGCCAGCGTGCAAAATAATGTTCTCTTTATACGCCGACGACTCATTTATATATGTGTCAAATCAATCCATCTGTTTTATTGGAAGCTGCGTTACAGTAGCAACAGACTTAGCAGGTAATTCAGATGTGATTCTCCCTCTAGCAACACAAATACAAATTCATATAGTTTTAGTACTCTAAATCTATTATCCTGTATATCTTTACTGCTCTGTACATTTTAACGACTTCAATTGAGAAAGTTTCGACTTTACACCAGGCCTGGATTTCCTCCTTATCTTTCTACTTTATTTATTTTCATTCATTAATAAATAATGATGGAATAAATCTCTAGTCTTGGATTATTGACTGAATAGACTCAGTACTCACACAGTCTGGAGCAGAGAGCTGTAACCTCCATGTCGCTGTGACTTTCTGAGCATCAGGTTGAAATACAGAATGAAGTGTGAGACTAAGAGCCTCCCCTTCCTGCTGGGTTTTCTAGAGAAGACGTCACAGTAGATCAAACTAAGACAGCTTTTCTCAGGAAGACATAAAAAAATGACTTCTGTACTTTGGAGGAGCTATTTTGTTGCATATGGTGAAACAATAAACATTCAGAGTAGAGGCCAAAACAAATTTAAATGAGAACGTGTTAAAATCACTAAGCTTAAAGGTCAAACTGCAGAAGCACAAGCCACAAACTGTCAGCAACACTGTTTGATATTTTATTAAGCCACAGGCAACTTTAGCTGCATAACTGGGTCTAAATAAAACTGTAATGTGGACAGAAAACTGCTTCAGATTTACTCGTTAGTCCAAGTCTGCCCTCTGCAGTAAATCATCACTCATGTCAGATGTTTCCTTCCTCCGTGTGACCACAAGCTTTCCCTTTAAATGCACAGAGATATGACTATTCAAACAGGAGCGAGCGACTAAAGGCATTTGTCGTTTGTGGAGTAAGGACTCAGAGATCTACGGCAGGTGAGTTTTTCATGTTTAAATTATTAAACGTTGCAGCAACTGAATCTTTTAAAGTTTCTTCCGACCACCTCGTACACCTGTATATTTCTGGACTGTGAGGCAACTTGTTAGTACAACCAGTCATTTATATGAAAGTGTCACATAATAATTTTCTTCATTGTTCATCTATGTGTTGAAGCTGAAACCACACCGTACTGCCGTACAGTTTAGTTTTCGCTATGTGTCTTTATTTCTGTTCCTGATGTAATAACTTATCAATCCTCTCCTTGCAGACACCCAGGATGTGTTTCCTGAACAGAGCCCTAAATCTTCACCTTGTCCTTTCATCGTTTCTTCTCCTAGTATTCAGCGATCAAGGTAACTTTACACAAACACAAACACAGCGTTCAGTATGTGCCAAAGTTCAAATAATCATCTGGGTTTAAGAGAAGTACATTCAGTGGTTTAAATTTACATGGCTAGCAGCCAGATATCTGCTCACATCTGCATAAGCAAAGTTTAGTTCACTCTACCAACTGTTCAGCAGCTCATTTTATTATCTGCAGCCTGAAAACATCCCTTATACGGGACAGGGCCAAAATGATCAGTGCACAACATCTACAAAATACAGGAGGTTGTGTACTGTGTCTGTGTATGATAATAGTCAGGAAATAAAAAATAAAAATAAATGAATAATAAAGTAAATCCATAAATCAACAAAGAAAATAAATTAAAAAAAAATATAAAATAATTATACTTTCATAAATTAATAAACTTACACTTAAAAACACATAAAAGCAAATGTAAAATATAACAAAATACAATTTTATGTACAATTTTATTTTATTCTAAAAAGGTAAAAATATTAAGATTTAAAAAAAAATAAAATTAAGAAAAGATTTTTTTCGCTATTTAGTAAAAACCATAAACAAACAAATACAATGAAACGTCAAATGAAAATAATAATGTAAGAAAAAAAAGATAAAAATATCACTATCCCTTCTCTATGCAGCAGCTCAGACATGATGTTCCTTCTTTAGGTCAGTTGCAGGTGATTGGTTCATCTCAGCCAATAGCAGCGCTAATCGGCGATTACGTCACCTTGCCGTGTCGCCTGGGCAACGGCGCTGACGCTTGGGACATGACCGTCGAGTGGGCGAGACCGGACCTGGACCCCAGATTCGTCCTCGTGTGGCGCGACGGCAACGAGCTGGCGAGTAAGAAACATCCGTCCTACAGAGGGCGCACGTCACTGTCCATGGAGGGACTGAGGCACGGAGACATTTCACTGACACTGTCCAAAGTGAGACAGGCTGACGAGGGGACTTACAAATGCCTCAGTCCAAATGTGGGCGAAACTTTGATCGAACTCGTTGTTGGTAAGATGAAGCGTCTTCATTTGACTCAAGATTTAGTCAAAATATGAACGTCTTCATTTGCATTCAGTTGTTGTTGCACCTGTTCTTTCAAAGCAGTAAAAATGGAACAAATCAATCAGTATATCAGTGGATTTTAATAAAACCCGCCAACATCTCAGAACTGAAGTGGTTCTGTTCTGAGGAATGGGCTAAAGACGGCAGATCAGCAGTTACCGTAAATATTTAGTTGCTGGTAACTGCTGAACAAGGAGGTCACAGTAGATACTGAAACCAAGCACAGATATGAACAAATCATTTGCTTTCTTGATTAAATAAACACAATGGCAACATATTTCAGCTGCATTTGTTTGATTGGGTAGATGATAGACACGGGCACAACCTTCACAATCTATTTGTTGATTACAGTCTACATATTGGTCGCCCCTGCTCTAGTGCACAATCCCCTAGAACTGGTCTACAGTTAGGACAAATATTACCTCCACATGAGAACAATCTGAGGGATTGCAGACACATTTAAATCACCATAAACGAGCCGGCCTCAAGTACTTAGTCTCAAATATTTAGAGGAACTAGGACTAAATGTCTACAATGAGGAAAAGTCACTACACTGTCCCCTCTCATGCAGGTGCAGCGTCCTCACCTGCCATAGTGAGCATTGATAGAAGTAGCAGTGGAGGAGGAGTGGTGTTACAGTGTGAGTCTGCAGGCTGGTATCCAGAGCCTGAGGTGTTGTGGCTGGACACTGAGGGAAACCTGCTCTCTGCTGGACCTCCAGAGACAGTCAGAGGTCCTGATGACCTCTATACTGTCAGCAGCAGAGTGACTGTGGACAAGAGACACAACAACAGCTTCACCTGTAGAGTCCAACAGAACAACATCAACCAGACCAGAGAGACTCACATCAGGATAACAGGTAGAAAGACTCAATGAGTGCAAGGTTGATCCTGATCCTGATCCTGCTAGAGGATAAACGCTCATTTTATTGTTCGACCAATAATCAAATGTTGTATCTTTTCAGATGATTTCTTTATGGCTCAGAAGAGTCCAGCTGTTTGTATCACGGCCGTTATTGGCTCAGTGGTTTTCCTTCTTCTCTGCCTTGTGCTGATCTTTGTTTATCAGAAATGGAAACAAAAAAATACTGTGAGTCCTGCAGATTAATTATTTTTTATTTATTATTATTGACGATATTTATTTAAGGTAAATGTTACAGCTTATTATTCTGAGAGTAAATAAATAGTCTCCCTACACCATAAAAAAGGAAATAAAATGTTTTTTCCTTCTTGTGTGCAGCGATTCAGAGAAATCCCAAAACAACATGGAGACAAAGAGTTTCAACTGGTGGAAGAAGAGGAGGAACTGGAGAACATGGAAAGGCCGCGGGGCAGAAAAGAACAAAAATATGAGTTACAGTACTGATTCTCGTGAGTCCACATCCAGTCAGGAAAGAAAGAACAAAAGAATAGAATTTGGTCAAACACACAACTGAACTCAACTTTAGGTTTAAAAAAGTTCAACCTTAATATGTTTAAGTTTCTTCTTATTATGACTAAGATGACTTAGGTTGTTTTTCTCAGTCATTGTTGTCCCAGCTGGAGGGTATTTGAATAAAAACTGGCTCAGAAGGGGATTACCCTACTCTCATGACAGATAATTGGCCCGTATTAATGTGATCTCACAGCTGGAGGGTTTTTGTGAGTTAGAATGAGCAAATGCTCGAACATGAGCTGTCACGCCCCAGACTGTGACCTCAAATGACATTTTACTTTGAGGCGCGTTCGAAGAGAGTTTATACAGCTTCATCTAATATGAATCACAAGCTCATTTTCAAAATGCTTTTCTGTTCATTTTATGAATGGATTAATAGACAGCCCTTAGCAAAACAGCCATCAAACATATTAATGTTGCAGTCTATGACGTATAAACTATGATAAACCCTCCCTGACATCACCCACAGACTTCCTGAAGGTTTTGAAGCTCACTGTGTGACATCAGTGTGTTGCTACATCACTAAAGACTAACTGATTGGCAACGGTAGATCCTTGCTGGGGCAGAATCAGTTCGGTCTAGGATCCAGGCTGTGACTCCACCTAACTACGGTACAAGCAAGCCTTCATGATGTAATGAATACAGCCATGATGAGGCCTCCTGAGCAGCATGTGTTGCAAGGCTTCATATCACCACAGGGAGGCGTAGTTACAAGTATAACCCTGGACAGTCTAAAACCGTGAAAGCCACAAAAGAGGCCTAATTCAACAGAACTGCATTTAAAAAAAAACAAAAAAAAAAACAGTGCATAGTGTAAGCAACTAGGACGTCAAGGTTCACGGGGAAATTTGGAAACACCATCAGGAAAAGGGAGGCTACTGGGAAAGTGACAGGTAGTGGCCAGCAACTTTATATCATTTAAACTGTCCAGTGAAGTTTCACTGAATGTAGAAATTACCATGAGAGAAGTGTGTTCATACCAAGCTTTAATTGTGTTTATTTTTTTGTAAAAATTATTTTAACATGGAGGTCAATGGCTCACTCTTAGAGCCAGCATCTAGTGGACAATCGATAAACTTGATAATAATAACACAGTGTTAAAACACAGACAATCTAAAGGGTTTGCTTTGTTATTGTGTAATATTTTAACTCAACACAACTATTTGGTTTCTTTTATCTTTTGAAAAATTGTGGCCTGTCTACCTGCAGATGTTAATTAACATAAATAAACTGTAAAATGCTTGCTTGTACATCTTAATTTTTTTATTTGTTATCCAAGGCCATTGGTTACAAGTTCTCAAAAATGAGCTGCATAGACTTTTGTGTTGAACATTTTCAAATATTTTTCATATTTTGAAAAAAATTGACTAGACTGTAAACCATGGCCTCACACTGTAATAAATAGTTAACAGATTTTAACATATTCTGTAAATACAGTTCTCCTTCCGTAATTTCCTTGTTTAGCCTTTAATAAGACTAATAGTGAAAAATAAAAAGGTATGCAGCAAGGCCAGGAATTATTTTAGCACATTACCAAAGCTGAAGCTTGTTCAAGCTGAGACACGTGACCAAACGTCTCGTCCGTTGCTGTTCTGATGTGCTCCTATTATTATCTATATCTGCAGCACTTAAATTAATCCCCCGAAAAACTCAGTGCACGCCTTTTAAAATACACACTCGTGTCTGCAGCCGCCGTGGTTTTAAACTGCGTGTCAGCCACTGCAGAGTGAGAAGGCCGCAGACAACAGCTACAAGATATGTCTACAATAGTCATTTTCTTGTTTCTTAAAATATGCATTACACCAACGTTTGTAGAACATTTCATACTGAGCTGAAAATGATTTTCTCTAGGGGCTCTCTGTGTTCTCCTCTGGATCCTTTTTCTTGCGAGGGATTTTCTTTTCTTGACCTCTGAGGAAGAAAAGCAGCACCAGCAGCATTGCCATCATCACCACAGGGATCCCAGTCCTCAGGAAGAAGTGGAGGAAGACGTGTGGACACGACTCTGCTGGAAGAGCTGCGAAGACACCAAAGAGAAGCCGTCAGAGAAGCCGATGAGCGTGTTTATAAAGTAGTATAAATGCACGGTAAAGTTGTCCAACCTGTGACAGACAACCAGTTTCCTGGTGATTCTCCAGATCCAGATATTCTGCACTTGTAGAGTCCTTCATGGGACTTGTAGACGGTGCGGATGGTCATGTTTCCCGCGGAGCCGGTACCGATGAAGATGCCGTCTTTGTAGAAGGCAGCCGCGAGGGTGGCGGACGACGTCTCGTCTCTGCAGCTCAGCGTCGCCGAGTCGCCCTCCATCACGGGGACGGCAGGACTCTTCAGGACCACGGACGCGACTGAAGCACACGCAAAGGTTTAGTGCTTCAATAAATAACAAACCAACACAGGAACCACAGAAACAAATGTTCTGGTGAAAAAACATAAGACTGAAAGAGGTCTGATGAGAATCTGCAATGAATATTGTGCTTCTGAGCATGTTCTTGCTAACTCAACCCAGCTGTACTAACGGATATCTTGTATATTTATACATATGCAAAACTAAGTAATTTCCCTTGTAGGTCAGTAAAGTCTGTCTAGGTCTAAAACTGTCCACCAGTCTTTTAGAACTGAAGAAGCTACTGGGATCTTTTACAAGTCCGGTTGCCTTTGTTTCAGTCCATTTTTTTGGGATGAGATTCCGCCCAAGTAGCTTCTTTACTTTTTGAAGACTGGTGGGGAGTTGGGGTACCTGTAATCTGGAAGTTTCCTTGATGTCCTCTCATATCTTTTATGAGTAGAAAGCTGCTCATCCCAAAGACAGACCCTAGTCAAGTATGATACAGGTGTGCAACACCCAAAGATGTTCCCATTTAATGCCCCACCAGTCTTTTAGATCGGACCAACAAGTCCAAAGAAGGGCAGAAAGTCTGACTCGGCCTTACAAATAAACTCTCAAAGGAAAAGCTAAATACCTTTTTTGTCTTCGTCATTTATCACGTACAGCCAGCTCTCTGCCGACGCTCCAGCTCCAGAGATGTTACACTTATACTGTCCTTGGTCAGAGCTGGAGACATTGTCGATGACGAGCTTCCCATCGTGGCTGGTCCAGAGGTGGACGCCGCCTTTATAGAAGTCAGCCATGGGACTCTGAAGAGCTGCCTTCTGTCTGCAGAGCAGAGTCACAGATTGTCCCTCCTTCACGGGAAAAGACGGACTCTCCAAGATCACGGAGCCACCTGCTTTCACACATCAAGCACATCCCTTAGAAAAATCACACTGGTCGCCATTAGAGCTGGTTCCAGAGCAGAACCCTTCAACCTACCGGTTACGACGATGTTGACCGTGTTGCTTTTCTCTCCTTCCTCGGTTTCACACCAGTACTCCTTGCTGTCGGGTTCGAAGGCGCTGGAGATGGTGCAGTTCACCGAGGGGATGGCGTGAGGAACACGGCGTGCTGGAGCTGGAGAGGGTTGGTCCGGCAGCCACACACACATCGAGATGAACTCCTTGGTGTTCCTCACCCCCATCCACTTGGGCCAGCCGTTATTGGCCAAGCAGCTGAAATAGATTGACTCGTACTCGAAGAACTGCAGTCTGTCCGGAGAGATGTGAAGGGAAGCTGCATCTAAGATGAAGTGAGAACGATGCGTGCACAGTTATTTCACACCTTTTACCCAACCATTACCCCCAAATTCCCAAGGATGTTTGTTACTCACTGAGTTTCTGAGCACAACTGAGGCGACCATGTGCAGCCAGCAGCAGCAGCAGCAGAAAGACTCCCAGCACTGGACGGACAAAGAGCTGCACATCAGACACGCCACGACATGTTAAACCATGGGAGCTCTTAGCTGTTGTTAGATGCAGATGAATCCAGGCAACAGAGAGCAGTTAATTGACAAACTGTTAGGGCAATTAAAACCAAACTGCGGTAAAAGGAAGACTGAGTACTCACACGGTCTGATGCTCACAGCTCCTGCCTCCATGCTCAGTTCTGACTGAGTGGTTGCAAGTCTTCAGACAAATGAGAGCTTAGAGCCACTTCCTGTTGTTTTAGTTCTCACGCGGCGTTGACGCTCTTGTCAGAAGTAGAAACGTTCTGGAGGCAGAAATAGTCGCTTTAGATGAACCTCAAAGGTTAAAAAGATAGATAGGGTACTATTTACTCTCTACCTGCTCAGCGCTGACACTCTGCTCTCACGTCCCGGCCTCCAACCAGACGCTAACTGTTACTAGTAGCTGAGGATTTTCTTTTAGTCCTATCAAAAGGTTGGGTTGGGGCTCTGAGGCTACCAAACATGAGAACTGGACTTGCATACTTGGAAGTTCGAATTCGTCAAGTTTGATTCCGAAGGACGGACACTCTGTAATTTTGAACTTGATGACGCCCGCAAAAATGCATTCTGGGAGACCTGACTTTCCCAAGTCCACACAAGCCCCCCCCCCAGATGGGTCTTTGGACTGTACTTGGTCTGATGCACTTTGATTTGGAATAGTACTTGGACAGCAACTGAAGTTACAGACAAGAACACATACAGTGTCCAGGACACACTGCACCAGTGTTAAGGAATTAAATCAAATTTAAACCTTTAACTGGTATACAGGATTACTTGAAACTGTGAGTAGCCATCACAGCTTTCTCTCCAATCTCTCCTTTACTCCAATAATTCACAACTAATCCCACAAACCAACAAAGACCATAACATGTATTTTAAATATACTGGACGGTTTTCTGGTCACAGAGTGTGCTTATAAAGGCACAGGATGGCAAATGTTTATGCGCCTGTAGTGCCTCCCAGAGGACAGGAGGTCAAACAGGTGGTGGACAGGGTGAGAAAAGTCCTTCATAATGGTTCTCTGTTGGTGTTTAATATTCAAGTTGTTTTTATTCAGGACTTCCAGGAAGTGCATGCACTGCTGTGACCCTAATCTACCAGTAGAGGTCGTCAGATATGTGGGTTCCCTGAGCTATTAGAGATGGGAGGGGGGTCAGCAGTTATACACATAGTTTTAAATGATTTATTCGTAAATTTCTGTATGACGTGTTTAATAGTGATATTTTCATACTTTATTTACACACTAGTTATTAAGGGTTCATGTAATTTTCATTTAGGTTACTGGATAATAAATTGAAAACAAGGTATTTGGAGTAAAAGCAACACTGTTTCTGTAACAGTCTGAGAATATGAAATGTTGACAGCTACTGATGTCATTTTTGTTATTTGCATTTACTTCCTGTTTCACTCGTCAGTTGCTTTGCTCCTTCCATTAACTACCTGTGTTTTGATTCCCATGGGTTTATTTATGTCCATTATATTTATTGTGCTATTTGGTTACAGTTGTATTTCAACTGTTAACTGTTATCATGCCTCTGGCAAACACTCTAGGGGAAAAACATTGTTATCTGCGTTGCCACAGACAGTTTGCAAATCATTAACGCAGAATGGTTTCTGCTCCTCGTTTCCCAGAGCTGTAACTCATAATGTTTCAGACTGTTAAACACGACACACAGGACACCAGCTAGAGATCACTGATCTAGGCTCAAAGACGTCTGACAGACATGACAAGACATGCAACATGTTTTATTATTAACTTAAATAAAACTGATTTCATCCATCACCTCAGTTACTGGTTTTGGTTACAACTTTGTGAGTTTTCACTTTCAAGTTTGCGAGAGAGAGAGAGAGATGCTCTTAACACACACACATACTAAATTGATCAAATGTTTTAGAAACCAAACACAGGTCTTCTTCTGCTGAGAAATAGCAGCTGTCTTGAGGACGTTCATTTTCCTTTAGTCTGATCCAAAGCTTGGGTTGATTCAGAGGCTGAGGCCTATGAGTTGGTTAAAGTCACTAGAGGCTCAGATGTGTAAATATTAAGGCACACCACTATTTACCTATTGTGCTTCAATAAATTCACATTATTATATACTTTGTACTTTGTGTATACTTTGATTCAGGTTGTGACAACTTAAACAAACAAAGGTGAGGTATGTACTGCTGCTTGTGCAACAAACTGTCAGACTGGAGAACAATGATTGCTGACTCAACATCAGTTCCTATATGCCCCGCCTCAGGCAGTTTGTGAACCATTCATCCAGAGCAGCACCACAGATCAGTGGCTCAGAATGATCCAGGTCTCTGGTGCAGCAGCTTGTCACAGACAGAAGGTGAGTGTCTGAACCTTTTCTAGTTGATCATTTCAACTGTCTGCATGTGAACTTGATTCTATCGTCTTTATTTAGTGTCATATCATTGATGTTTGAATTCATTCATCTGGATCATGTTGTGGTTTGTGTAGGATGCTGCTAGGATCTAAAGTGGGATGGATAAATGGTGGCTCTCTGTCTTCACTGCTCTGGTTTTCCAAACTCTTCACTCCTGCTCAGGTAACTAACATCTATCTATCTTACTCTCAGGCTGAGTCGACTTTCCGGTTTATCACCTGTTTATGTTACAGTGCAACTGTTGGTGAGCACCTGTTCAAACACAAAACAGCCATACATACATCTGTCAGACCCGTTGTTAAGGTTTTATTTGTCCTAACGTCTAACAAGTAATGGTTTACAGTAGAAATACCAGACAACATGAAAAGGAATCTACAACGGTTATCTGATAACAGGTCCAGTGATGACCTGATGTTATAACATGTAGACTGTGGTTTTGTAGAGAGGACTGGGTGGCATCATTACCAGGAATCTATAGTACAATTCCTGATATAGATAACACTGTGTTTGTATCATTTCTGGTACTTCAGCATTTTAAAGACAGATCTTTTTGTCATTCATGTTATACACCAACACTTACGACATGATGTTTTCTATTATAAACTGTTGGTGTAAAGCTTAAACAGTCACATGTTTCTCCTTGTAGGACAATCAGATCTGATTTGTTCCCGTGGACCAATCACAGTCCTGCCTGGTGATGATGTCATTCTACCATGTCATCTTGAACCTTCCATCAGAGCTGATTCAATGACAATCATGTGGATCAAACCTGGTCTGGACCCAAAGTACGTCCATTACCATGAAGATGGACGACTGATTAACATTAGTCAAAATCCATCTTATCATTACCGCACACGACTGTTTGTAGATGAACTGAAGAATGGAAACGTCTCCATGAAGATAATGAAGGTGGTACTGTCTGATGGAGGAGGATACATCTGATTTATTCCATCGATACAGAAGGAAGCTTCCATCCAACTCATTGTTGGTGAGTCAGACTGTTAGAGAACATTAACTGAGACATATTTAGTTTAGATCAAAGCTCACTGTTTGAAAAATGTCTCCTCATCAGGTTCAGTCTCTACACCCATCACTGAGGACACGTCCAACATGAGAACAACTCACACACCTGATCCAGGTACAACATGGTTCATGATGACTCTAGTTAAGAAGGAGACATTCCTTTTGAAACTGATTCTGTCTTGTTTTGTGTTTTATCATTTCAGATGAATTCTTTAAGACACCAACAAGTTCCAGTTCATCCATGTCTCTCAACATTACTATGGTTTTGAGAGTTGTGATTGTTCCTGTTGTTTTCATTAATGCCTCATTCATGTGAAAATGGAGAAAAAAAAGTTATTGATTATTGTTATTGATTGTGGACAAAGAAGTCAGAGACATACTATATTATCATCGATATATCTCTCTATATATCTATATATTTTTGTTTTTGTCTTTTCAATGTTTTATCTACACGTGACATTAATGCTCGTTCCTCATGAACAGCTCTGGAGCTGCTGTGACTGCAGGATACAATGTTGGATCTATTATCTGGGTCTAGATGAACATGGATCATTTATGAAGCTAAAACAGGAAACACACTCATCCTCACCCTAAACATGAGCTTACGCATGTCACCTGATTAACTGCAAAGAGCACAAAATCACTTTTTCTTATCTTTGGACATTTATGTGTCCCAGTGTTTGTTTCAGGGTCAAAGAGCTTGTCTTTAATACTTTTTTGCACTTTCTGTATTTCTACTTTTTATATACTGAAAGTCATTATGTTGATTATTATATTACTTGTTTTCATTCTTTTTCATTGACAGTTTAAAGCCAGGATGATCATCTCCTCAACGTGAACAAATGAACCCAGTGACTGTATTTAAAATCTGCAGCAGCTCTGACACAAGATGGTTAAACTGTAGCTCTGATAAACTAATAACTGTAGCTGATGCTTTGAAGGAAAACACAGAGTCAATGAACAAAGAAATATATCATCAGAGCTTCTAGATTCATGTTTAAAGTGAATTTCATATAAAAATGTTCTTCAGCAAAACCAATCGTGCAAGATGTTTTATTTTTAACTCAAATAAATGAAAACTGTGATTTCATGCGTCGCCTCAGTCACTGATTTTGGTTACAACTTGAATTGTGATTTCAGTTCATTGCTACGTTACACAACTATGGAGAAAAAACCCTGAGAGAGATGCTGTTAACACACACACACATACTAAAGTGATCAGATGTTTATAAAAACCAATCACAGCTCTCCTTCTGTCAGCTGAGTAACAGTAGCTGTCTTGAGGACGTTCATTTTCCTTTAGTCTGACCCAAAGGTTGGGTTGATTCAGAGGCTGAGGCCTATTGGTCAAAGTCACTAGAGGCTGTGATGTGTAAATATGAAGGAGGGTTTCTAGTCACTGACTGTGACTCTATGGGAAGTGTTAATGGGAATGTAGCATCAAGGTCTGTTAGAATTTAAACTGTCATTTTTTATCAACTCAGACAAACAAAGGTTAGATAGATAGTGCTGCAGGGGCAACAAACTGTCAGACTAGAGGACAATGAACTGGCTCAAAGCCAGTTCCTATATGCTCCGCCTCACTCAAATCATTCATGCAAATCAGCATCACAGAGCAGTGGCTCAGAATGATCCAGGTCTCTGGTGCAGCAGCTTGTCACAGACAGAAGGTGAGTGTCTGAACCTTTTCTAGTTGATCATTTCAACTGTCTGCATGTGAACTTGATTCTATTGTCTTTATTTAGTGTCATATCATTGATGTTTGAATTCATTCATCTGGATCATGTTGTGGTTTGTGTAGGATGCTGCTAGGATCTAAAGTGGGATGGATAAATGGTGGCTCTCTGTCTTCACTGCTCTGGTTTTCCAAACTCTTCTCTCCTGCTCAGGTAACTAAACAGAGTCATAGATGAACCAGGTGTGTTTAGATAGAAATAGAAATATTATATCTAAGATAAATTAGTTATTTATCCTGCATCAAATTAAGTTTCTAGGAGCATCATTACACAGAGACAAGAGGAGTTAGTGTAAAAAAAAAGGTAAATGAAAGTATCATGGAGGTGGAATGATTATATGTCTATGTATATACAACATATATAAAAACTATAACATATTTGAGACATATTAATATATTTATTTTGTAAGATATATAAATGAGGTTGGAGCCTGACAGACAATAGTCGTTAGAGCACCATTCATGGGGAAGAGGACGGGGACAATCCAACAGGGCCAGTATCGCTGATACTGATATCGACACTTTTTAATAATTACAGTGGATGCGTCATCAGTCTGAATCAGTCTAAATCTGAATGAATGTGTGTGAAGTGTGATTTGTCTTTTCAATTATCCATCAGTTAAAATCTAGTACAGATTGTGGGCAAAGTTTATAAGTAAATGTATCACCACAACAAATAATAAATGTAGGAAAGTGTTTTGGAAGTACAACAGCATTTCTCCCCTTAGTGCACTTTATTTTCTTTTTTTAATGATTTTAATAAAATTAATAATTCCCATACGCTTATACAAGTTTGTTGTGTTACCACTGTATCTTACAACCTTTTTATAAATAGCACAGCTTGCTATCGTTTCATTTTCAGCCTGAAAATATAACCAAGCAGCCCTACTCTTTGTCTCTGCTATTGTCCTGCTCCGTCTTTGTTCTGTCTGCACCTGGCTAGTAGCCGTGGGCAGAGCTTGGTTACCTGGCGCCGCGAGGTCACGTGACTGTACAACAAACACACGAGAGGAGGAGGGGGAGCAAAGAGAGCGTGCTCTGCTTTGTGACAGCAGCAGCAGCATTAAACAAACACAGCCAGGTCGCCTCTTTAATGAAACGAGGGAGACTGAAACTTAAGTATCAGTCGCATTAATAATATTAGATTGTATCATAAGATAATATCGATCTTTGGATCGATCTGCCCACCACTGTTATCTATCTCAGGCTGAATCTAGTTTCAGTTTTATCTCTTGTTTATGGTACACAGAACCGTTGGTTGTTCAAACATCAAACACCTGCCAGAGTCTTTATCTACACACAAAGACATCTGTCAGCATTGTTATATGTAACATGATCCTTTACAGTTGTTAGGCCTGTGTACTAAGTTTTGGCGTTTAGCTATCATGAATAATTAATAATTATCAAAAAATAATTATTATTAAACATCTGAAAGCATTTCCTGAATGTGTCCTCTGACGTAGTGCTCTCAGTGAGTCAGTCTTTCAGATCATCTTCCTGGACGTTTAAGCACAACTGCAGTTCAAAATGTTGTACGGTTCCTGTGGTAAAACAATTAAATACAACAACGTTCATAAAGTCATGGAGGATGAAACTAAATGGATTTGAACACGTTTAAATAAATGAATAAAGCACCTGAAGCAACACAAAGAAGTCTTTTTATTAGTTGATGACAATGTCCCAACTTTCCATCAGTCTAGATGTTGATATGTGTGAAACTCCCATTTTTAACAAAGCTGGTGTTTTCTATTGGAGATGTACACTCACCGGCCACTTTATTAGGTACACCTGTCCAACTGCTCGTTAACACTTAATTTCTAATCAGCCAATCACATGGCGGCAACTCAGTGCATTTAGGCATGTAGACATGATCAAGACAATCTCCTGCAGTTCAAACCGAGCATCAGTATGGGGAAGAAAGGTGATTTGAGTGACTTTGAACGTGGCATGGTTGTTGGTGCCAGAAGGGCTGGTCTGAGTATTTCAGAAACTGCTGATCTACTGGGATTTTCACGCACAACCATCTCTAGGGTTTACAGAGAATGGTCCGAAAAAGAAAAAATATCCAGTGAGCGGCAGTTTTGTGGGCGGAAATGCCTTGTTGATGTCAGAGGTCAGAGGAGAATGGCCAGACTGGTTCGAGCTGATAGAAAGGCAACAGTGACTCAAATAACCACCCGTTACAACCAAGGTAGGCAGAAGAGCATCTCTGAACGCACAGTACGTCAAACTTTGAGGCAGATGGGCTACAGCAGCAGAAGACCACGCCGGGTGCCACTCCTTTCAGCTAAGAACAGGAAACTGAGGCTACAATTTGCACAAGCTCATCGAAATTGGACAATAGAAGATTGGAAAAACGTTGCCTGGTCTGATGAGTCTGATGAGTGAACGGTTCAGGCTGGTGGTGGTGGTGTAATGGTGTGGGGAATATTTTCTTGGCACTCTTTGGGCCCCTTGGTACCAATTGAGCATCGTTGTAACGCCACAGCCTACCTGAGTATTGTTGCTGACCATGTCCATCCCTTTATGACCACAATGTACCCAACTTCTGATGGCTACTTTCAGCAGGATAATGCGCCATGTCATAAAGCTGGAATCATCTCAGACTGGTTTCTTGAACATGACAATGAGTTCACTGTACTCAAATGTCCTCCACAGTCACCAGATCTCAATCCAATAGAGCATCTTTGGGATGTGGTGGAACGGGAGATTCGCATCATGGATGTGCAGCCGACAAATCTGCGGCAACTGTGTGATGCCATCATGTCAATATGGACCAAACTCTCTGAGGAATGCTTCCAGCACCTTGTTGAATCTATGCCACGAAGAATTGAGGCAGTTCTGAAGGCAAAAGGGGGTCCAACCCGTTACTAGCATGGTGTACCTAATAAAGTGGCCGGTGAGTGTATATTGAGAAGTAAGACACTCTGAGACGTGGGTTTTCCTTGTGCCACTTTTATTTCAGGATAAAATACAGATTTCAGCTGATCACACAAAGACAGAAGTGTGGTTTAGATTATGGATATACAAATAGGTCAGCACAAAGCAGAGCTAGCTGTTATTCTGTTACTGGTAGTAGGAAAGGACATTCTGGAGACGGAGAGAGAATTGTGTTAGAGGGAGGAAGAGGAGGGTTAGAGGTTGGAGAAGGAGGTGAGTTTGATGAGGAGCTGAAAGCTGAAAGGAAGAGATGTACTAGGGAGAGTTACGGTGGAATCTGCACGAGCTATAGGGAAAAGATAATTAATTAAATCAGTCTCATAATATTTACTAAACTGTCAATTTGGTGCCCTAATAACGAGAACCAAAATTACCACATTAACGTCTCGTTTAGATTGAATTTGGAGTTCTTGACAGTACAGAGGTTGGCAGAAGTTACCTTTACACAACACTCAATGACAAGAGGTATGTTTAAAAGATATTTATTGACAACAATAAACAACAAAGAAACAAAGATGGCTGACCAAGTAGGGAAAGTCAGACCATGTGCTGGTCTGTCTTGTCTTCTGTCTTTTCGTCTTTTTGTCTAGTCTTTTTCAACAGTCTTGTGTTTATGTTGTATCTTTAGTTGTTTTTTTTCTTAGTCATGGTTTAGTTTTCATGTTCTTGGGTTCTGTTTCCTGTTTTATTTTGTCAAGTCCTTGACTTCCTGTTTGTCATGTCTGTGTGTTCCCTTTTGATTAGATTTTTGGTTTCACCTGTGTCTCGTTTCTTGATTTGCTTCACCTGTGTCTTGTCACTCTGTTCCACCCTGCTCTTCCCTTTGTTCCTTGTCTCGTCATACTCGTTACTTGTTTCATGCCACGTTTTTGTTTTGTTAGTGTTTTTGGATTATGTTTGCTTTTTTTGGAAATCCTGCATCTTCAGCAGCGTTCTTGGTTTTTGTGAGTTTTGTTTTTCTTTATTAAAATACTTTTTTGCCAACTCCTGTCTCTGCCTGCATTTAGTCCTGCACTTGGGTCCGAAAATCCCTTTCCCCGCTTACCCCGCTGTGACAGAGTGCATGTGTAGAATGTGTGTTTTATGAGGTTCCAGGTTAGAGGAAGGATGGTTAGCTTAGCATGCAAGAGACCCCAAATCTGTGTGTTGCATAATCTAAACTGACATCAACTTAACAATGTGGCAGAGCTAAATATACTATAACCTTATAACCAAAACAACTCAATAACAAACATACTACCAGTTTTAGTGGAAAAGTCACTCTCTGGTCTTTTGCTTTTTAGCTGGTGGTTCCTGGTAGAAGGGCCAAGCTGGGAAAAGTTGGAATTCCAGTGTTCAAAGGCAGTTTTTGCTGTGTGGTCCTGATAGCAGACGTTGGAGGGAAACTCCTTTAAGATCCTTTGAAGTGGCTTGTTAGCAGCTCAGTGCTAACTGGCTTTGAGGCTCCTGTTGTTTGAAGGGTTAGCTTGCAAACCTTGGCTTTGGTGGCTAATAGCGCTTGTGCATATTCCTCATCAGGCTCTTGTGTTGCTGCTGTGAGGAAAGGCTTGGAGTAGATGCTCTGGTCATCAGGCTACTGGAGGCAGTCAGCTGCAGCTGGGCAGCTGGAGGTCCACAATGGAGAAGAGTGGAAGAGAGAGAAGAAAATCTGGTGACCTCAGGGGTCACATGCCAGCCAGCCAGTGATAACTGCTGGATCAGGTTTCACACCTGGAGGATTGTGGGCTTTTAGGGTTTTGTTCAAAACTTGGTTATGTGTGGTGAGCCTCAGTTGCTCACCACCAGGTTCAGGTCCCAACATAGTAGAAAAATATTCACCAGACAACACAAAAATAAATTAACAACAATTGTTGGTTGTCTGATAACAGATCCAGTCTCAGTAGGCCTCATCATTTCCTGTTCATATGATGTTATAACATGTTGACTGTGGTTGTGTACAGAGGACTGGGTGACATCATTACCAGGAATCTATAGTGCAATTCCCGATATAGGAAACACTGTATTTGTGTCATTTCTGGTACTTCAGCATTAGACAGATCTTTTTATTGTGTCATCTCTGTTATACACCAACACTTAAGAAATTACGATTTCTAATATAAACTGTTGGTGTAATGCTTATACAATTGTCTATATAGAATTTAAATCGTGTACAATATATTAATATTTCCAAATTTCCATTTACTTCCATGTTTCTCCTTGTAGGACAACCAGATGTGATTTGTTCCCATGGACCAATCATAGCCCTGCCTGGTGATGATGTCATTCTACCATGTCATCTTGAACCTTCCATCAGAGCTGATTCAATGACAATCATGTGGATCAAACCTGGTCTGGACCCAAAGTACGTCCATGTCCATGAAGATGGACGACTGGTCTCCCAGAATCAGAATCCATCTTATGATTACCGCACACGACTGTTTGTAGATGAACTGAAGAATGGAAACGTCTCCATGAAGATAATGAAGGTGGTACTGTCTGATGGAGGAGGATACATCTGTGTTATTCCATCAAAACAGAAGAACGCTTCCATTCAACTCATTGTTGGTGAGTCAAACAATGTGACGTTTCAAAAGATGTTGGAGGGAATTAGTTAAAGTTGCTAAAACAAAGCTAAACTGAGCGATACTGCTATAGAGGCCATTCTACAATGCTAGTTTTAAATGAAATGTTACAAAAAGACATTCAGAATGAATGATGGTGGAAATCGGCTGATTTTTTTCTTAGGTTCTGTCTCCTCACCTGTTGTCAGCATCACCAATTCCACCTCCATCAGAGGAGGAGTGGTGTTACAGTGTGAGTCTGCAGGCTGGTATCCAGAGCCTGAGGTGTTGTGGCTGGACGCTGAGGGAAACCTGCTCTCTGCTGGACCTCCAGAGACAGTCAGAGGTCCTGATGACCTCTATACTGTCAGCAGCAGAGTGACTGTGGACAAGAGACACAACAACAGCTTCACCTGTAGAGTCCAACAGAAGAACATCAACCAGACCAGAGAGGCTCACATACATGTTCCAGGTAGAACATGGTTTATAATGACTCTAGCTTAGACATGCATTAATACATTGATAATGTTCTGTGTTTTATCATTTCAGATGAATTCTTCAAGACACCATCAAATTCCAGTTCATCCACTTCTGTAATCATTGGTCTAGTTACTGGCATTGTGATTCTCATCATCATCATTGGCTCAGTCGTGTTCATAAGTACGTCACAGATTTTCACTCCACTGTCTCCATGTTATTAAATCTCTATTAACTTGTTCTGATCTTTTAACTGTGAAGCTTTTACAGTTTTATTATTACACTGTTTCTGTTCCACAGAGAAAAGGAGAAACCAAGGCTCAATGAAGAACAACCAGTCCAACTCTACCAACCATGACGTCCTGCCTCTCAATGACAGAAGACGAAACAGCCTGGACAATACATAAAACTGAAATCTGCTTTTCAGAGGATTGAGAGAGAACGTGAGAGCAGCTCTTGATGGAAGGAAAAGTAAAATCTCATCTAAGAAGTTAGATAATGAAGTAAAAAACTGAAGTAATTAAGACGTGAAGTAGATTGAGAAGAATAAATCTGGAGAAAGAAGGATGGTTTGGACAGAAGTGACCTCAAAGGTCGTGTTTATCAGACTCTGCTGCAACAGAATCTATTCATCTTTATTACCAGAGGGAACAAGCATTGATTAAAAGCTCACAAACTCACAGCACTGATTAAAAGAAGCGTAAAGTATTTATTCTGGACCTTACATGTTAGATATGAAGCTGAATGTGTCTCCTGGTGCTTGTTGTGTTTGCTGCCTTTAAAAAAAGCACTGAAATATGAAAATGTTCTGGACGTATTTATGACTTTCTGCTGTGTTTGTCTTGATTTTTATAATAAATATTTGCAGCAACTGATTCATGTTCTTCTCTCTGGCTTCAAGTATCATTGACGCTCATTAACACATGAACAGCTCTGGTGCTGCAGCAGCATCAGGTGAAGACTTTAGAACTGGAGAACCAGGTGATGGATGAGCTGTGGTTCTACTCATCCAGAGTCTCTTGTACTGACACTGTGAGACCAGCAGGGGGCAGAGAGGGACAGGACACAGAGATGGATCAGTCACGAGCTCTTCAGTGGACAGGACACTCATCCTCATCTTAAAGACAACATGACACTATACTATCACCTGACCTACAGCTACTTAGACTCAGGCTCTGGTTTCAAATCAATCATTATTCTTTCATAGCTCTACACCACTAGTCACCTGAACCACTAATAAACTCTCATGTTCATGTCTGATGGAAATATGAGGCTGACAAATTATCTGAAAAGCTTAAAGTCAATAGCATCAGTAACCATTTAACAGAGACAAAATGTTCCCCTGCCGACAAATATATCACACCCACTGAGAGGAGACATAGGCGGCACAGTGGTGCAGTGGTTAGCACTGATGTCTCACAGCAAGAAAGTTCACGGTTTGAAACAATCGGCCTTTGTGTGTGGACGCTCTAGAGGCCAAGCAGGAAATGAATGAATCTTTTGTCCGTTGTCATAATGTTATGGCTGATCAGGTTGATCACATTAAACTTTAACTTTAATGAATATAGAACGGTTTGATGAATTGTGACCAAATTAAAATCATGTCTTGGTGACTCTTTGATTTCTGATGTTCCTCCCAGGTTGTAGTAGCACATAGTGACCACTAGATGGAGACATGGATCAGCTCAGCAGCTTTGGATGTAAAGGGTTAGTGAAGGATCCAGTTCATTGATTTATTTTAGCTGCAGCTGATCCAGAGAGACCATGAGAACAATATTAATGACTGGATCAAGCATGAGGACACAGGGGTATCCTGAAGGTCAGACCAACTTGCCCTCCTATAAATGTTTATTTGGAGTCTTTCCTTTGGGAAGTGATTCTGCTCCTGCATACATCTTATGGGCCAATCATATAGTTTGGGGGCGGGACTTAATGTGGTGATGGACAGAAGGGTAACAGTAGTCAATCAACTAAATGGTAGCAGCTGTCTGAGAAGAGAACTGTTTAGACTCCACTATGTAAAAGACACTGAGATAAGAGTGAATGAGGCCTTTTATGGAGAATGTCACATACCCCCCTTAATGAAATCCACATGAGTTACCAGACTAAAACTCTGACACCTATACAGTCACTGGTGGCTAGCCAAACACTGTGATATGTGAAAACCCTTCGTCTTTTTTCATGAGATGTTGCCTTGGGGGAGTGGTGAGAAACTCAGCTCAGGTTGCTTGTTATGTTTTCAGTTCTGGTTCAGGGTTAGGGGTGGGAACTCTCCCATGACAGATACACTATCTGCTCTCTACTGAACTGATGTACAGCTACTAACTACTGGCTGGAGACCTGGGATCAGCAGAGCAGCCTCAAAACCATGAATGTATTAATAACAAATGAAAAAGTAGTTGAGTCTGTGAATGGAAACATTACATTAAAGCTGCTGCTGTCTTTAAACATTTGTATTTACTTCCTGTTTCACATGTTGTCTCTTTTGGTTTGCTGCTCTCATAAGGTAACTATACATGTCATGTTGAAAAAGGATCTGGTTCCACAGAGCTGTGGCTCAGAATGATCCAGGTCTCTGGTGTAGCAGCTTGTCACAGACAGAAGGTGAGTGTCTGAACCTTTTCTAGTTGATCATTTCAACTGTCTGCATGTGAACTTGATTCCATCGTCTTTATTTAGTGTCATATCGTTGATGTTTGAATTCATTCATCTGGATCATGTTGTGGTTTGTGTAGGATGCTGCTAGGATCTAAAGTGGGATGGATAAATGGTGGCTCTCTGTCTTCACTGCTCTGGTTTTCCAAACTCTTCACTCCTGCTCAGGTAACTAAACAGAGTCATAGATGAACCAGGTGTGTTTAGATAGAAATGTTCTGTTTTATTCTCATTTATATCACCTCTGATGTTTAGGGAACAGAAACTGTTGAACACGACACACCAGTGCCTTGCAAAAGTATTCATCCCCCTTGGCTTTTTACCTATTTTGTTATATTACAGCCTTTAGTTCAATGTTTTTGTAATCTGAATTGTATGTGATGGATCAAAACACAATAGTCTAAGTTGGTGAAGTGAAATGAGAAAAATATATACATAAAACAATTTTTCTAGAAATAAAAAAATGAAAATTGGCATTTGCATATGTATTCACCCCCTTTGTTATGAAGCCCATAAAAAGCTCTGGTGCAACCAATTACCTTCAGAAGTCACATAATTAGTGAGATGATGTCCACTTGTGTGCAATCCAAGTGTCACATGATCCGTCACTATATAAACACACCTTTTGTGAAAGGCCCTAGAGGCTTCAACTCCTAAGCAAGAGGCACCACTATCCAAACACTGCCATGGAAACCAAGGAACTCTCCAAACAATTGAGGGACAATGTCGTTGAGAAGTACAAATCAGGGTTAGGTTATAAAAAAATATCCAAATCTCTGAAGATCCCCAGGAGCATCATCAAATCTATCATATCCAAATGGAAAGAACATGGCACAACAGCAAACCTGCCAAGAGATGGCCGCCCACCCAAACTGACGGACCGGGCAATGAGGGCATTAATCAGACAGGCAGTGCAGAGACCTGAGGTAACCCTGGAGGAGCTGCAGAGGTCCACAGCAGAGACTGGAGTGTCTGTACATAGGACGACTATAAGTCGTACCCTCCAAAGCGTTGGGCTTTATGGCAGAGTGGCCAGAAGAAAGCCATTACTTTGAGCAAAGAACAAAATGGCACGTTTGGAGTTTGCGAAAAGGCATGTGGGAGATTCACAAAATGTATGGAAGAAGGTTCTCTGGTCTGATGAGACTAAAATTGAACTTTTCGGCCATCAAAGAAAACGGTATGTCTGGCGCAAACCCAACACATCACATCACCCGAAGAACACCATCCCCACAGTGAAACATGGTGGTGGCAGCATTTTGCTGTGGGGATGTTTTTCAGCAGCCGGGACTGGGAAACTGGTCAGAGTTGAGGGTAAGATGGATGGTGTTAAATACATCGATATTCTTGAGCAAAACCTCTACCAGTCTGTACGTGATTTGAGGCTAGGACGGAGGTTCACCTTCCAACAGGACAATGACCCCAAACACACTGCTAAAGCAACACTTGAGTGGTTTAAAGGGAAAAGTGTAAATGTGTTGGAATGGCCTAGTCAAAGCCCAGACCTCAATCCAATAGAAAATCTGTGGTCAGACTTAAAGATTGCTGTTCACAAGCGCAAACCATCCATCTTGAAGCAGCTGGAGCAGTTTTGCAAAGAGGAATGGGCAAAAATCCCAGTGCTAAGATGTGTCAAGCTGATAGAGAGTTATCCAAAGCGACTTGGAGCTGTGATTGCCGCAAAAGGTGGCTCTTCAAAGTATTGACTTTAGGGGGGTGAATAGTTATGCACATTTACTTTTTTCTGTTATTTTGCCCTTTTGCAAGGCATTGTAGATCCAGTCTCAGTAGAAATCATTAAATGATGGTATAACATGTAGAGAGGACTGGGTGGCATCATTACCAGAATCTATAATATCATTTGTGATATAGATAACACTGTGTTTGTGTGATCTTTTTATTTGTCATTCATGTTATACACTAACATGTATGAAATTATGTTTCCTAATATAAACTGTTGGTGTGAAGCTTAAACAGTCACATGTTTCTCCTTGTAGGACAACCTGATCTGATTTGTTCCCATGGACCAATCACAGTCCTGCCTGGTGATGATGTCATTCTACCATGTCGTCTTGAACCTTCCATCAGAGCTGATTCCATGACAGTGGTGTGGACCAAACCTGGTCTGGCCCCAAAGTACGTCCATTACCATCAAGATGGACGACTGATCTACCAGAATCAAAATCCATCTTATCATTACCGCACACGACTGTTTGTAGATGAACTGAAGAATGGAAACGTCTCCATGAAGATAATGAAGGTGGTACTGTCTGATGGAGGAGGATACATCTGTATTATTCCATCGATACAGAAGGAAGCTTCCATCCAACTCATTGTTGGTGAGTCAGACTGTTTGAGAACATTAACTGAGACATATTTAGTTTAGATCAAAGCTTCCAACACGAGAACCACTCACACACCTGATCTAGGTACAACATGGTCCATGATGATTCTAGTTAAGGAGACATTCCTTTTGAAACTGATTCTGTCTTGTTCTGTGTTTTATCATTTCAGATGACTTATTTAAGACACCATCAAGTTCCAGTTCATCCATGTCTCTCAACATTACTATGGTTTTGAGAGTTGTGATTGTTCCCATTGTTTTTATTAATGCCTTATTCATTTGAAAATGGAGAAAAACAGCTAAACAGGAAACACAGTCATCTTCACCCTAAACGTGAGCTAACACATGCTAACACGTGTCAGCTGATTAGCTGCAAAGAGCTAATTATTTACCTTTGCAACATTTATCAGTCCCAGTCCCACTGCTTTCATGTGATTGTCTTTAATACTTCGCAGAACTTCCTGCACTGTTGCACTTACTGTATTTCTACTCTTCATACACTGAAAGTCATTATGTTTCTTGTTTTATTTCTTTTGCATTGACAGTTTAAAGCCAGTGTGATCATCTCCTCAGTGTGATTCAAATAAATGAAAACGCCTCAGTTACTGGTTTTGGTTACAACTTTGTGAGTTTTCACTTTCAAGTTTGCTTCTAATTCATTGTCAAACGTTACACAACTATGGAGAAAAAACCCTGAGAGAGATGCTGTTAACACACACACATACTAAAGTGATCAGATGTTTATAGAAACCAATCACAGGTCTCCTTCTGTCAGCTGAGTAATAGTAGCTGTCTTGAGGACGTTCATTTTCCTTTAGCCTGATCCAAAGGTTGGGTTGATTCAGAGGCTGAGGCCTATTGGTCAAAGTCACTAGAGGCTGTGATGTGTAAATATGAAGGAGAGTTTTCTAGTCACTGACTGTGACTGGATGGATAGTGTTAATGGCAATGTAGCATCAAGGTCTGTTAGAATTTAAACTATGTTGTTTTTATCAACTCAAACAAACAAAGGTTAGATAGATACTGCTGCAGGGGCAACAAACTGTCAGACTAGAGAACAAAGAATGCTGGCTCAAAGTCAGTTATATGCCCCGCCTCACTCAAATCATTCATGCAAATCAGCATCACAGAGCAGTGGCTCAGAATGATCCAGGTCTCTGGTGCAGCAGCTTGTCACAGACAGAAGGTGAGTGTCTGAACCTTTTCTAGTTGATCATTTCAACTGTCTGCATGTGAACTTGATTCTATCGTCTTTATTTAGTGTCATATCATTGATGTTTGAATTCATTCATCTGGATCATGTTGTGGTTTGTGTAGGATGCTGCTAGGATCTAAAGTGGGATGGATAAATGGTGGCTCTCTGTCTTCACTGCTCTGGTTTTCCAAACTCTTCTCTCCTGCTCAGGTAACTAAACAGAGTCATAGATGAACCAGGTGTGTTTAGATAGAAATAGAAATATTATATCCAAGATAAATGAGCTATTTATCCCGCATCAAGTTCAGTTTCTAGGAGCATCATTACACAAAGACAAGAGGAGTTAGTGTCAAACAAAAAGGTAAAAAATAAAAAATGAAAGTATCATGGAGGTGGAATGAGTATATGTCTATATACATATATAAAAACTATAACATATTTGTGACATTTAATATATTTATTTTGCAAGATATATAAATGAGGTTGGAGCCTCTGACGGACAATAGTCATTAGAGCACCATTTATAGGGAAGAGGACGGGGACAATCCAACAGGGCCAGTATCGCTGATACTGATATCGACACTTTTTAATAATTATGGTGGATCATTTTTTATGAATTCATCAGTCTGAATCAGTCTAAATGATTGTGTGTGAAGTGTGATTTGTCTTTTCAGTTATTAACCAGTTAAAGTCTAGTACAGATTGTGGCCAAAGTTTATAAGTTAATAGAAAGTGTAGAAATGTATCACTCCACAACAAATAATAAATGCAAGGAAGTGTTGACAGGAAGTATGACAGCATTTCTCCCCTTAGTGCACTTTATTTTCTTCTGTTAATGATTTTAATAAAATTAATAATTCCCATACGCTTATACAAGTTTGTTGTGTTACCACTGTATCTTACAACCTTTTTATAAATAGCACAGCTTGCTATCGTTTCATTTTCAGCCTGAAAATATAACCAAGCAGCCCTACTCTTTGTCTCTGCTATTGTCCTGCTCCATCTCTGTTCTGTCTGCACCTGGCTAGTAGCCGTTGGCGGAGCTTGGTTACCTGGCGACGCGAGGTCACGTGACTGTACAACTAACACACGAGAGGAGGGGGGGGAGCAAAGAGAGCGTGCTCTGCTTTGTGACAGCAGCATTTAAACAAACACAGCCAGGTCGCCTCTTTAATGAAATGAGGGAGACTGAAACTTAAGTATCAATGGCATTAATAATATTAGATAGTATCATAAGATAATATCGATCTTTGGATCGATCTGCCCACCACTGTTATTTGTCTCAGGCTGAATCTAGTTTCAGTTTTATCACTTGTTTATGGTACACAGAGACGTTGGTTGTTCAAACATCAAACACCTGCCAGAGTCTTTATCTGCACACAAAGACATCTGTCAGCATTGTTATATGTAACATGATCCTTTACAGTTGTTAGGCCTGTGTACTAACGACACTAAGTTTTGGCGTTTAGCTATCATGAATAATTAATAATTATAAAAAAATTATTATTATTAAATAATTGGATCTAAATTAGATCACCTCAGGGCACCTCCCTTCTGGGAAGGGAAAAGATAATTCATTAAGTCAGTCTCATAATATTTACTAAATTGTCAATTTGGTGCCCTAATAACGAGAACTAAAATTACCACATTAACATCTCGTTTAGGTTGAAACTGTTGGTGTGAAGCTTAAACAGTCACATGTTTCTCCTTGTAGGACAACCAGATCTGATTTGTTCCCGTGGACCAATCACAGCCCTGCCTGGTGATGATGTCATTCTACCATGTCATCTTGAACCTTCCATCAGAGCTGATTCAGTGACAATCATGTGGATCAAACGTGGTCTGAAAACAAATTATGTCTATGTCCTTGAAGATGGACGACTGGTCTACCAGATTCAAAATCAAACTTATCGTTACCGCACACGACTGTTTGTAGATGAACTGAAGAATGGAAACGTCTCCATGAAGATAATGAAGGTGGTACTGTCTGATGGAGGAAAATACATCTGTATTATTCCATCGATACAGAAGGAAGCTTCCATCCAACTCATTGTTGGTGAGTCAGACTGTTTGAGAACATTAACTGAGACATATTTAGTTTAGATCAAAGCTCACTGTTTGAAAAATGTCTCCTCATCAGGTTCAGTCTCTACACCCATCACTGAGGACACGTCCAACATGAGAACCACTCACACACCTGATCCAGGTACAACATGGTTCATGATGACTCTAGTTAAGAAGGAGACATTTGTCATGAAAGTGATTCTGTCTTGTTCTGTGTTTTATCATTTCAGATGAATTATTTAAGACACCATCAAGTTCCAGTCCATCCACTAATGTCATTATTGCTATAATTATTGGCATCATGATTACCATCATTGTCTCAGTCGTGTTCACAAGGAAACTAAACCAAAGTACGTCACAGATTTTCACTCCACTATCTCCATGTTATTAAATCTCTATTAACTTGTTCTGATCTTTTAACTGTGAAGCTTTTACAGTTTTATTATTACACTGTTTCTGTTCCACAGAGAAAAGGAGAAACCAAGAGTCAATAAAGAACAACCAGTCCAACTCTACCAACCATGACGTCCTGCCTCTCAATGACAGAAGACGGAACAGTCTGGACACTACTTGAAACTAGAATAGATTTCCTGGGTTACTTGTGTAAGAAAGATGCAGAATAAAGAAACTCAAAGACTAAATCTGAACAAATACGGACATCAGAAACTATATTAGGATTGTAATATAAATAAAATCACGTTCTTTACTTGTGCCTGTCAGTGTTACACTGTAATGAAGAACACCTTCATTATCTGCTATAACTGATTTCTGTTTTTTTCCCATGTGTAATGTACACGTGACATTAATGCTTATTACTCATGTAAACAACTTTAGAACATTTATCAGTCCCAGTGTTTGTATCTGATCAAATGTCATTTAAAATGTATTCAAGCGCTTTTCTGTAATACTTCACACTACAAACAGGGGCAGCATTGTGCACTTTTTTTCTGCTCTTTATAAACTGAAAATCTTTATGTTGATTATTATTTTTTAAAGCGAATTTTCTATAAAAATGTCCTTGAAGTTAAGGAAAACACAAAAACATGCTTTATTTTTTCTAAGGTTTTAATGTAAGCAATAAAAATCTTCTTTTCACTTTCAAGTTTCTTACTCATTGTCTAACATTACACAACCACGTAGAAAACATATCCTAGAGAGATGCTGTTAAAACACACATGTACTAAAGTGATCAAATGTTTTAGAAACCAAACACTGGTCTCCTTCTGTCTGAGTAATAGTAGCTGTCTTGAGGACGTTCATTTTCATTTAGTCCAATCCAAATGTGTGTTGATTCAGAGGCTGAGGCCTATGAGCTGGTTAAAGTCACTTGAGGCTGTGAGGCCGTCTATCAACACCAAGTATGATATTTAAATGTTTAGATGTGACAAGTTTGATTTTGAAAGAGTCTATGGACTGTTGGACTCTGGAGGACGGGAGGACGAAGGACAATCATTCTGTAATTTTGAAAAAGCATTCTGGGAAACCTTGCTGTCTCAAGTTCACATAAGCCCTCCCCCAGTGCACCTTCAAAGCAGGGCAGGAACACATCCAGGTATTTGGTTTTCACTTGTGTAGTCCAAATGGTTTTAGTACGGTGGCCCAAAGGTTGGGTTGATTCAGAGGCCGAGACCTATTAGCTGGTCAAAGCTAAAAGAGAAATACACCAGAGAGCGACATTTCCACCAAACTGGTAGTATGACCTGGCCCTAGTTAAGCTAAGCTAAGCTAAGCTAAGCTAAGCTAAGCTAAGCATACGACTATAAACTCTGATTTGATGTGATATTTGTTTTTATTGAGTTGTTTTGGTTGTAAGGTTATAGTATAGTTAGCTATGTCACATTGTTAAATTGATGTTAGTTTAGATTATCCAACACATAGACTCAGGGTCTATAGCATGCTAAGCTAACCATCCTTCCTCTAACCTGGAACCTCATAAAACACTCATCAAATTCTACACATACACTCAGCCAGCGCCTGGTCTGAGTGTCCTTACTTGGTCAGCCATCTTGTCTTCTTTGTCCATGGCCTCAGCAGCAGTTTTGACACACGTATGACAGTGAAAGGTGGAGCTATAGTCGACAAAGAGACTGTGGATGTGCCGCCCTCAATATATGCGCTGAATATATCTTGGCACTAAGTTAAACGCCTTCTTCTCATCAAAACTCTGGAGACAGTCATTCACAGGTTTATTGACTTGAAAGAGGGAACTGAGAACACACAAACATGGCAGAATCAGACAGACTGCTTACTGTAAATCTCTTGTACATACACTGTAAACATATTTTTATCATGAACTAAGTCACTCACTTTTAAACCTTTTTAAATGTTTTCATATTTCTATCTTAAACTATCACTCTAGTTAGCTATAACTTTCATATTCATGACATGTTCTCGATCTTTTACTGTACTATAAACTCCTGCTGACTATACACGTAGCACATGTTAAATGAAATCCATAGAGACTAGCTTAGTAGCAACTAGCTTGAAATCAGCTGACAATTGTTATCAGCATTTCTCCTCAAACTTCACAACCTTTTGTAATGACAAATAATGAACTGCAATGAAACATACCAATGATGCTCCGTATAACATAAGATGTTATTAACAGTTATTTGCTCATGTAAACAAACAGCATCTCTGTTCTCTAACATGTTTCCTGTAGATCTCAAACATGACTTCCTGTAGCCACCGCTTGTGTCTTTTAAGCGACCACTGCCCTCTAGTGGCAGTACTATGAACTTACTCTTAAAACTATAAAGCAAAGAATAGTAACAGAACAGTAGGTGTGGTGTCCTCGGGAGACTGTTTTTCCCCCCTGCATGCAAACTGGTTGTAATCAAAGATGGGGGGAGTAAGGCTTTGATATATATCAGCTGTAGCCTGTCATGGTCTGTTATCATTTAAACTGTTTTTCTTATGAACTCAAAAACACAAGGGTTTGGTACAAACTGCTCCAGATGCAACAAACTGTCAGACTAGAGGCTTCATTCTGGCTCATGGTCAGTTCCTGTATGCCCCGCCCAATAACATTAGCTAATTGCATCAGCCTCACAGAGCTGTGGAGGCAGAATGATCCAGGTCTCTGGTGCAGCAGCTTGTCACAGACAGAAGGTGAGTGTCTGAACCTTTTCTAGTTGATCATTTCAACTGTCTGCATGTGAACTTGATTCTATCGTCTTTATTTAGTGTCATATCATTGATGTTTGAATTCATTCATCTGGATCATGTTGTGGTTTGTGTAGGATGCTGCTAGGATCTAAAGTGGGATGGATAAATGGTGGCTCTCTGTCTTCACTGCTCTGGTTTTCCAAACTCTTCACTCCTGCTCAGGTAACTAAACAGAGTGTCGAAGGAGGAATGTATTCCTCTCCTTCAGCCCAGCCCGGGACCAATAGGAGGAGCGCGGCCTGTCGTGTATCAGTGGCATTCTATGTGTGGCCGAGGTCGGCGCCAGCCCTAACTGATGTCTTCAAGGTGAATTATGCGTGTGGTGCCTCTTATCTAGTGAGCAAGCTGAAGCGAAGCATTACATAATGACATATCTGAACAGTACAAGAAGGAAAGAAGGACACCTCTTTCAGTCCTGTACTGTTTCCTTCCTTAACTCTTTTATATCTAACAAATCCCCCTGTTGGCGTGCCTTAAGGACACGCCACCCCTTATCCTGGCCTATCACCTAAAATCATAAAAACGGGTGTATGGATGCAGAGTAACCTATATGTGTAACCTGAGCCTCCTTCCAGCGGTCACGTGAACGTGCTCCCCCAGACACGCTGCCATCTCTCCGGTAGACTCAGGTTGTGTATGTAACAGCCTGGGCAATCAACTAACATTGGCTATTTCCATAAAATGGATACATATATATATAAACCTAAAGCAGAAAAGCAAGCGGCAGAGCAAAATACCATTCTAACATTGTGAGATCAGTTATTGTAGACCCTAACTCAGACATCATCTTCCATGTCAGACTCCTCCTCGTCAGATCCTGGATCGTTCGAATAGATCAGAGCCACACCCTCCGATAGGTTCATCTGATAAGCTGGAGGAGCTCCTTTTAACTCCACATTCCCCAGCGCCTTGTCGATACATTGCACGATGAGTGCCCTAATGCAAGGAATGCAACAACAGCCACACAAGACAAACACAACGAAGACAGTGGCTAAGGATGTGGCCACTAAGCTACTAAGTTGCCCCATTTTCCTAAGAATTTATCAAACAGGCCAATTAGGGGATCAGAGACCCCAGAATGTTATTTTAATTCATTTGAGAGGGCTTTGAGGTCTCTCAGGGTTTAGTCAGAGATCCGTCAGGGGCGGTGTTATCATAACAATGCTCCGAGGACTCTCTCCGCCCAGTATGGGTCTTACAAGATATTTTATCCTTCAAACTAGACGTTGTCAATTTGCATATGGTACAGTCACTTTCCATCCATTGGTTCTTGTTCCTCTCGTATGATGTTTCATATCTATTAGCCTTCACAACAACAATGGGACATTGAGAAGGTCATCACAGAGACGGCTGAGCTGGTGCCGACATGTTTTGTCTTGTGTGAGCAAAAGTATCACTACTTAAGAATTTCTCCACTACAGGAGCGAACGGGGCACCGAGACACCGCCTCCAAATAACACATTATCTGTTACAAAGGTCATTCATTCCATCAACATTCTGTCATGCTAGCCAGCACTCAGAAAATTTCCACTACAAAACATACAGTGCATTTCTCCAAACACCTCCTCTGTCAGCCAGTATCAACAATTGAATAATCAATCATAACAATCAAATTTTGACTCCCCCTGTTGAGATATTTGTTCCACTTGGAATGGTTATATTTGGTAACCCATCACTTGACTGAGTTTGTAACTTATCTATCTATATTCTGCCATAAAAATTACAGGACGATTAACAGACCTACCGCTGCAAAACAGGCCAGCGTAGGCCACGACCCAAAGGTCAACATTTTGTTCTTCCTCTGTCTCTTGTCTATATCCCTTAGGTGCTTTCTGATTTCTCTAAGGTTTCTTTCTGTAGATCCACTCTCCCTCTTTTATCCCCTCAGATTTTTGTTGCATCACATATTTTAGCCAGTTGTTGTTTGATGGACTGATTAGTTCTCTCTACCAGCCCCTGTGATGCAGGGTGGTAGGCAGACCCAAAGTGGTGCTGGATCCCAAAGTATTTTCCAACTTCTTTCAAGGTCTCCGCTGTAAAATGAGTCCCATTATCAGAACGAATACATTCAGGGACACCATAGCGGGACATTGAGCTGTTTCAGTTTTGGGGAGTTTTGTTTTCACCCATCGAATAAAAGTATCAACACAAACAAGCAAATATCTACAGCCCTTTACTCTTTGATTCATCCCCATGTCAGTAAAGTCAATCACCACTTCCTGCCATGGTCTGTTTGGGACAGGGAATGCTCCCATCCCCATCTTAAGAGTCGCTCGAGGATTAAACTTAGAGCAACTGGAGCAAGTATCTACAAAATATTTACACACTTCTGATAGATAGGGATGCCACCATGTTTGTCCTATCATCTCAGTAAGTCTTCTTCCTGATTGATGTCCCCGTTTGTGTCCTTCTTCGCATAACATCATCAGCAAGGTAGGGGAGGCTACAATTCTCCCTTCATGTGACCTCCATGTGCCTGTTGTTTTACATTTAGTGGCACCTTTTTTCAACCCACGCCTGTTTTTCATGGGGGGGCTGCTTCACCTTGTCCCTAGTCCCTGTTACTGTTTGCCAATCAAGTGCGTCTTTAGCTTGTTTCACCATAGGTCCCAGGTTTTAGCTTCTCCCCCACTCGCTATCTTTAGGGTAATGTGGGGAAACATTTCAGGTCTTAATTTATAAAACATGTCCAATTCTTCAGTTAGTTCAACAGCAACAGACACCCCCTGTTCGCCAATATAAATGCTATCCCATTTTAATTTAGGTTTTGGTTCTTCACTTGCAAATTTATTCTTGAGGATGTTTAGTGTTGTTTCCCATAATTCTTCATAGTTTTCTACTTCCTCACTTTGCTCTGAGCAACGCAGATAATTTAGAGTGACATGAGCTGGATCACCTGGGTCCTGATATGAGGCAGATGTTGTATCCAAACATGCCATCGGTTTATCACATCAAATAGAACAGTTTGCTCTGGTTCACATAACTTTCCCCACCATACCAATGTATTACTTGTACTGAGTATCTATGTCCGTATGTGTTCTGATAATCTTATCGTTACATCCTCAGTAGAGTGGTGAGAACAGACGACTGTAGCTCCCATTTCTTTGATCAACTCTCGAGCAAACAGATTTACTGGGTGTTGCTGCTGCATTAAAAACTCATGAGTGAATGTGAATGCTTCGCTGCCTGAATCTAACTCACAAAAGGCTTTCAAAAATTCCTGAACCCAGTTATGACCTCCCTCCTATCTCATGGAATGCCTCGATTTCTCTTTTAGTTTGTTCCTCCACTAATTTCAGTGTCTCCTCCAGTCTCGTGATTCGTTCCCTTTCCACTTCTAGTTCTGTCATTGTCTGCTCTCTCCTCGCCCCTCCTATCTCATCTGCTCTGACCCACAACAGAATTTCTCTCTTCCTTTCTATCCCATCATTCAGTGACACCGTCTTTCCCTTTCTGGCTTTGACAGTTAACTTAGAACATGTGACCAATAAACCTTTGAAACTGTAACTGCTCCATGCCTTCCTTTGATGTATTCAACATTGTTTTTATTTCTTTTAAAGCCTGCTTAGCAGCCTCCCCCGGCGTGGGTTTTAGTTCATATGTAATCATACTTTCGGTTATATTTACTTGTGGCATCTGCACAGATTATTATTATTTGGCCTATATTGGTTGTAAGGGTTTTCCTGTCCTGTTTCTTTCATCGTAGTTCTAGCTTTTGCATATAAATATTCAGGCGTCGATTCACTACCTTGCGCCCTTGGTGTTGTGTATAGAGAAGGTACAAGACCAGGTGACTCACCGGTAGTTGCGATGGTAGTCTCCCTTACATTGGGCTGGTTCTTTTCTTTTTCTTCAGTTTGGACCGTTTGCACTGGAGCGCTGATGTGGCCAGCGCTCCAGTGAAGCTGATGTGTACGTTTCATATGCTCTTCTATCTTTTCCCTTTTTTTTCTTTCCTTCCCTTTGATAGCTTTCCTGCTTTTTCAGTTTCAATTGTCAATAGGTATATTTTATTTTTGAGGGTCTTTAAAAATATTTTTCGCTCCGTGGCTGTCGGAGGAGGGCCCCCCAAATCCCCGAACAGCCCGTCAGCTCTCATATCGTTACACCACTTTTTAAAATCTTTCAGTTCTCCTTTAGCCTTTTTTCCTGGGAAGGATCATTTCATTATTTGTCTCCCTTGCATTAACCTGCTCCCAGTGACCCTGGTTCTAATGGTTCTGACACACACATTCTGTGTTCTCTTTCACACGATCTGGTCAGCTGAGAAATGCGGCACGCTATGTCCAAAGTACTCAGCCCCAAAGACAGATCACGTAAGGATTCAGTCTTGACACCAGAACTTATTCAGACCCGTTGAACTGCCTACTTCAACAGACAGTGAACTTGTGTTAGCACCGTTAGGTTTTCGTCCACCCGCTGCTTCAGCGTGCTCTCTGGATCTCACACACAACAGTAAATACACAAAGACAACAATATACTTATTTCCCCGTTTTTATCTTTCCCTGGTACCGTAAAAAATGTATTTCTATCCCTACAAGTCACTTTTTACACCCAAAATATTTCCCACCCTCCTGAAGTGAGGGGACTTATAACTCAACCTGTTGGACTGGGGGCTGATCAGACCCCCTGACCTTTCTCCTATTACTACACAGAGGGGAGCTTTTACATTGAGACACCCAGGCCGAGAAGGCCTAAATGTCCAAAATGAGGGACCTTTAAACCCACCTCTTTCACTTTTTCTTTACTGAGGGGAGCTTTTTCATTGAGACACCCAGGCCCAGAAGGCCTAAATGTCTAAATGAGGGACCTTTAAACCCACCTCTTTAACTTTTCTTCACTGAGGGGAGCTTTCACACTTGAGACACCCAGGTCGAGAAGGCCTAAATGTCTAAAATGAGGGACCTTTAAACCCACCTCTTTAACTTTTTCTTTACTGAGGGGAGCTTTTTCATTTAAGACACCCAGGCCGAGAAGGCCTAAATGTCTAAAATGAGGGACCTTTAAACCCACCTCTTTAACTTTTCCTTTACTGAGGGGAGCTTTTTCATTGAGACACCCAGGCCCAGAAGGCCTAAATGTCTAAATGAGGGACCTTTAAACCCACCTCTTTAACTTTTTCATTATACTTGAGGGGAGCTTTTACATCCAGGCACTCAGGCAATGTAGGCCTAAGTGTCTAGATGAGGGACCTTTAAACCCACCTCTTTTAACTATTTTTCTCTCTAAGCCGTACAAATTTTCTGCGTTTATATCTCTTTAAAAACAACACTACTGTTGGATCATACTCTCACAGCCAAAGAATGTCTCGAAAGACATGCAGAAATTGGTTTAAAAGGTTTTCTGCTTACCTCTCATTTAAATGCGGCCGCTGGCTGTAAGAGACGTTCCTCCAGTGTAACTATTCCCTTTCCAGGTATCCCGGACGAGCCCCCAATTTGTCGAAGGAGGAATGTATTCCTCTCCTTCAGCCCAGGTTCTTTATACCTATTGGAAAGGTTAGTCCAACTACGAATAGAGCACCCAACAACTTCTCTCCAATTCAACAATTTATTTGACACGCAGAGAATAGGTACAGCATCAGCGCTGAGACTTCAACTTAACCACCTTAAGGGTAGAGAAGAGAAGCCCCGGACACAGTCTGCACACAGGTTTTATTCTATCTGGGCTCCACCCGGGACCAATAGGAGGAGCGCGGCCTGTCGTGTATCAGTGGCATTCTATGTGTGGCCGAGGTCGGCGCCAGCCCTAACTGATGTCTTCAAGGTGAATTATGCGTGTGGTGCCTCTTATCTAGTGAGCAAGCTGAAGCGAAGCATTACATAATGACATATCTGAACAGTACAAGAAGGAAAGAAGGACACCTCTTTCAGTCCTGTACTGTTTCCTTCCTTAACTCTTTTATATCTAACAAGAGTCATAGATGAACCAGGTGTGTTTAGATAGAAATGTTCTGTTTTATTCTCATTTATATCACCTCTGATGTTTATGGAACAAAAACTGTTGAACACCAATAGATCCAGTCTCAGTAGAAATCATTAAATGATGGTATAACATGTAGACTGTGGTTATGTAGAGAGGACTGGGTGGCATCATTACCAGGAATCTATAATATAATTTGTGATATACAGTAGATAACACTGTGTTTGTGTCATTTCTGGTACTTCAGCATTTTAAAGACAGATCTTTTTATTTCTCATCCCTGTTATACACAAACACTTTTCCTAATATAAACTGTTGGTGTGAAGCTTAAACAGTCACATGTTTCTCCTTGTAGGACAACCAGATCTGATTTGTTCCCATGGACCAATCACAGTTCTGGCTGGTGATGATGTCATTCTACAATGTCGTCTTGAACCTTCCATCAGAGCTGATTCCATGACAGTGGTGTGGACCAAACCTGGTCTGGCCCCAAAGTACGTCTATGTCCTTGAAGATGGACGACTGGTCTCCCAGATTCAGAATCCTCCTTATCATTACCGCACACGACTGTTTGTAGATGAACTGAAGAATGGAAACGTCTCCATGAAGATAATGAAGGTGGTACTGTCTGATGGAGGAGGATACATGTGTATTATTCCATTGATACAGAAGGAAGCTTCCATCCAACTCATTGTTGGTGAGTCAAACTGTTTGAGAACATTCACTGAGACATATTTAGTTTGGTTCAAAGCTTCCAACACGAGAACCACTCATACACCTGATCTAGGTACACCATGGTTTATGATGACTTTAGTTAAGGAGACATTCCTTTTGAAACTGATTCTGTCTTGTTCTGTGTTTTATCATTTTAGATGATAAAAATAAAAACAACTAAACAGGAAACACAGTCATCTTCACCCTAAACATGAGCTAACACATGCTAACACATGCTAACACGTGTCAGCTGATTAGCTGCAAAGAGCTAATTATTTACCTTTGCAACATTTATCAGTCCCAGTCCCACTGCATTCATGTGATTGTCTTTAATACTTCGCAGAACTTCCTGCACTGTTGCACTTACTGTATTTCTACTCTTCATACACTGAAAGTCATTATGTTTCTTGTTTTATTTCTTTTGCATTGACACTTTAAAGCCAGTGTGATCATCTCCTCAGTGTGACAAACAAATTTTAAACAAAATTTATATATATAAAAATGTTCTTCAACAAAATCAAACATACAATATGTTTTAGTTTTAATTCAAATAAATTAAAACCTGTGATTCATGCATCGCCTCAGTTACTGGTTTTGGTTACAACTTTGTGAATTTTCACTTTCAAGTTTGCTTCTAATTCATTGTCAAACGTTACACAACTATGGAGAAAAAAAACCCTGAGAGAGATGCTGTTAACACACACACATACTAAAGTGATCAGATGTTTATAGAAACCAATCACAGTTCTCCTTCTGTCAGCTGAGTAATAGTAGCTGTTTTGAGGACGTTCATTTTCCTTTAGTCTGACCCAAAGGTTGGCTTGATTCAGAGGCTGAGGTCTATTGGTCAAAGTCACTAGAGGCTGTGATGTGTAAATATGAAGGAGAGTTTTCTAGTCACTGACTGTGACTTGATGGATAGTGTTAATGGGAATGTAGCATCAAGGTCTGTTAGAATTTAAACTGTCATTTTTTATCAACTCAGACAAACAAAGGTTAGATAGATACTGCTGCAGGCGCAACAAACTGTCAGAGTGTGAGAGAACAATGACTGCTGGCTCAGAGCCAGTTATGAGCCCCGCCTCACTCTGCAAACTCATTCATCCAGAGCAGCATCACAGAGCAGTGGCTCAGAATGATCCAGGTCTCTGGTGCAGCAGCTTGTCACAGACAGAAGGTGAGTGTCTGAACCTTTTCTAGTTGATCATTTCAACTGTCTGCATGTGAACTTGATTCTATCGTCTTTATTTAGTGTCATATCATTGATGTTTGAATTCATTCATCTGGATCATGTTGTGGTTTGTGTAGGATGCTGCTAGGATCTAAAGTGGGATGGATAAAAGCACTGACGTAAGAATATGTTCTGGACGTATTTATGACTTTCTGCTGTGTTTGTCTTGATTTTTATAATAAATATTTGCAGCAACTGATTCATGTTCTTCTCTCTGGCTTCAAGTATCATTGACGCTCAGTATCACATGAACAGCTCTGGTTCTGCAGCAGCATCAGGTGAAGACTTTAGGACTGTAGAACCAGGTGAGGGATGAGCCGTGGTTCTACTCATCCAGAGTCTCTTGTAATGGCGCTGTGAAACCAGCAGGGGGCAGAGAGGAACGTAACACAGAGATGGGTCAGTCACGAGCTCTTTAGTGGACAGGACGCTCATCCTCATCCTAAAGACAACATGTCCTCTGGTTTACTGCAAAGAGATGAAGATCAGTTTTTATCTAACAGCTATCAACATCTTAGGTGTTTCTTTTAAAGTCAGCCTCATCTCCCAGCATGCCTAGGGACAAAGATGTTATAAAACTGGAGCATGAAGTATGGAGTAAAGATGTTAATCTGCTATTTAATCTGATTATTCTGATTATTATGAGTTAGCATGGACAGTTAAAATTCAGCGTGAAGATCTTCTAGTCAACATCTGACCACAGTGACTCTTTCATTGTTTTATTTAGGGTTTGAGATGGTTTGAAGGATGGACCCTGAGTTGTTGGTGAGTTTCTCAGCTCTGAGTGAAGGTTAAGGGTAGGACTGGAAACTAAAATCACCCTCTTGTATATTGGAACGTCAGCCATCTCAAATTTTGGACAAACCACAACTGACAGATACACTAGAAGCTATTCAATGAACTGAAATGCAGCTACTGAGACTCAGGCTCTGGTTTCAAATCCTCATAGCTCATAGCTCTAAACCACTAGTCACCTGAATCACTAATACACCTTCCATGTCTGATGGAAACACTCAAAGCTCAGTGTTTGAAAAATGTCTAAACATTATGTTCAGCCTCTACACACATCACTGAGGACACGTCCAACATGAGAACCACTCACACACCTGATCCAGGTACAACATGGTTCATGATGAGTCTAGTTAAGGAGGAGACATTTGTCATGAAACTGATTCTGTCTTGTTCTGTGTTTTATCATTTCAGATGATTCCTGTAAGACACCATCAAGTTCCAGTTCATCCACGTATCTCATCATTGGTATAGTTACTGGCATTGTGATTCTCATCCTTCTCATCAGTGTCTCAGTCGTGTTCATAAGTACGTCACAGATTTTCACTCCACTATCTCCATGTTATTAAATCTCTATTAACTTGTTCTGATCTTTTAACTGTGAAGCTTTTACAGTTTTATTATTACACTGTTTCTGTTCCTCAGACAAAAAGAGAAACCAAGGGTCAATAAAGAAGAACCAGTCCAACTCTACCAACCATGACGTCCTGCCTCTCAATGATAGAAGACGGAACAGCCTGGACACTATGTAAAACTGAAATCTGCTTTTCAGAGGACTGAGAGAGAACGTGAGAGCAGCTCTTGATGGAAAAAAAGGTAAAATCTCATCTAAGAAGTTAGATAGGTTTTATTTGTCACATGCACAGTGAAATGTATTTTTGTACCTGCAGCCAATAGTAAAAACAGTATAGGTACTATAGTAAACAGTAGTTGCACATAAGAGTAGTAAGCAATATAAGTGTAATGTACACCAATAGAGAAATAAAGAAATAAAATATAGAATAAAAATGTAAGAAATAAAAGAATAAAAATACAGACTGGTTTTACAGTATTTAGTATTTAGCAGCTTCATAAATAAAGTGGAGTGATATTGAGTCTGGTTAAGGCTCAGAGTGGAGCAGGCAGATGGCGTGGGGGTAAAAACTCTTCTTCAGCCTCTCAGTCTTTGTCCTGATGGCAGTAGAGAGAAGAGAGAGTGTCCGGAGTGACTGGGCTGTTTCAGGATCTTCTTGGCCTTTAACCTGCAGCGTTTGATGTAAAGTGTGTTTAGAGTCAGGGGGGCTGAAGTGTGGTGACCCACTCGGACCACCTGTGGTCTGCCGGTCAGGAAGCTGTAGATCCACCTGCACAGGGAGGAGTCCAGGCCCAGGCCATGCAGCTTAGCAGCCAGTCTGGAGGGAACTATGGTATTGAATGCTGAGCTGTAGTCAACAAACAGCACTCTCACATAGTTTCCCTCACCAGTGTCCACGTGGGAGAGGGTCTTGTGGAGGAGGAGGTTTATGGCGTCGTCTGTAGATCTGTCCGGCCGGTATGCAAACTGTAGTGGATCCAAGGTGGTGGGCAGTGTAGAGGTGATGAATGTCTTGATCAGTCTCTCTCTCTCTCTCTCTCTCTCTCTCTCTCTCTCTCTCTCTCTCTATATATATATATATATATATATATATATATATATAAAAATACATAACTGTGTTATGTTATTTGTACAAAGTGGTATTAGTAGTAAGTGTGGACTGAATTTAGCTGGTTAGTGGCATGCTACATTCAGTAAATAGCACAACTATACAGACATTTTGTGTTTTTCCACCTTACATCAACTACTACATACATACATTTATATGGATTGCACATATTAGTGTCCCTATATAGAACTGTCAGAAGAACTTGCAGGGATCTCCTCTATCACTCTCATCCCTGTGCTTTCCTTTCTTTTTCCCGTAAAAGGACATAGTTGAGATGCCCTGCTTGAAAATTAAAGTAACATACAGTTATTCTGTTGTAACAGGCACAGCTGTGCATGATAACATCTGGCATTGCAGTAATTGTTAACATATCTTCCAGTTTGAAACAAATTTATGAATAATGCACATTGACCAAATTTCTATACCCTAATCTGGCAACATATCTCAGGGGATACATATATTTCAAAAGCTGCTAAGTAACACCACAAACACAGTTGGGACATTTTTTCTTCATCAGACTAATGTCCTTACTCATTTTAGGAATTTATATTGTTGTTTTATTGAAAATAAGTATGACTAATATATGATTACTTACCCCAAAGGAAGCAGGTGCTCCACCACTGGCGGCCATGATGTTTTGTGATCAGGCTGACGAAATGATGAAAGATAGCCTGAACCAAATCATGTGATCTAGATGGTAATACTAGACCAGACTTTTGATAAATGCTAACATGATTAGTGAAAACCTCCAAACACACACCCTGCAGGATGTTAAAGAGTGTGTATCTCCTGGTGCACGTTGCCTGTTTAAGGGTTTAATACTTCGCAGAACTTCCTGCACTGTTGCACTTACTGTATTTCTACTCTTCATACACTGAAAGTCATTATGTTTCTTGTTTTATTTCTTTTGCATTGACACTTTAAAGACAGTGTGATCATCTCCTCAGTGTGATTCAAATAAATGAAAACGCCTCAGTTACTGGTTTTGGTTACAACTTTGTGAGTTTTCACTTTCAAGTTTGCTTCTAATTCATTGTCAAACGTTACACAACTATGGAGAAAAAACCCTGAGAGAGATGCTGTTAACACACACACGTACTAAAGTGATCAAATGTTTTAGAAACCAATCACAGTTCTCCTTCTGTCAGCTGAGTAACAGTAGCTGTCTTGAGGACGTTCATTTTCCTTTAGCCTGATCCAAAGGTTGGGTTGATTCAGAGGCTGAGGCCTATTGGTCAAAGTCACTAGAGGCTGTGATGTGTAAATATGAAGGAGGGTTTCTAGTCACTGACTGTGACTGGATGGGAAGTGTTAATGGGAATGTAGGATCAAGGTCTCTTGGCATTTAAACTGTAATTTTTTATCAACTCAGACAAACAAAGGTTTGATAGATACTGCTGCAGGCGCAACAAACTGTCAGACTAGAGGACAATGAACTGGCTCAAAGTCAGTTACATGCCCCGCCTCACTCAAATCATTCATCCAGAGCAGCATCACAGAGCAGTGGCTCAGAATGATCCAGTTCTCTGGTGTAGCAGCTTGTCACAGACAGAAGGTGAGTGTCTGAACCTTTTCTAGTTGATCATTTCAACTGTCTGCATGTGAACTTGATTCTATCGTCTTTATTTAGTGTCATATCATTGATGTTTGAATTCATTCATCTGGATCATGTTGTGGTTTGTGTAGGATGCTGCTAGGATCTAAAGTGGGATGGATCAATGGTGGCTCTCTGTCTTCACTGCTCTGGTTTTACAAACTCTTCTCTCCTGCTCAGGTAACTAAACAGAGTCATAGATGAACCAGGTGTGTTTAGATAGAAATAGAAATATTATATCTAAGATCATTTATTTATCCTGCATTAAATACAGTTTCCAGTACCATTGTTGGGCAGAGACAAGAGCAGTTACTGTCAGAACAAAGGGCAAAAAATATTAGTATAATAATATACAGTATATGGCAAAAATTATATATGGGAATATATAATATACATATAAAGTACACATTATGTGAGTCTATGTATATAAAACATATGAAATATATGAAAACATTTAATATATTTAATCTGTAAGATATAAAAATGATTATATTATACTCTTTCTTATTATCATGCTGACTCTTTCAGTTTTATCACCTGTTGTTTATGGTATAAAGAACCGTTGGTTGAGCACCAAACACAAAACACCTTCCAGAGGCATTTATCTACACACAAAGATCTGTCAGACTCATCGTTATGTTTTTTTTGGTCCTCTGAGGTCTAATATGTAATATGATCATGTATAAGGGCATAGGGGTACCACCCTCCAGAAAAGGGAAAAGATTCATTGAATTCATTGAATCAGTCTCATAATATTTACTAAATTGTCAGTTCGTCACTCTGATTAATAATTAACTAACAACTATGAACAAACTACAACTGGGGGACAGTGGACTTTAAGATTGTGGTGCTTTCTTCTGTCTCCAGGACAAAGGAAGCTATGTGAAAATAAATGAACAACAACTGGTGGTCAGGGGTCTGATAACCGATGCAGTCTCAGTAGGCCTCATCATTTCCTGTTCATATGATGGTATAACATGTAGACTGTGGTTATGTAGAGAGGACTAGGTGGCATCATTATCAGGGATTAATATTAGTATTAACACAGACTCTGTGAATCACTGAATACTAATACTGCACATTAGAACGAAATGATGTTTTCTAACATGTGTCCTCTGGTTTACTGCAAAGAGCAGAAGATCCGTTTTTATTTAGCTTTATAACAGCTATCAACATTTTGGATGTTTCTTTTAAGGTCAGACTCAACTCCCAGCATGCCTAGGGACAAAGAGGCTATTATTGAATTTCTCAGCTTTGGGCTCATCATGAACTACAGTCACTCTCTTGTGTATTGGAAACTCAGCCATCTCAAATTTTGGAGAAATAAAACCACAACTGCAATCTCCTGTGACGGATACACTAGAAGCTATTCATTGAGCTGGAATGCAGCTGCTGAGACACAGCCTCTGGTTTCAAATCATTCTTCTTTCATAGCTCTACACCACTAGTCACTTGAACCACTAATTAACCCTTCATGAATAAAAGGCTGAGAAATTATCTGGAAAGCTGTAAGTCAATACCATTTCACGGGGAATGGTAGAGGTGGGCGACAAAGGTGGATGGTTTTGTCTATGCAAAAAATAAAGGAGGAGGAGACAAGTGAGGTGGGGACTTGGGATTTAACAACTGTGGTATGTAAAAGCCTCTTTTTCATGATGTGTTGCTTCAGGGGAGTGGAGGGAGCTCAAGTTGCTTGTTGTGTTTTCAGTTCTGGTTCAGGGTTACGGTTGGAAACTCTCCCATGACAGATACACTATCTACTCTCTACTGAACTGATGTACAGCTACTAACTAATGGCTGGAGACCTGGGATCAGCAGAGCAGCCCATTATATTTATTGTGTTATTTAGTTTGGACGCCGTTTTATTTCAGCTCACTCTTTGTTCAGTTCTCCTTCCTCCAGCAACCAGTTAAACAAACTAAATCTAAAAGTTATTTCACATACTGCTCCAGGAACTACTATGACGCTTCTCTTCTCTGCCTTCATCAGTCAGTTTGCATGATATGCAAAAAAGGATCTGGTTCCACAGAGCAGTGGCTCAGAATGATCCAGGTCTCTGGTGCAGCAGCTTGTCACAGACAGAAGGTGAGTGTCTGAACCTTTTCTAGTTGATCATTTCAACTGTCTGCATGTGAACTTGATTCTATCTATGTCTTTATTTAGTGTCATATCATTGATGTTTGAATTCATTCATCTGGATCATGTTGTGGTTTGTGTAGGATGCTGCTAGGATCTAAAGTGGGATGGATAAATGGTGGCTCTCTGTCTTCACTGCTCTGGTTTTCCAAACTCTTCTCTCCTGCTCAGGTAACTAAACAGAGTCATAGATGAACCAGGTGTGTTTAGATAGAAATGTTCTGTTTTATTCTCATTTATATCACCTCTGATGTTTATGGAACAAAAACTGTTGATCACGACACATAGAACAGAAGCTAGAGATCATTTATCTTTGCTCAAAGTAGTCTGACGGACTCATTGTTAAGGTTTTATTTGTCCTCTGCGTCTAACATGTAATATGATGGTTTACAGAAGAAATTCTCACCAGACAACATGAAAATAAATGAACAACAACAGTTTGTTATCTGATAACAGATCACGTCTCTACTTTTCCGTCCTGTCAGCAGGCGTCATCAGTAAATGATGACATGTAAAATTTAATAATGGTTCTACAGGTTCGTCCAGCTGGAGGCAAGAGCCTAAAGCACTATGTGTTAAAGTCAATAAGCTTGAGTTTATTAAACAAAACTCAGCTGGAAAGTAAGTCCAAGAGCAAATAAAAACCGTCTCTTTCGGCAAAAAAAAACCCCACAAGAGATTAAATATATGTTTGCAGGCAAACACGACAAAAAAATTGGGGCAAGACTCAAGTGCTGACACAAAACATAACATGTAGAATGATCTGGCTCTGGATGAAAGCTCCGACCTTTCAAAGAGAGTTGATTGATGATGGGCTGCAGCCGAGTCAGGTGCTGCTGCTAGTTTCCTGCCCTGGTGAGCCTCACAGAGAGAGAGAACAAAGAACAAGGCACTGGATGCACAGGAAACTCAGGACCATATCATCAGGAATTAATATTAGTCTTAACACAGACCATAGTATAGTTCCCATGTAAACCACTGGTATATAGTTTAAACCATTTTACTTTACATTCTACATGTAATTCACTGCTAACCCTAAAACCTAAACTGCTCTACCCACTGAGCCACAGCTGACACAATGTACAATTTAACATTTCCAGAGTTATTATAAAGTTATAAGTCACATGTTTCTCCTTGTAGGACAACCAGATCTGATTTGTTCCCATGGACCAATCACAGTCCTGCCTGGTGATGATGTCATTCTACCATGTCGTCTTGAACCTTCCATCAGAGCCGATTCAATGACAATCATGTGGATCAAACCTGGTCTGGACCCAAAGTACGTCCATTACCATGAAGATGGACGACTGGTCTCCCAGATTCAAAATCCATCTTATTATTACCGCACACGACTGTTTGTAGATGAACTGAAGAATGGAAACGTCTCCATGAAGATAATGAAGGTGGTACTGTCTGATGGAGGAGGATACAAGTGTTTTATTCCATCGATACAGAAGGAAGCTTCCATCCAACTCATTGTTGGTGAGTCAAACAATGTGACGTTTCAAAAGATGGATGTTGGAGGGAATTAGTTAAAGTTGCTAAAACAAAGCTAAACTGAGTGATACTGCTATAGAGGCCATTCTACAATGCTAGTTTTAAATGAAATGTTACAAAAAGACATTCAGAATGAATGATGGTGGAAATCGGCTGATTTTTTTCTTAGGTTCTGTCTCCTCACCTGTTGTCAGCATCACCAATTCCACCTCCATCAGAGCAGGAGTGGTGTTACAGTGTGAGTCTGCAGGCTGGTATCCAGAGCCTGAGGTGTTGTGGCTGGACGCTGAGGGAAACCTGCTCTCTGCTGGACCTCCAGAGACAGTCAGAGGTCCTGATGACCTCTATACTGTCAGCAGCAGAGTGACTGTGGACAAGAGACACAACAACAACTTCACCTGTAGAGTCCAACAGAAGGACATCAAGCAGACCAGAGAGGCTCACATACATGTTGGAGGTAGAACATGGTTTCTGATGATTCTAGGTTAGACATTCATTAATACATTGATAATGACTTATTCTGTTTTATCATTTCAGATGAATTCTTTAAGACACCATCAAGTTCCAGTTCATCCACTAATCTCATCATTGCTATAGTTACTGGCATTGTGTTTTCCATCCTTCTCATCATCATCATCGTCTCATTCATGTTCATAAGGAAACTAATCCAAAGTACGTCACAGATTTTCACTCCACTGTCTCCATGTTATTAAATCTCTATTAACTTGTTCTGATCTTTTAACTGTGAAGCTTTTACAGTTTTATTATTACACTGTTTCTGTTCCACAGAGAAAAGGAGAAACCAAGGGTCAATAAAGAACAACCAGTCCAACTCTACCAACCATGACGTCCTCCCTCTCAATGACGGAAGACGGAACAGCCTGGACACTATGTAAAAGAGAAATCTGCTTTTCAGAGGATTGAGAGAGAACTTGAGAGAAGCTGTTGATGGAAGCTAAAGATCTCATCAGTGCAACTAAGAAGCTAAACAATGAACCATGACGTCCTGCGTCTCACTGATGGAAGACGGAACAGCCTGGACTGAGAGAGAACTTGAGAGCAGCTCTTGATGGAAGGAAAAGTAAAATCCCATCTAAGAAGTTAGATAATGAAGTAGAAACTGAAGTAATTAAGACATGAAGTAGTCTCAATGACAGAAGACAGAGGAACCTGGACACTACGTAAAACTGAAAACTGCTTTTCAGAGGACTGAAAAAGAACTTGAGAGCAGCTCTTGATGGAAGCTAAAGATCTCATTAGTGCAACTAAGAAGCTAAACAATGAACCATGACGTCCTGCGTCTCACTGACAGAAGACAGAGGAACCTGGGCACCAGAGGTAAAACTGGAATAGATTTCCTGCATCACTTGTGTAAGGAAGAGAAAGAAACTCAAAGACTGAACAACAAATAATCTATGAGATATCATGTTCTGTACTTGTGTCTGTCAGAGTTACTCTAATCCAGAACACCTTCAATATCTGCAATGATTGATTTTTGTCTTTTCAATGTTTTATCTACATGTGACATTAATGCTCGTTCCTCATGAGCAGGCCTGGAGCTGCTGTGACCTCAGGATAAAATGCTGATTTATGATCTATTATCTAGATTAATATGGGTCATTTATGAGCTAATAAGCTGATTGACTGCAACGAGCAGGAAATCACTTTTTATTTTCACTTTCAGAGTCAAACTATGTTCAAGAGCTTGTCTAATACTGTTGCACTTATTTCTACTTTTTATAAACTGAAAGTCATGATGTTGTAACTCAAATAAATGGAAACCTGTGATTTCATGCGTCGGCTCAGTTAATAATAATAATAATAATAATAATAATAATAATACATTTTATTTATAGGCGCCTTCCACGACACTTAAGGTCACCGTACAAAATTGTTAAAATAAACACAGTTCAAATACACAAAATAACACAATGAAAGTACACACAAGCAACAATGGAACATATAGTTACATACAAATAAATTACAGATAGCATGGGAGATGGTTTTGGTTACAACTTTGTGAATTTTCACTTTCCAGTTTGCTTCTAATTCATTGTTGTTACACAACCATGGAGAAAAAAAACTCTGTAGACTCTGTCATGAGAGAGATGCTGTTAACACACACACACATACCAAAGTGACCAAATGTTTATAGAAACCAAACACAGGTCTCCTTCTCCCAGGTGAGTAATAGTAGCTGTCATGAGGACGTTCGTTTTCTTTTAGTCCAATCCAAAGGTTAGTTTGATTTACAGACTGAGGCCTATGAGTTAGTTAAACTCTCTTGAGGCTCTGAGGCCTTTCATGAACACCAGGTATTAGATCTCTGGTCTTAAAAGTCTAGACTCGACAAGTTTGATTCTGAAATAGTCTAATAGGACTGTTGACTTTTGAGGGTTAGGGTTAAAGGACAAAGGACAATCATTCTGTCACTTCAAACTTGATGACAATCACGAAATTCACACAAGTTCACCCCAGGTGTGTCATAAAATGGGCGGGGCAAGAACACATCCGAGTATTTGGGCTGTATTTGGTCTCATGGTACTTTGACTTGGAGCAGTACTTGGGCAGCGACTGAAGTGAAGATGAGAACAAGGACACACAGCATCAGTGTTTCAGTGTTAAATTAAAAACCTTTAATTGTCACTGTGTGCAGGACACCATGTAAATGGACAGCATCATCTGTTTATGGGGCCCATAATCACCTGTCAGAGGACAAAGGTCAAACAGGTGGACAGGGTGAGAAGAGTCCTTCATAATGTTTTTTGGGGGTGTTATATTGAGACAGTTTATTAAGATGTTCTCTGTTGGTGTTTAATACTCAAGTTGTTTTTCTTCAGGACTTTCAGGAAGTACAGACCCAGTACAACCCTTTCCAGTCTCAGTAAGTGAAGACAGGAGGCAGAGTCAGCCCAGTACTTCCTGAAGTCCAAAAATGTGATTTGTGAAGGTCCACGACGTCAAAATGTTTCAAAATCACGTTCATCCACATGTCATCGGCTGCAAATTTTATGATGGAGTTGGAGGTATGAATGGGTGTCCAGTCGTCCCACGTTATTGTCAAGAAGGTTTGCGGGATAATGGGGGTAGGACCTAAATGCAAGGCAGAGTGGGCTGAGGCAGGAGTTGTTATAAAAATATATTCCATAAAAAAAAAAAAAACAAGTCAAAAGAAGAAGCACTGCAGAGACGGAAGGAATTCCTAACTTGGCAAGAACAAAAAGATAAAAAAGAAAACTTTGAGACCTGAATCTAGAAAAGCAACATGAACACGGCAGGCAAGCTTAATGTGATGAGGTAAAACTTCTAAGAGACATGAGACAAGTAACACGTATACAGACTGGTACAACGTGACAGAGGACAAAGAGGAAGGCAGGGCTATAATTACACACAGGGGACAGAGGAGTGACGAGACACAGATGAAACAAATCAGGACGGATGAATCAAGGAGGAAAACACAGGGAGTAACACAAGACAGGAAACCAAGAACTTAACAAAATAAAACAGGAAACAGAAACCCAGGAAAACAAAACCATGATAGTGAGGGAGCCAAGCTTGACAGACTGACGGCTGTTTGTGAGGAAGTCTGTGATAACGGAGCAGAGGTGGAGCAGTTTCTTTATCGGTAACAGCATAATTTGCATTTCCTCTAGAAGTGGTGCTCAGTGGACATGTGTGTCCCTGTATGGTGGCTACCAAAGGGAGGAAGAGAGGGAGGCTGGCTTTGAAATACCTATCGTACGAGTTAACCTGGGGCCTCATGTACTAACAGTTGCGTAGATTTCCTTCTAAATGGTGACGTAAGCTCAGATTTACGAGCATTTCGAAGCACATTTCCTTTGTACATCCCAATCGAACGTACGGGACTCCTCCCCGTCCACGCCTTTAAAATATGTAAATTATATTTAAATTGACCCTGCACCTGAGATTCCCCTCTCCGTGCGATCAGAAAACAAAAATATAAGAATGAGTAAGACGAGAAAAAAGAAGAAGTTGACAGAACGTGAATTGGAGACGCTGCTCACTGGAGTGGAGATGCTCATAAATGTCTCTTTGTCACGCTGCCACAATGTTTACTTGCATTTGTTCATCACGTATGATCTGTACACTGATGAATGAAAATGTTTCCTGTTGACATTTACTAATTCATGCCATGGTGCTTTTCTATCAATGTGTGTGCAGTCCATAGCTCTGATTCCATTCAGAAACCGTCTCTGGCTGCAGATTGCTCTTTAATGTTGACCTGTTCAGATGCATTGTGGGAATCTGATCTACCTGGCTGACATGAGGAGAACTCCGTCCCACACGGCTTTCATGGCTCTGCTCAGGGTCGACTGGCTCAGTCCCGATCGGTCGCAGTAATAGTTTTCACATTGATGACAGTTTCCCAGCATCACCTCTAAGTGTCAAAGCCAAAGGATCCACATCTGTAGAATCCTACGTACGCCAGACACGTCGTTGGCGTTGGCACGTACAAAGTTCACGGACATTTCACTCTTGATACATCTGAACTTTTACGTGAGCGAGTACGTACGAACGTTTTTGTACGTACGTAACGTTCGTACACGAGGCCCCTGGTCACCACTCTTTTGATGCAGTTGTCATTCCTCTTGTGTCCAACGTTTGAATAGTTCCCTTTTTTTAAGCCCTGAGAACACAAGCACATTGTTTCCCAAAGGTTATTTCAGTTCACTCTGCTACAGGTACAAGAACTACCAAACTCCCCTTAAGTCATTTGCATCAGGCATTTTGCATATGTGGCACAGAGCAGTGGCTCAGAATGATCCAGGTCTCTGGTGTAGCAGCTTGTCACAGACAGAAGGTGAGTGTCTGAACCCTCTATAAAAAACAAGGGTCAGTAAACAACAACAAGTCCAACTCTGGACAGGACAATGTCACCCTCTCAATGACAGAAGACTAAGGGAACCTGGGCACCACAGGTAAAACATGAATAGATTCCCTGGGTTACTTTTGAAAGAAAGATGCAGAATCAAGAAACTCAAAGACTAAATCTTTACAAAGAAGGACACCAGAAACGTCCTGTATTATGATAATAATATATATATATATATATATATTAATCAAGTCTCGTACCTGTGTTTGTGCACTTCTACTACCATATAACCTCTTTGGTGTCTTTCTTGAATTTCCCCGGGATTAATAAAGTATCTATCTATCTATCTATCTATCTATCTATCTATCTATCTTACAGGAGGGGAGCAAGACAAAGACAGTAAATGCCAGCTGCTGACGTCACCTGACATTAATGCTTATTACTCATGAACATCCCTGGAGCTGCTGTGTCCTCAGGATAAAATGTTGGATCTATTATCTGGGTTGAGATTAACATGGGCCCTTATTGGAACATTTATGTGTCCCAGTCTTTGTTTCAGGGTCAAACTGTATCAAGAGCTTGTCTTTAATACTTAGTTGCACATTCTGCACTGTTGCACTTACTGTATTTCTACTCTTTATATACTGAAAGTCATTATGGTGATTATTATATTTCTTGTTTTATTTCTTTTGCATTGACAGCTTAGTGTGATCATTAAATGAACGCTGACTGTATTTGCCCCTCAGTACCTCACCAACCTGCTCCACATAAACATTCCTGCCCGCACTCTTAGGTCATCTTCATCACAGCAACTCTCCATCCCACCTGCTCTATGACCACCATGGGGTTTAGAGCCTTCTCCCAATCAGCCCCCTGCCTCTGGAACACCCTCCCTGAACACTAGTCTCACTTCTATCTCCCATGCTATCTGTAATTTATTTGTATGTAACTATATGTTCTATATTTGCTTGTGTGTACTTTCATTGTGTTTATTTTGTGTATTTGAGTGTCGTGAAATACTATTATTATCATTTAAAATCTGGAGCAGCCCTGATACGAGGTGGTTAATCTGTTTCCTAAATATCTTTAAGTAAACTCAACTTGACCGAAACGTAATAAAGATAAGTCACATTAACTTAATACACTGTGCCAGAGTAAGAGAGCAGTACTTTAAACAAATGCACTTAATATACCTTAGTTTAGCCAAGAATATAAGAAATAAGAATTCAAAAATGGCATTACAAACATGTTTTTTTTTTTTTATTTCAGTATCTGTAAACAACATCAATAATAATCAACATGATGTTCATTCGGATTCTTATCTAGAAAGAAATCGTCAACCGTTGAGTCTGGATGATGCTTTAATAGCTGGCCTCGCTCTGGAGAGATAAAGGTGCAGAACTCACACGTCCACTGGATTTTGGTCCAATCGACTGAGAAAGCTTCTTATCAGCAAAGCAGCAGAGAGGGCAGAGGCGCAGCGTATCAGATAACTGTTGGCTGCAATAGTTCTCTGGTGTCCAGTGCAGTCTTGCTCTTCTAACTGCCACAGACACCACCTAAGGTAGGCTATATGGAAAAACATAAACAGAAATGAATGTTTCAATAATGTTTTCAGATTAGTGTATTAAAACAGACAGCAGCAATGTGTTACTTAAGGATAAGCATCACTAATTATTCTGACCATGTCTAAATGAAAGCACTACCCACCTGTCTCCTTTCTTCTATGTTGGTTTGTTGGTTTTAGTGTTTAGGGTCAAAGCACCTGGATGAAATAAACCAAACTGGGTAAAGTCATTAAACTCTGCCAGGCGTCAGCATTTATTAAAATACTGTCGTTATAAAGAAGTGTAAAAATGATTGACCTTAGCTAATCTTTACCAGCAGCACCAGCATGACTGCACCCTGACACACTTATAAATTCTGCTGCCTGGAGCTAGTGGTGGGCGGATCGATCCAAATATCAGCAATCTCAAAACCAACACCAGTGTAATGAGATCGATACTTTAGTTTCGGTTTCTCTTGTTTCATTAAAAAAGGCGATCTGACTGTGTCTAAATGCCGCTGCTGTCACAGAGCAGATCAGACTCATTTTGCTCCTCTTCCCGCTCGTGTGTATTTTGTATTTACTTATAAACTTCGCCCAAATTCTCTACTGGATTTTAATTTTAATTTTAATTAATAATCCAAAAGGCAAATCACGAAAACGCTTAAATGTCATAAAGATGTCAGTATGTCAGATTTAGATTAGATTCAGACTGATGATGCATCCACCGTAATTTTTAAAAAGTGTCAATATCGGTATCGGCGGTACTAGCCCTGCATGTACTTGGTATCGGATCGATACCAAATCTAGCAATATCACACACCTCTACTGGGTGCAGGTGCACGGCTTTGAAACAAGTTCTTAGAACTTAAAGAAACAAGTGCGCAGGTAAAAAGTACAGGAAACTGTTTGTATTTACAGTACAGGTTGTAGTAGCACCATAGTGACCACTAGACGGTGACATGGATCAGCTCAGCAGCCTTGGATGTAAAGGGTTAGTGAAGGATCCAGTTCATTGATTTATTTTAGCTGCAGCTGATCCAGAATAAAGAGAAGCTCGTGCTGTTGTGGCCACTTCTCAGAGACAGTCACTCAAGTAACTGTTGGAATAACAGAAAGCCCCTACTCTTTTTCATGAGATGTTGCCTTGGGGGAGTCGAGGGAAACTCAGCTCAAGCTGCTGCTTGGGTTTCAGTTCTGGCTTAGGGTTACGGTTGGAAACTCTCCCATGACAGATACACTGTCTGCTCGTACAGCTACTAACTACTGGCTGGAGACCTGGGATCAACAGAGCAGCATCTTAACCATGAATGTATTAATAGTAAATTGAAAGTAATTAGTTGAGTCTGTGAATGGAAAGTGTTTTATATTAAAGTTACTGCTGCGTTTCCTGTTTCACTCATCTCTGTTGGTTTGCTCCTCTCATTAACTACATGTCTTGTCTATTTATATCCATTCTATTTATTGTGTTATTTAGTTTGGACTGTCTCAGCTCATTTCAGCTCATTCTTTGTCCTGGTCTCCTTACTCTGGCGTCCTGCATAACAACTTTTACATCATCAAGCCAAATTTAATCCAAAGTGTTATTTCAGTACACGCTGCTACATGGTCAATGAACTGTATCCATATCTAATTTCCATTTGCATATCATGCACAAACTAATCTGGTCCCACAGGAGGCAGAATGTTTCAGTTATCAAGAGTGGCAGCTTCTCAGAGACAGAAGGTGAGTTTCTAGTTGATCATTTCAACTGTCTGCATGTGAACTTGATTCTATCGTCTTTATTTAGTGTCATATCATTGATGTTTGAATTCATTCATCTGGATCATGTTGTGGTTTGTGTAGGATGCTGCTACGATGGATAAATGGTGGCTCTCTGTCTTCACTGCTCTGGTTTTCCAAACTCTTCTCTCCTGCTCAGGTAACTAAACAGAGTCATAGATGAACCAGGTGTGTTTAGATAGAAATGTTCTGTTTTATTCTCATTTATATCACCTCTGATGTTTATGGAACAAAAACTGTTGAACACGACACATAGAACAGAAGCTAGAGATCATTTATCTCTAGCTGGTGTCCTCTGACGTCTAACATGTAATATGATGGTTTACAGTAGAATAAATTCTCACCAGACAACATGAAAATAAATCAGTAAATTATGACATGTAGAATTTAATGTTGGCTGTAAAGGTCTGTCCAGCTGGAGGCTGGACCAAAAAGCAAGAGACTAAATCACTGTGTGTCACAGCCAGAGGTGGACAGAGTACACACCTTCACTACTTGAGTAAAAGTACAGATACTCCTTGTTAAATATTACTCCAATACAAGTAAAAGTAGCCTAGTCAAAAATGTACTTAAGTTAAGTACTAAAGTAGTAAAAGTAGTAAAAGTATTTAAAAAGTATTTCAGGAAATACAGGAAAGGGACGTAGCTTTTTTGTCATTATACAGTCCACTCTATAATCCACAGCCTCTCTCTCTCTCTACAAGCTCATACAAATACGTTTAAAATGTTCATCAGCATTTTAACAAACATTAAGCTAGCTAACGTCAGTAGCTACTTTACATTACGCTAACTAACGTCAGTAGCTACTTTACATTAAGCTAGCTAATGTCAGTAGCTACGTTACATTAAGCTAGCTAACGTCAGTAGCTACTTTACATTAAGCTAACTAACGTCAGTAGCTACTTTACATACCGCGACGTACTTTTTCAGGTTGGAAGACGAGTTCTTGTAGGCCGTGATATCATTTGTTCGCGGTAAGCTCAACGGACATTTAAACTGAAACGAGTCAGTTTTTGTGGCAAAAATCTCAAACATGGGTTTGAGGTAAGGCCCTGGGAACCAGAAACAGTTTCTCAGAATTTTTAAAAAAATAAAATAAAAAAAAAGATCAGCTGACGTAAGCTCAAATGTAGTAACGAGAGCATCAACAGAAATGTATGGAGTAAAAAGTACAATATTTGTCCTTCAAATGTAGTGGAGTAAAAGTAAAAGTATCCCCCAAAAATAATATTAATGTAAAGTACAGATACTCAAAAGCTGTACTTAAGTACAGTACTCAAGTAAATATACTTTGTGACTGTCCACCACTGGTCACAGCAAACAAGGTTGAGTTTATATACCAAAACTCAGCAGAGAAGTAAACCTAAGACCAAAAAAAACAAAAATGCAAAAGGGAAAACCTAAGGCGCTGGAAACAGCAGCTGAGGGGGTAAGAAATAAAAAACAAAACACAAAACAGCTGCAAGGCCAGGAAACGGTCCCTCTCAGGGAGGAACTGAAAGAAGCCATTTTACTTTACATTCTACATGTAATTCAAATACTGTAAATGGTCTAGTTCCTATATAGAGCTTTCCAAACACAGTGACACATGTTGCCAAGCACTAGGAGCAACTGGGGGTTCAGTGTCTTGCTCAAAGACCCTTCAGGGATTAAACCATCAACCCTCGAATTCTTTGACGACCTGCTCTACCCACTGAGCCACAGCTGACACAATGTACAATTTAACATTTCCAGAGTTATTACAAAGTTATAAGTCACATGTTTCTCCTTGTAGGACAACCAGATCTGATTTGTTCCCGTGGACCAATCACAGTCCTGCCTGGTGATGATGTCATTCTACCATGTCGTCTTGAACCTTCCATCAGAGCCGATTCAATGACAATCATGTGGATCAAACCTGGTCTGGAACCAAAATACGTCCATTACCATCAAGATGGACGACTCATCTACCAGAGTCAAAATCCATCTTATTATTACCGCACACGACTGTTTGTAGATGAACTGAAGAATGGAAACGTCTCCATGAAGATAATGAAGGTGATACTGTCTGATGGAGGAGGATACATCTGTATCATTCCATCAATAGAGAAGGATGCTTCCATCCAACTCATTGTTGGTGAGTCAGACAATGTGACGTTTCAAAAGATGGAAGTTGGAGGGAATTAGTTCAAGTTGCTAAAACAAAGCTAAACTGAGCGATACTGCTATAGAGGCCATTCTACAGTGCTAGTTTTAAATGAAATGTTATAAAAAGACATTCAAAATGAATGATGGTGGAAATCGGCTGATTTTTTTCTTAGGTTCTGTCTCCTCACCTGTTGTCAGCATCACCAATTCCACCTCCATCAGAGGAGGAGTGGTGTTACAGTGTGAGTCTGCAGGCTGGTATCCAGAGCCTGAGGTGTTGTGGCTGGACGCTGAGGGAAACCTGCTCTCTGCTGGACCTCCAGAGACAGTCAGAGGTCCTGATGACCTCTATACTGTCAGCAGCAGAGTGACTGTGGACAAGAGACACAACAACAACTTCACCTGTAGAGTCCAACAGAAGGACATCAAGCAGACCAGAGAGGCTCACATACATGTTCCAGGTAGAACATGATTTTATGATGACACCGGTTTAGATGAAGACATTCGATAATACATTGATAATGACTCATTCTGTGTTTTATCATTTCAGATGAATTCTTTAAGACACCATCAAGTTCCAGTTTACCTACTTCTGACATCATTGCTATAGTTACTGGCATTGTGATTTCCATCCTTTTTTTCATCATTGTCTCATTCATGTTCATAAGGAAACCAAACCAAAGTACGTCACAGATTTTCACTCCACTGTCTCCATGTTATTAAATCTCTATTAACTTGTTCTGATCTTTTAACTGTGAAGCTTTTACAGTTTTATTATTACACTGTTTCTGTTCCACAGAGAAAAAGAAAAACCAAGGGTCAATAAAGAAGAACCAGTCCAACTCTACCGACCATGACGTCCTGCCTCTCAACAATAGAGGACGGAACAGCCTGGACACTATGCAAAAGTGAAATCTGCTTTTCAGAGGATTGAGAGAGAACTTGATGAGTTCTCTTGATGGAACCTGGACAGCACCTGGACTCCCCAGATCATATGCCAGGGTCCTGTTTGTGGATTTCAGCTCGGGACAAACTCTCCCAGCTGACCGTGCCTGACTCCCTCTGCAGGTGGATCACAGACTTCCTGTCTGACAGGAGGCAGCATGTGAGGCTGGGAAAACACATCTCAGACTCCCGTACCATCAGCACTGGTTCCCCTCAAGGCTGTGTCCTTTCTCCTCTGCTCTTCTCCCTGTACACAAACAGCTGCACCTTCAGTCACGAGTCTGTCAAGCTCCTGAAGTTTGCGGATGACACCACTTTCATCGGGCTCATCTCAGGTGGAGATGAGAGCGCCTACAGACTGGAGATTGACCGCTTGGTGACTTGGTGTAGCCGCCACAATCTGGAGCTGAACGCCTCCAAAACAGTGGAGATAATCATGGATTACAGGAAGAACACAGCCCCACTCCTCCCCATCATCCTGTCCGACTCTACAGTCAACACTGTGGAGTCCTTCCGTTTCCTGGGCACCATCATCTCCCAGGACCTCAAATGGGAGCTAAACATCAGCACCCTGATCAAAAAAGCACAGCAGAGGATGTACTTCCTGCGGCAGCTGAAGAAATTCAACCTGCCAAAGACAATGATGGTTCACTTCTACACTGCCATCATTGAGTCCATCCTCACCAGCTCCATCACCACCTGGTATGCTGCAGCTCTGCTAAGGACAAGAGCAGACTGCAGCGTGTCATTGTCTCTGCAGAGAAGGTGATTGGCTGCAGTCTGCAGTCTCTCGATGAGCTGTACGCTTCCAGGACTGTCGCTGATCCCTCTCACCCTGGACATGGACTATTTAACAGACTCCCCTCTGGCAGACGGCTGCAATCCATCGAGTGTAGGACCACTCGCATGGCTAACAGTTTTTTTCCCATCCGCAGTCGGTCTGTTGAAGAATACCAGAGGCACCAGAGGTAAAACTGAAATAGATTTCCTGCATCACTTGTGTAAGGAACAGAAAGAAACTCAAAGACTGAACAACGAGTAATCTATAAAAAACCATGGTCTGTACTTGTGTCTTTCAGAGTTACACTCTGACAGACACAAGGAGACACAGACTGCAAAGAGCAGGAAATCACTTTTTATTTACCTTTGGAACATTTTTCAGTCCTAGTGTTTGTATCTGATCAAATGTCATTCAAACTGTATTCAAAAGCTTGTCTTTAATACTTCACAGTACAGACAGGGGGCAGCATTGTGCAGTTATTTCTACTCTCTATTCACTGAAAATCTTTATGTTGATTATTATTTAGTTTAAAGTGAATTTTTGATAAAAATGTTCTTAAACAATTTTGTTTTTTTTACTTTCAGGGTCATTCCAACTAGGTTCAAGAGCTTGTCTTTAATACTGTTGCACTTATTTCTACTTTTTATAAACTGAAAGTCAGGATGTTTTAACTCAAATAAATGAAAACCTGTGATTTCATGCGTCGCCTCAGTTACTGCTTTTGGTTACAACTTTGTGAATTTTCACTTTCCAGTTTGCTTCTAATTCATTGTCAAACATTACACAACTATGGAGAAATACCCTGTAGACTCTGTCATGACAGAGATGCTGTTAAAAAACACACATACCAAAGTGACCAAATGTTCATAGAAACCAAACTCAGGTCTCGTTCACTCAGGTGAGTAATAGTAGCTGTCTTGAGGACGTTCATTTTCTTTTAGTCCAATCCAAAGGTTAGTTTGATTTACAGACTGAGGCCTATGAGTTAGTTAAACTCTCTTGAGGCTCTGAGGCCTTTCATGAACACCAGGTATTAGATCTCTGGTCTTAAAAGTTTAGACTCGACAAGTTTGATTCTGAAAGAGTCTGTGGATTGTTGGACTTTAGAGGGTGAGGGTTAAAGGACAAAGGACAATCATTCAGCATTTGGGCTGTATTTGGTCTCATGGTACTTTGACTTGGAGCAGTACTTGGGCAGCGACTGAAGTGAAGATGAGAACACATATTGCGACTGTATACAGGACACCATGTAAATGGACACCATCATCTGTTTATGGGCCTGTAGCGCCTCCCAGAGGACAAAGGTCAAACAGGTGGACAGGGTGAGAAGAGTCCTTAATGTTTTTTGGGGGTGTTATATTGAGACAGTTTGTTAACATGTTCTCTTTTGGTGTTTATTACTCAAGTTTTTCTTCAGGACTTTGAGGAAGTACAGACCCAGTACAACCCTTTCCAGTCTCAATAAGTGAAGATGGGAGGCAAAAATGTCATTTGTGAAGGTCCACGCCGTCAAAATGTTTCGCAAACGAGTTCATCCCCACGTCATCATCTGCAAATTTTATGATGGAGTTGGAGGTATGGATGTGTGTCCAGTCATCCCACGTGATTGTCAAGAAGGTTTGCGGGATAATGGGGGTAGGACCTAAATGCAAGGCAGAGTGGGCTATATGAGACAGGTATACATGAGACAAGTAACACGTATACAGACAGGTACAACGTGACAGAGGACAAAGAGGAAGGCAGGGCTATAATTACACACAGGGGACAGAGGAGTGACGAGACACGGGTGAAACAAATCAGTACGGATGAATCAAGGAGGAAAACACAGGGAGTAACACAAGACAGGAAACCAAGAACTTAACAAAATAAAACAGGAAACAGAAACCCAGGAAAACAAAACCATGATAGTGAGGGAGCCAAGCTTGACAGACTGACGGCTGTTTGTGAGGAAGCTAACATTTTCTGTAAACGTCCAGGAAACATTACTCTTTCTAAATGATCTAAACAAGGATAAACATGTTATAGAAAAGCTTATGAATGAGCATATAAACCTGTTGGTTAGCTGATCTCTCATTAACGTCCCCTGTGTCCTGTTTCCCTTGTGTCGTGTGAATTTATATCCATTATATTTGTTGTGTTACGTAGCTTGAACTCTCTCTCTTTTGATGCAGTTGTCATTCCTCTTGTGTCCTGCATTTGAATAGTTCCCTTTTTTTAACATTGTTTCCCAAAGGTCATTTCAATGCACTCTGCTACAGGTACAGGAACTACCAAACTCCCCTTAATTGATTTGCATCAGGCAATTTGCATATGTGGCGCAGAGCAGTGGCTCAGAATGATCCAGGTCTCTGGTGCAGCAGCTTGTCACAGACAGAAGGTGAGTGTCTGAACCGTTTCTAGTTGATCATTTCAACTGTCTGCATGTGAACTTGATTCTATCGTCTTTATTTAGTGTCATATCATTGATGTTTGAATTCATTCATCTGGGTCATGTTGTGGTTTGTGTAGGATGCTGCTAGGATCTAAAGTGGGATGGATACATGGTGGCTCTGTGTCTTCACTGCTTCGGTTCTCCAAACACGTCACTCCTGCACAGGTATAGTTAAACCGGTGTGTTTAGATAGAAATATTAGATTTTACACAGACATACTAATATGAAGTGAAAGAGGAGTTGACGTCGACTGGATCTGAATACATATTGTAGCGTTTCACACAAAGGAATCTACGGAAGCTTTTCTGCAAGGTAACTGAAACTTGAACTCAAGCTGCTGTTGGCCGTAGACCGCATCATAAACACTATCAGTCTGACACTTTGAATATGCAGCTCTCAGCTCTACCATAACTACTGTCTCCCACATGATGCATTCACTGACATCTAGGACAAAAAACACACTCTACAACCACAGCAATGTTAACAAATAGAACACAATAGAACTGAACATAAACACATGTGTGTCTCCCTGCCTAAAGTATCGTGGCACAGCAGTAAATTCGTCGAGTCGGTACAACTCCTACGACAGATGCTCAACAACAGTTGTCTGTACCTTTTTGTCCTATATCAGCAGGCCTCATCATTATGAAATGATGTTTTCTAATATAAACTATTGGTGTAAAGCTTAAACAGTTTTATATCTATGATTTAAATCATTTACAATTTGACATTTCCAAACTTCAAAGTCACGTGCTTCTCCTTGTAGGACAACCAGATCTGATTTGTCACTCAGACACGCGTACATGTGTTATAGCACACACAGACGAAAAGACAGTGATAAAATAAATGCACAAATAATTTCTGCACAGACAAATGGTAGCTTCAGTGAAGTTAATAAGCAATAAACAATGTCAATTAAAGAAAGAAACACATACGCATACAAAATGTACCTTTTGCATTAATATGGGTCTAACAATAATGCTTCAAAGCCCATTTAATGGTTCTTCTTGCTCATATCACCAGGTTCTGTCTCCTCACCTGTTGTCAACATCACCAAGTCCACCTCAGACAGAGGAGGAGTGGTGTTACGCTGTGAATCCAGAGGCTGGTATCCAGAGCCTGAGGTGTTGTGGCTGGACGCTGAGGGAAACCTGCTCCCTGCTGGACCTCCAGAGACAGTCAGAGGTCCTGATGACCTCTATACTGTCAGCAGCAGAGTGACTGTGGACAAGAGACACAACAACAGCTTCACCTGTAGAGTCCAACAGAACAACATCAACCAGACCAGAGAGGCTCACATACATGTTCCAGGTAGAACATGGTTCATTATGACTTCAGTTTAGAAGTAGACCTTTATTATGAAACTGACTCTGTCTTATTTTGTGTTTTATAATTTCAGATGAATTCTTTAAGACGCCATCAAATTCCATGTCATCCACTTTTGTCATGGTTGGTGTCATTATTTGCCTCGTGATTGCTCTCAATGTTGCCTTAGTCATGTGTAAACGGAGACCAAACCAAGGTATGTCGTACGCTTTCACTCACTATCTCCATGTTATTAAATCACATGTTAACACATATATATTATCAAAAACAAGGGTCGATAAACAACAACCACTCCACCTCTACCAACCATGACGTCCTGCCTCTCAATGACAGAGGACGAAGGAACCTGGACACAACAGGTAAAACTCAAACGCATTCCCTGGGTTACTTGTGTAAGAAAGACTAAATCTGGAGAAACAAGGACGTCAGAAACATCCTGTATTATGAAAATAATATATATGTAAAAATCAAGTCTTGTATCTGTGTCTGTTTGCTTCTACTACAATGTAATCTGTTTGACATGTTGATGTCTTTATTACAGAAGATGAGGAAGAAGAAGAAAGTTAATGCCAGCTGTTGATGTCAGGTGACACTGAACAGCTCTGGAGCTGTTGTGGCCTCAGGATAAAATGTTGGATCTATTGTTGGGTCTAGATTAACATGGATCATTTAAACTGAAGAAGCAGAAAATCACTTTTTTTTTTTTTTATCTTTGGACATGTATCAGTCCCAGTGTTTGTATCTGATCAAATGTCATTCAAACTGTATTCAAGAGCTTGTCTTTAATACTTCACAGTACAGACAGGGGGCAGCATTATGCACTTATTTCTACTCTTTATTCACGGAAAATCTCTATGTTGATTATTATTTGGTTTAAAGTGAATTTTCTATAGAAATGTTCTTAAAAGCAAAAGAAAAGATGAAAACATGCTTTATTTTTGTAAAAATTTAATGTATGATGTAAGAATTAAAATTCTTCTGACTTCTTTTCACAAGTTTCACAAGTTACTAACTCACTGTCAAACATAACACAACCATGTGATCTATCATGAGAGAGAGGCTGTTAAAACACACACGTAGTAAAATGATCAAATGTCTTCAGACGAAACCAAACACCGTGTCCTTCTCTCAGGTGAATCCTCTCTCAGTGATCTGTGACAAAAAAGAGGGAAACTGTTTTTTGTTAAAGCGGAACACAACCAGACTGACTTCAGAACCAGCATTAACTTGTATTAACAATCTGAGATACAGTAGCTCGTCTGTTGCCTTCTAGGATCAGTTTTGAGGAGAAAATGTTCCCACACCCACTGTCAGGAGTCATGATAACCAGATAGTGTCCTCTTTGCGTCTCGGTAGTAATAATTTTACGGCTGATTAGTCTAATAAAAGGTCAATGTTTTGGTCACGTCACATTACACTTACAGTTTTTAGTTATAAATATGAAACAGTTTGTTGATTTGTTGCCAAAATCAAATCATGTTGTGTGATGTCGTGGTTGCATTTTAATCAGTTCATCCTTGTGATCAGTGCTGGCTTCGACTAAAAGCTGACCTGGTCAACCAGTAAATAAAAAGGGAGGCTAACTAGACACTGTCACACAATTTGGTTCCTAGTACCCAAGTGGTAGTATCAACGTAGTAACCACTAGATGTCGACATTGACTAGCTCAGCAGCCTTAGACCTAATGACAACTACTCAATAAACTCCTAATCAATACTTTAAGCTCACTCACATAACTCACTATTGGAATTACAGAGGGCCATGATGATGATGGATGATTTGTGCAGCCAAACTGAAACTGACTGAAAAAATCGATGCTGATTGGACACTGAGTGTGAGGACGCTGGGGTAGCCTGGAGGTCAGACCAACTCACCCTCGTATAAATATTTTGAGGTTGAAAATCGTTCTGGACTGTCTTTAGGGAACTGATTCTACTTCAGCAAAGATCTTCTGGGCTACTCAGATTGTTTAGGGGTGGGGCTTAAAGTGATGACGGACAGAAGAGTAACAACTAAGACGTCTGAGAACAGTTTAGACTCCACTATCACGTCTGTTGTAACAGACACTGACAGCGAATTAACTTTAAAGAATGAACAATAAAGAGTGATTAAGGCCTTTGTTGAGAATGCTTAATGACACATACTTGGTTGTAGGACTAACTGCATGAAATGGAGAGTTGGAGCCGTAGCAGTGTTTGCCTACTGGAAGCTGGCCAAACACTGTGGATGAATGTAGCAGATAAAATCTTTCTTCCTTGTTTTCATGATGCGTTGCCCAGTTGCCCCATGGGAGAAATCCCCCATGCTGGAATTTCAAGTTGCAATCCAGGGTTGAAATCCAGAATCACCTTTTGGTGTATTTCAACATCAGGCATCTCAGATTTTAGACAAATCAGACCAAAACTGTAACTGTATCCTCCGACAGATACACTATCCACTGAACTGACCTACTAAGCTCAGCTACTAAGACACAAGTTCTTGTCATTGTCAGCTGTGCACGTCAGCTAAACCACTAGTAAACCCTTCACATTCTTGTTTGGTGAAAAATATGTGGCTGAGAAATTCTCACAATGCTTTAAATAAATAGCGTCAGAAACCATTTTACAGAGGAGACACCTACAAAGAATGATCTGTGCAAAATGTGAGGTGGCAGTTCTGAAATAGAGACAGAAACAGTAGTTGATATTAGTAACACAGGCTGATTGTATGTGCTGCACCACAGAAGATGCTGAGACTAAAGTTACTCACCTCCTCCCTCTCTGCGTGGGTTTCAGTCGAGACTGAGGCTCACGTCTGAAGCAGTTTCTCACAGCCCCCAAAATAACGACGACTCAAGACAGTGCTTGTTTGTTAGAGTTCAGTATCTCACCTGTTTTCTTTCAGCGTATGGTTACTGTGTTATAAGTTGACTTTAATGTTTGTTCAGTGTATGGTACTGCTACTGGATGCTTGAATATCTATCTATCTGTCTATCTATCTTCTTCTCCTTCTTTGTTTGGTCTTTCATGGGGATAGCATACAGGTCCTTGTTGGAATCCATCTCTAGTGACAAAATGGAAAATCAACTGAGTGGAAATCAAATTTGAAAATATTCACTAATTTTAACTGGGAAGAGGTCTATTTTTTTTTCTTCAGCAAAAAAAAAATCTTCCCAACCACTAAAAATGATCAAAACACATGAATAGCTTCATACTAAATATTCATTATATATTACTACAAGACTGATTTGTAATATACTTTGTATTTTGTAACCTATTTCTGTTTTTGTCTGTAAAATGTCTGTACTTGCACGTTTAGCCGCTCACCTGTGCCTTAAATTCCACCCCGGGGACAAATAACATTTTCTGAATCTGAATTTCCTAGGACTGCGCTCTTCTGGACTAAGGCTTCTGATCCACTCCCCCAGTTTGGGCGTCACTGCCCCGAGTGCTCCTACTACTACGGGGATCACGCTCGCCTTCACCTTCCACATCTACTCCAGCTGTTCTTTCAACCCTTGGTGCTTTTCAACTTTCTGCAGCCCATTGGGACATGGATACTTCTATTCCATACTGGGTACAGATGTTCCTGTACACTATTCCAGCCACTTGGTTGTGTCTCTCCATGTACGCTGACCCGACCAGCATGTTACACCCTGCTTTATATATATCCTGCTCAGTAAACTACATGCCAAGTAGGGGTAGCAGGTAAGAAGGTTACGACCTAGATGGAGGACTTAGAGGACTGAGGCAGGAGTAGGCAAAAAGGTATTTAATGACACAAAAAGAAACACAAAACCTGCAGAGCTGCAGATGTAGTAGGATATCCAAAAAACAAAAATCAAAACACTATGAAAACTAGAACAAGACATGAAAAACTCTGGCATGTAAGACACGAACACAGCATAGAAAACAGTATGACACGACAAGGAACAAAGGCGAAGGTAGACAGATAGATATTCAAGCATCCAGTAGCAATAACAGGAAATCAAGAACTTAACAAAATAAAACAGGAAACAGAAAAAAGAAAAACTATACATGAAACCATGACTATAAAAATCCAAGAATTTAACAAAATACAATAATAAGAAACCCAGGAAAACTAACCAATCCATAACCTACATACATTTTCACTCTCATTGTTGTCATTCCCCCATAATTTATAGTGGACGACTGAACTTCACACCTCTCTGTCGAAATTCATGTTCTCGTAATCAGGATGAGGTTAACTGATGATGAGAGAAGAAACGGTGAGATTAAAAGAGCTTAATTCTTTAAATCTTCTTTCATGTTTCATGTCAAACTTCTACAGTAAATAACTTATTTTTAACAATTACAACAATAACACCTTTTTAAAAACAACATTATAAACATTTCATCACCTCTATCATATCTAGAGTGCCATTCTGTTCAGCCTTGGAGCTCACAGTTTTCTTCTTCCTGGATTGAAAACCATCAAAAACAAACTCAGTATTTAAGAAAATCAAATTTATGTTTCATAAACTTAAAGAAAATCTACTATTCTTTTACCTCATCCACAGAATCAAGATGGACAGTGGAATAAACATCAGCACAACCAGAGTCAACCTGATGACATTCATCGGATAAGATAAAGAGGGACGCTCTGAAGCATCTGGAGGACAATGGAGACAAGTCTTTAAATAACTGGGTTATTTTACTCCCTGTAACGTAACGTATTAATTCTCAATGGGTTAAACTGTCTATGGCTTTGTTAGTTATTCTTAGGGCCATGGTAAAGCAAGACGATGGTCGGCCCATCAGTTAGTCAGTGACACGAGTTTTTGGTTTGTGCCCTGTAGAGTTGTTCCAAGTTGGATGTTTATCAACTGTCAGGAGTAAGTCGTTCAGAGAGATCACTCTTATTGGCTGAACAACATCATTTGACAGAACCAGCAAGTGATGACAACAAACAAAACAACAAAGCTCAAAGATCAACAGAAGACTTCTTATCCTCCGTCTTCTTTATCTGAACATTCAAATCCAGATATATTTTCACATCGAGGAGATACCTGCTCTTTACGATGGTTTGTAGCTCTCCCTAGCTTCCTAGCCACTGAGCTAATAGCTTCATCTTTACGGCTACCTGTGTCCTCTGTTTGTGGTGGGTTTCAGTTCTACTTTTCTTCCAGACGCATGGTCCCTAACATGGCCTCAATGCCAAAATGAACATGCTGATGTTAGCTTCAGTAGTTTGGTACTGCTTTTGTGTGACTTTGCTGCGTGATCACGTTAGTTTGGATTCAGGTTAAAATATCAAAAACGTTTAACCTGCAACTCCTACGTCTTATAAGATAGAAGAGCTCTTTTTGTCAAAGGAGTTTGTTGGTTTTGAAGAAGTGTACCACCTTCAGGTGTACCACCTTCAGATATTAGAAGAAAAGGCTGTTTGACTGTAATGTAAAGCTCTGATAATATTCTAAATATAGCCTGCATTTAAACCGATGTCAGTTACTTAAAGTGGTTATAATACATTTCCCCCCAAACCCATCCATAGGATAGACTTCCACGGTCATTTACTGTAGTACCTCATACAACCTCAGATCAAAGGAATCCAATCACTGACTTTCTGAAATCAGATGCACAATCTCACGTCTTAAGTTTGTCTTTATCAATAATACAATTAAACCTTTTCATTTCTCTTACCTGTTCTATGTACACCCTCACTGTCTTTCAGGGAGTCTTCATTCTTCAAGATGTCGGCTGCAATTTAAAAAGTTTGAGTTCAGTAAATTGCAGCATTTTGTTAAACCACAACAAATGAGGTGACCTCACCTTCATTAACAGGATCAACAGGACTCTTCAGGGTCACACTGCCACCTGGAAGGGATATTAGATATTTACTACTACTATTTAAACTAGCGTTGTAGATGCTTAGTGACTTTCTGATGCATCAAGCAAATGGTCAGCCATGAACAGGCATCAGAAAGTCACTGAGCATGACAGTGTTGGGGAGACAATTTTTAAAAACCTCTGAGTGATCAGTTTATCATTTAAAGTGTAGTAAGCAACTACAACAATCTAGTCCTAAGCTAACAAGTTTTTATTGAGATCAAGGTGTTGGGAAATACAAAGATGTTGAAAAAGTCTGTCTTTACACACAGTCAATAACTGAAAACATCTATAAACACAATAAGAAAAGATTCATGTCTACTCCTGTTTTGTTTTTACCTCTGACAGACATCCAGCTTTCTGGTGATGTCTCATCTCTGGACATCTTACACTTGTAGAATCCCTCATTAGATTTTAAAACTTTGTCCATGGTCAGTTCTCCTGTAGACTTTGTCCCAATGAGGACGCCATCTTTATAGAAATCAGTGATGAGGTCAGAGGAGTTTGTCTTTCTTCTACAGCCCAGAGTCACAGATTGTCCCTCCACCACAGGACGGACAGGACTCTCCAGGATCACAGGACCAGCTAAAGGACACAAGGACATTTGGTCATTTTGGGTTCATGGTTGAGTTGTGAACTCTTCTGACTGTAAACATACCGGTGACGTTGATGGTGACAGTGTTGCTTCTCTCTCGTCCACTTTCACACCAGTACTGTCCACTGTCCGACACAAAGGTGTAGTAAATAAGGCACGTCTTTGTAACGTTAGAACATTCTTTAAGGAACATCTTGTCGTTCTCCACTCTCCATCCAGCAGAGGCATTAAACCCTTCACAGGTGAAAGAGACTGACTCGTATTCAAAGAGCTGCAGTCTGGACGGAACGATGCGAAAACGTCCATCTGAGACAGAAACAGGATTGAGAACTTAGACGTGCTGTGATGTCATTAAATAAAACACCAGAAGAACGTGTTCTCTGCTTGGTTGAAACCATTAGCATATGGCATCCTTTAGTATATGACTGTGATATTACAGATGTCATCACTTTTTTGACTTGAAAACAGTTTTTTGGTAAAAATTTCAACCTTTCAAAGGATAACATCAAAAATGAGATTCCCAATACATATTAGAGAACCTTTAAATGGTGTCATCGTTGACATGTTGTCTACGTATACGGCAGCCTCTTGTGGTGTTCACAACCTCGTAAGTGGACTCGTCTTTAAGTCCCACGTTAATGAGCTACAATGTGTTTGCTGATGTTTCCAGAAACGGTGGAGGAATTTAGTCACACAGGGTTTTATTGCGCTGCATTGTCTTACCACTTGAAATTTGCAACACCTTCTATTACGGCTACTTTAGAATCACCAATGAACATAACCAGCATGTCTTTGGATGTTGTGAGGATGTTACCAGAACAATGAAGAGAAATAATACACTGGTGAGATCACAGTGATCAGTTATTTGACTGGATCAAAGTTTAGTAATTTTTTTGTTTTGGTGACACAGACAAAAAAAAGAAGACTTAATTTTAGACTCTCGTCATTGACTCCCATTAAAATCTAGAAGAGAATTGAAACTCTACTGTTGTTTCAATCTTAGGTGCTGGCTCAAGACACTTTTTAATAGCCTTAACATTTTGTTGGAAAAAACAATAGACAGCACACTTTATGGTTGGTCTCTAGTCATTGTTTCGAAGAGGCACGCCATAGAGCTCTCCTTTTCTATGGCCAACGCAGGACATGGAGACATGGTGTTGATACCTGGACCATCTCGAAAGGCGTATTCCAAAGTGAATCAAATGCATGAGACATGATGCTCAGACTCAGAGTTGCTGTCTTATCAGGCTTGGAGCTTTTCAAAAAATCCACAAATCTAAAACAAGAAAAACATTTTCTAATCACTGTAACGTCTTTCGAGCAGCGACTATTGTGGAATAGAGCGGTGTTACGGCCTGTGGTCCGATTTCTTTAAAGAGAGTGTGTGTGTGTGTTGCTGTGGTGCTGTTCCCTCTCTCTCCCTCTCTCCAGGTGTGTGCATGCCACTCAATCAGTGGCTGGAGTTTAAAAGGGGAAGAGAACAGCACTCTGGTGGGTTGCGACACACTTTCAGTGGAGCAGTGCGGCATGACTGTGGTGGTGAGGCTACTCTTGTTTTGGCTGCTCATGTTTTTCAATCACCGTTCAGTGGAAAGGTGTGTGTGTGTGGTGCTGCTAAAGTGTTAGCATTGTGTTTTGGTTTGTTTGTTGCATCCTGGTTCCTGTGGAAGGCCGGCGTTTTCAGTTTGCCCAGCCGTGCAGTTCCTTGTGCAGGCCAGCTACTTTGATTTGCCCTGTTTTTGTTATTTTTCTAATAAACACTTTGTCTTTCTTTGCCCATCAAACAGTCTCTCTGTCTTATCTTTCCGTGATCAGTCCTGGGAACATTAACTTTTGTTACTCCCCTCATCCCCTATAGGCCGGGGACGTAACAAGCGGTAATACGATCAGCTGATTGATCTTCATCCACTCTGTCACCAGCACTGCTTTTCTTCCCATGCACTTCAAAACTTACTCAGTAAAACCATTTACCGGAGCTGTCACATTTGGTCTCCCTTATTATCTTGATAACTTTTCTGATTTCTTCTCCCTCATGGAGGTTGACGGATTGCTCCTCCTTTAAACGGACTTCTCTCTTTGTTTAACAGGACAAAAGATGGAAAGGCTTTGCCTCTCAAGCATCTGACCACCAAGCTGTTCAATACTCCCCAGTGATTTGAAGTGATGACAGTTTTTGGTGTGTTAGGACCGAAGGTCTGTCCCGGATAAAAATGATACACACACAGTTCAGTGATGTGGTCGCTGAAAGTTTCCAAGCTTCCAGGAGCGAACCCATTGCTAGCTGTTGAAATCTGCTAGCAACCATCAATTTTCTCTGCGCCTTTCATCCTGGTGCTTAATGAATAACGCTCACAAGCGTCTCACTAATGATAGTGGAGGTGTAAGCTCTCTTGATCATTTTATCTTTAAAATCTGGTCTGCTCAATTAATGATGCTCTATCAGTCATAGACTGAAACTATCTTTAGGACTCGTTAGCTTTTCACAGCACTGAAAGCATGACATCACATGAGCGGATAGAAACATGTCCGGACATGTGACGAAGTCTATTAATCATGTCCCGGCATGTCCAGACAAGGCTGCATTAATGTGGGAGCACCTGTGTGCATGTGTTTCTGAGTGTGTGTGTGGCAGAGGGGCACTCACATGTGGATCGAGTCAGTCGCAGCACGATCAAAATACTGATACACACAACAGAGTTTCACCTTTCACTGCATAAATAATCCCCATTTACGATCATCAACTAGATCGAAACTCCACTCCATCCCCCCTCCCCTTGACCTGGGCCATTAGGGTCATATATCAAACTTTGACAGAAGGTATATACTTATTTTTTTTGTCTCCTCACATGAACCTCTCAGTTTAACTTGCCATTGAAATGACCAGACTTTCTGAAATCAGATGCACACTATCACACTTCTTCTTTTGTTGTTGTACAATTAAATCTTTCATCTCTCTTACCTGTTTTATGTGGAGGTTGCGTGTTTGAACCCTCACTGTCTTTCAGGGAGTCTTTATTCTTCAAGCTGTTGGCTGCAATTTAAAAAGAGTGAATTCAGTAAATTGCAGCATTTCATTAAACCACAACAAATGAGGTGACCTCACCTTCATTCCCAGGATCAACAGGACTCTCCGGGGTCACACTGTCAACTGGAAGGGATATTAAATCTTTACTACACAAGCCACCTTTCTAGGGGTATAACAGTATACCCAACTCACAGTTCGGTACGTAACTCGGTGTGGTGCTCACGGTTTGGAAAGGTTCGGTACAATGGGAAAAAAGCAACACAATGTCACACATGTATAGACTAGCTTGTTTCATTTATTTTTAACAGACACCAATTAACTGAACACATAAAAAATCTCTTTTGTTGTTGCTACAAGCTTGTCTTCTTTATCTTCCATACCACCATGCATGTTCAACTCAACACTAATAACCAATAATACAATTAAACCTTTCATTTCTCTTACCTGTTGTATGTGGAGGTTGTGTCTTTGAACCCTCACTGTCTTTCAGGGAGTCTTTATTCTTCAAGATGACAGCTGCGATTTAAAAAGTGTGAATTCAGTAAATTGCAGCATTTCATTAAAACTACAACAAATGAGGTGACCTCACCTTCATTCCCAGGATCAACAGGACTCTCCGGAGTCACACTGCCATCTGGAAGGGATATTAGATATTTACTGCACAAGGCTAGGACCAAGTTATAGATGCTCAGTGACTTGTTGATGTGTCATGGCCCTAAGACTGTGCCAATCACTCAGCGTTGGTTTAAGACTTTGTAAGACCTTTTTAAAAAATGAGGAAAATCCCAGAAAGACCCAGAAATACTTTCAAAATAACAAAATATATTGTCATTCAACTATCAACTACCCTCTAGATGTGGTTTAACATTCATGTCCTAACTTCCTCCATCCATGTGCCATGCATAGTTTTGTAATGTATTTCAATGGAATTAAATGACTCTGAAACACATCGCTGTAGACGGCTATAGAGCTCCGGGCGTCATGTGACTTTTTTTTGCTGACACTGCCATTGTCATGTCTTCCGTCATGTCTTGTCTTTCGTCTTTTTTGTCTTTTTTCATAGTCATGGTTTAGTTCGGCTTCCTGTTTTATTTTGTTAAGTTCTGGTTATCTATCATGTTCTCCGTCATGTCTTTCGTTTCTGTCTTGGTTTCTGTTCTGTTTCCTGTTTTATTTTGTTAAGTTCCTTGACTTCCTGTTTGTCATGTCTGTGTGTTCCTTTTGATTGGTTAATTGGTGTCACCTGGTCTCGTCTGTTGATTTGCTTCACCTGTGTCTCGTCATCCCTCTGTTCCTCGTGTGTATATATAGCCCTGCCTTCCCTTTGTTCCTTGTTGCATCATACCTTATGTCACTTAATGTCTCATGTCACTTCATGTCTCAGTGTCTGTATGTCTTGTTTTTTGCCTGTTACCATGCCATAGAGTTTTTGCCATGCCAAGTCATAGTTTTGCTTTTTTGGGGGATTTCCTGCCATGTCTGCAGCGCCTTGGTTTTTGTAAGTTCGTTTCTGTTGTTTATTAAAGATCCTGTCGCCTACTCCTGCCTCAGCCTTCGTTTAAGTCCTGCACTTGCGTCCAAAATCCCAAAATCCCAACTTAACAAAGGAACTTAACAAAATAAAACAGGAAACAGAACAGAAACCAAGACAGAAACGAAAGACATGACGGACAACATGACAGATAACCAGAACTTAACAAAATAAAACAGGAAGCCGAACTAAACCATGACTATGAAAAGACAAAAAAGACGAAAGACATGACGGAAGACATGAGAGCCATATTGGCAGGAAAACAGGAAAAATATATAGAGCCAATGGTGATTTCAGGACGTCAGAATTTACTGCACATTTTAAACACATTGTATGTGAAGACTCTGCTATACATCCTTGAGACTCAAATTCCGCCCCAGCAATGAAGCGGATTATGAGGCATGGTGTCCTAATGCAAAACTTCTTCTTAAAGGCACAAAACAGTCAGACCTGAGATTGTAAAGTATCTGACAACGGAATCTCCCGTTAATGCAAATTTGGAGATCTTGGACTCTGCTTTTGGCACTGTTGAAGATGGAAATGACCTCTTTGCTAAATTCCTTAACACAATGCAAGATAACAGTGAGAAACCCTGAGGCAGCTTCTGAGGCAGTTTGCAAGTGGCTGCAGGGGCAACATTGCAATATCTGAAATACAACTTGAACAAAAGAAACAGAAGCCACTTATCTTTGCAGAACTTCTTCTGTTGTTCTGCACAGCAGAAGATAAGCAACCCCGTCCAAACCAAAATTGTCATCCCATTATCAAAGCATTTATGTGCAGTGTGAAGAAGATGACAACTCATCTCAGCAGACTCTTGATCACAGATCCAAACAAATAGTGGATCTACAGTCCCAGATCACACGCATCACACAGAAAGACATAAATCCGCCCTCAAGCCAGTAATATGAAAATCTTCAGATGACACTCAAACATCTCAGAAGCCACAATTTTACGACCGAGATGTGGAGAAGATGGACATATTAAGCCCCAGTAAGAAAGTGAACCAAACTCCCCTCTAGTAGCCTGAAAAAGGAAGCTGCTCAGAGAAAAGCAGCTAGCATGGGATGTAGAAAATAACGTCTCAGAGCCTGATCATTTCAACTAGAGCCGGTTCCTTTTTGGTTTGGTTTGGTTTGGTTTTTTGCGACAATTAGGGACTGGAATACAGACAAAGTGTCCCAAAGAGAACCAGAGCAGAGCCTACATGTGCTCTCAGACCAAAAAACAGATAGTGACCCTGCCAAAAGCACTGTTTGGAGCTACAAGCACAGCGCAAGTGACCATAGGTGAAAAAGACTGCAGTTGCTTGTTAGATTCAGGCTCTCAAGCAACAACAATCCCCAACTCTTTCTACCTAGAGAACCTGTCTTTCTTACCTATTAATTCATTAAATGACCTGCTGGTCAGGGTGTCCCTTACTTAGGCTATGTTGAAACCACCATCAAGTTCCCAAAGAGCTCACTTGAAGCAGCTCTTGAGGTACCCACACTAGCTTTGGTTGTGCCTGATATGCACTCAACCTTGTCATCTATATTGACAGGCACCAAAGTTCTTGAAGGATCAGCAGATGACGTTAGGGTCACCAAAATCAGCTTCCTTGCCAGATGGCATCCTGGTAATAGATAGCCTAACAAGCCTACCTCCGAAGATGCCATGCTGGTCATTCTCAAGAATGAGTCAGAGCACGATATCACCCTGCATCCAAACGCTGTGGTAGTAGACATACACTCCATCATGAGTGTTCAATCTGTTAAAACCCTTGACTCAGACCCCATTACAGAACTTGTTGTTGCTACAAGTTGTTTGCTGTTTTTTGCCTTTTTTCTCTTCCGTTTTAACTTGCCTGTTCTACTCACTCACAACTCAACCCACTAATAAACAATAACATAATTAAACCTTTTCATTTCTCTTACCTGTTTTATGCACACCATCACTGTCCTTCGGGGAGTCTTCATTCTTTAAGATGTCGACTGCAATTTAAAGTTTAAAGTGTGAGTTCAGTAAATTGCAGCATTTCATTAAAACTACAACAATTGAGGTGACCTCACCTTCATTCCCACGATCAACGGGACTCTCCGGAGTCACACTGCCACCTGGAAGGGATATTAAATATTTACTACACAAGCCACCTGTCTCGGACTATCTAGGACTAGGGCTGGGCGATATGGCTGAAAAACATATCACGATATAAATGTTTCATATAAGTCGTTATCGATAATTATTAATTTTTTTTAACCTATTCTACCCAGACTTCTCAACTGTGCTGAGCTGCATCCATTATTTATTTATATCGCTTTGATGTTTTGTCGTGTGGCTCTGCTGCAGTGCGCTAGACTTCTTCGTTGTCTGTAATTTTGACTGACAGGGTCATAAAAATCCCGTCATAACCCATTTTTTATCCATCATTTTATTTATTTATTTATTAAATGATAACAATGGCATATTCAATAGCATTTAAATTTCATTAATTTTTAATTAATTCAGTAGTGGTGGCAATAAACGACGACTCAAATCATAAATCTAGAGTCTGTTTAAGCGGCTCAGTTGAGTCCTACCACGTTTGATTGATGATCAATAAACGGCTCCATTCAAACATCTTCCATCTCACTCTGCAGAGAAACTAAACGTACGACCAGACTGGACCAGCAAACAATACGCAGAGAAACCAAACTTAACCGACTCATAACCGCTGCTCGTGGATCCCTGATTAACCGAGTCAGCAGCCACTTACTCAGCCGCAGAGAAACCAAACTTAACCGACTCATACACGACTAATCAACAGAGACAGGCCAGGCTACAAAGACACTTCACTGAAATTCAAAAACAGTCTTCAGAAAACATACAAGAGATGTCACATGCCTACTCCTGTTTTGTTTTTACCTCTGACAGACATCCAGCTTTCTGGTGATGTCTCATTTCCGGACATGTTACACATGTAGAATCCCTCATGAGGTTTTAAAACTCTTTCGATGGTTAATATGCCTGTAGACTTTGTCCCAATGAGGACACCATCTTTATAGAAATCAGCGATGAGGTCAGAGGAGTTTGTCTTTCTTCTACAGCGCAGAGTCACAGATTGTCCCTCCACCACAGGACGGACAGGACTCTCCAGGATCACAGGACCAGCTGAAGGACACGAGGACATTTGGTCATTTTGGGTTCATGGTTGAGTTGTGAACTCTTCTGACTGTAAACATACCGGTGACGTTGATGGTGACAGTGTTGCTTCTCTCTCCTCCACTTTCACACCAGTACTGTCCACTGTCCGACACGAAGGTATAGTCAATACGGCACGTCTTTGTAACGTTAGAACATTCTTTAAGGAACATCTTGTCGTTCTCCACTCTCCATCCAGCAGAGGCATTAAACCCTTCACAGGTGAAAGAGACTGACTCGTATTCAAAGACCTGCAGTCTGGACGGAACGATGCGAAAACGTCCATCTGAGACAGAAACAGGATTAAGAACTTAGACGTGCTGTGATGTCATTTTTAGCATCTGCACAGAGACTCAACTGATGGTTTCAGCTTCATTGTGGGTCTGTACTGAGAAGCAGTTATGTACTAAAACAATGATTGAGTTTCGCTTCTCAAATATGTGATGGAATCTTGAGTGCTGCTCACATTATGGCCGGACAGGAAAAGTGAATAACATTGACTATCTTGTGAAAAAATTCACTGTTCTGCTGGTAAGTTAGTGTGGATGTTACTTAGACATGTAGCACCCACCTAGACCAGGCCAGGCAGCCCCACCCTACAGCATAGAACAGCGCAAGGTGGCCTGGCCTCCAAGTTCACTAGATCCTAAACTGACCAAGTATCTGTGGGATGATCCATAGAGGCCCCTCCCCTCAAAGCCCACCCTCCCCGCCCCCCAACTAACAACATCCTGTTGCCGGACACCAGAAAACACCATCAGAAGGCCCATGTCCATTGTCTGATGAGTCACCACAAGGGAGACCTACACAATATTAGGAAGGTGGTCATAATGTTTCGCCTGATTGTTGTAAAGCTATGGGGTTGCTGTCAGGTTACTCACCAGATGTCTTCGAATAACTTTGTTGCACATGTGCAACCAGGAGCATCAACACTGCAGAGACAAAATACAACTTCTTAGATGCAACTTTAGATGTTCTTCCTGTTTTATTTGTTTGTAATTTTGAATATCCTTGTGTTCTCTTTCTACATGTGTTTTGTCTTCGTTTATAATCTGGTTAGCTTTTGGATTATCTGCACGAGTGCACAGATAACATACATACTTTAGGACCTACTAGAGCACCTTAACCCTTTGATGCACAACATATGCATACCCCCTCTAATGCACAACATGGGTCAAAAATTACCCGTATTCATTTTCCATTTCATTTCACGTTTTTGTTTGTTGTATCTTTTGAAATCAATTTATATTATGATTAAATGTCCCAATTACTCTTTTAATATCTTGTTTTTCATTAGTATACGGTCATGCTTCCACTGTCCCTTTTTTATTTTATGAAAAAATATAGGCTTTGTGTTATTACACCTAGTTAAATATGGGTCAAAAATTACCTATTTATCCAAATGTGACATTGAATTAAATCTCACTCCAAGTTAAGTACATAACTTGAAAGCCCTGGATATAACCAACAACATTGGTTGAACAATTTTAATTATCTTTATGTTATTGCTTTATATTAGGCATGTACTGAAATTAACATTCTTGCCCGAAACCAAAAACCAAAAATGAGGAAACCAATAAGTTATCTTCTTCTACATATTGTATGTGCACACCTTGCTGAGCCACCTGCGCTGCTCTTGAAAATCCTATTATTATTCTATTCCTGAGCTTATGCTCTTTGTTATTCATGTTGTGGGTCGTGTGTAACTTTATTGCAATTTAATCTAAATGACTGGCGTTCTAATTGTGGATGGGCGTGCTCCGAGGGATTTTCCTTTTCCGTGCCGCTGCCACATCCCTCTCATATTCACTACGGTCAAATGTCAGCATTACACATTTTGCAAATCCCTATCTGTGGGTAGTCATAAAGGAAGAAAATAAAAGTGATTATGATCATTTGTGCTAAACAGAACAAATAAAATGTACTTCATACCTGGAACAGTAAATGATAACATATATGAAATAACAGCAAATCAATCCGTCTCATTTTTGACCCATGTTGTGCATTAAAGGGGTAGTGACACAAAATGGTTTCAATTGAAAAAGTAAAATATAAAAATTAAAATAAGGATGTTTTATGATCAAAAACAAGTTAATTGAGGAATTCCTGGAATACTAAATGATATTATTTATTTTGACAAGATATAGCACTTAAAAACTCAGTCGGGTCACTTTTGACCCATGTTGTGCATCCAAGGGTTAAATGTTCATATAATCTGATATAATCTGGCATAAAACCTCCAGATCTTTGCCGTAACATAAAAACAATTTCACGAGTTACAGAGAACGGTATATATGTAGCCCATACAATGAGAAAAGATGACTGGTCTACTCACTGAGGCTGATGCAGAGAGCTGTGACCACCATGGTGACTTCCTGTTGACTGTCTGAGCATCAGGGAGCATTAACACTAAATATAATGTAGCAGAGAACTTCCTCTTCCTGTGCTGCACACGTCTGGGGTCTTAGCGGCAGGTTTACAAACACCACAAGACATATCAAGGTAGACTTGGAGAGTCAAAGGTCCATTTCAAATTTCAGCCTTTCAAAAGACAACATTAAAAATGAAATTTCAAATACAAATTAGAGAATATTTAAATGGTGTCTCGTAAGCGGACTTGTCTTTAAGTCCCGAGTTAACGAGTTATATCGTGTCTGCTGACCATTTCAAAGATGGTGGAGGTGGATGGAAACGTAATATGTTGGAATTTAGTCAGACATAGTTTTATTGCACTGCATTGTCTACTTGAACTCTGCAACACAATCTATTAGAACTGTTTTTTTCCCCTGCAAAACAAATGATGCAGCCTGCGCAGTTTTAATAATGCTGAAGTGATTTTAAAAAGATACGAGCCTTTAATATAAAACAAACACGAAGGAAATAAAGAAAATATGCAAAGCAGAGTAAATGCCACTAGCCTCTGCAGATTTCCCAGCACTCTAAAAGCATGTGACAGACAAACTGACTGGATGATTCGTTGTTGTTGTGACCGGTGCACGTAGTAAAGGAAGGAGTGAGGTAAGAGTGCAACAAGAAGAATCAGTCCTACTCTGCCACCTGTTGACCAGTTACCTGTATCACATGTCTACTAGCAGGTTACCAGAACAATGAAGAGACAAACTAAATGTGCTGCAGGTGAGATCACAGTGATCAGTTATTGGACTGGATCACAGTTTAGGCTCCCATTACAACCTAGAAAAGACTTTAAAATCTCTCTCCTTACATACAAAGCTCTGGAAGGCTTAACCCTAACCCTTCACCTAACACTTGTATCTCAGAGACCTTATAGCACAGCAGGGCTCATGTTAACAAGTTCACATGCCACACATAACATTTCTCACGCTGAAAAGTGATAAAACTCGCAATCTAAATCTAAAATAGATTAGTAATCTACGAATAAGTGAGAATGAGGCGAAGGCATACCGCTCTGCCTGAGTTAGCAAGCTATCAGCCAATCAGAGAATAGTATTTCTTGCTGCCAGGTTAAATAACAGCGCCACAGTCATGCATTCCACAAATGAGCCGCACATGTCAAGGAGAGCTGGAAGTGAAAGCCCACAATCAGGTAATCACGTAATTTTTATTACAGTAGCTGCTTATTAAAGTCCAGGAACTATGCAGGATATTTGCTTCATGGATCATTTATTTAAACAACTTTGGAGGGTTATGGTTAGATGAGGCTAAATGTATAAACACCCTTGTGCTGTCTGAACACAGGAGCTAATGAATGCAGACAATGACCAATGCGCTTCAAGGGGCCCCTTTTGGCCAAATGTATTTTTTCTAATTGTCTTTTTTGTGCTAAAAGTAGTAAAGAAAACTATTTATTTGGCTGACAAACAAAAACAACAACAACAAAACTTGAGAGCCCTGGCTGATTTATCATTTCTCTCTCAAAGTTCAGGTTTACATGTGAGTTTCCTTGAGACTTTACTTCATGATCAAAATAAAAACAAAATAAAAATATTAGTATAAGCACAAAATATGCAAGATTTGCATGTGCACAAGTGACAATTCTGACACTCATAACATATACTAGCAGTTTTAATATCCTTTCCTCTAGTTTATCACTAAAACAGCAACTTTATGGGTGTTCTGTATGACAACTAAATGTGTTAACAATGAATATTCTCCTTTTTTTTTCTTCATCAATCTCTCGTGTAAAAAGGATCTTAGTGCAGCTAAGGTTGCAGTTTCTGGGATCTTGAGACAGTTTAAAGTGCCACTGACAGGCCGACGTGTCTAAACTGAATCTGTTCTTTGTTTTCACACGCTACGATGCGTAAAGAAACACCTGAACAACCGGCATTTCAGGAAACTAAAAACACACATTATGCCTTATGTTTCAACAGTTTTTGCAGCATACAAGGAGGAAGCATGCTGAGACATGAAACATGCCTGAGGTAAGAAATCAAAGTACATTTTTGTTGCTTTAAATCAAGTAGTTGTCTTGTAAATTTATTGTCTTGTTTATTTTATTTGAATCATTATCAGCCGGACAGACGGAGCCATGACCCTCCACTGATTTTACCCATCATATTTCTACTGACAGTCTTCAGTGGAGGTAAAGTATCCTCACATACACTCCAGACAGATTCAAATTTACACTATACAACCCGTTCTATGCCCTCAGTAAAACAGAATATACATTAATATACACACTATATTCTGTCGTCTCAAATAAATGAAACCTTTTCTGTTGAAGAGAGGTGAGGTCAGTGTGTCTTATGACTGTGAGCTCATTGATTAAAATGAAAGTCAGAACGTGTGCTGTGGTATGTTACAAAGATGAGCCAAAAAGGACAGATGCAGGGATGTATTTTGTTTTTGAGGGAAGTTGATATTTAACTATGTGCATTGTTGAAGTAATCAAAGGTTCTGCTGCACATTGTACATGTGGAAATGCTCTTATTTTCAGTATGAGACATAGCCCTAAGTTCTACTTTTGTTCTTTAGATGGTTCTTTGTGGCATGTTAATGTTCTTCTTCCATTGACATAACACAAACACAAAGGAAATAAAAGAAAATATGCAAGCATGTGACAGAGACATGAGGGCAAGACAGTTAGTGCCAAGGAAGTGTTCATGCACACACCCTCATTATGGAAAACAAACGGAGCATATGATGCTGCTTTTAAGTTAAAGGTGATCGATCTGACTGACTTTTCTGGTATAGCAGGCTGGTTATTTTGATACAGTAAACGACCGTGTTACTGCACCTTTACTGCCGTGTTACAGGCAAGCTTTTTCAAAAACGAATTAACGTTATTGCCTCGTCAAGCGTTGTAAGCTTTGTTTTTTGTTATACTAGGAGCGCACTGTTGTATTATTTGTGCACTGCACGAATGCTGTTTGTAATGTCAAAGATGTGAAAGTTTAATCGATTGATTGTTTGATTAATTGAAAGATTTATTGTGTTTCTCAAATGTAAATAACGCTTTGCGGTCATTTCTGTCCTGACAATCCCCTCCGTGGTAGAAAAAACCCTTACGGTAATTAAACATTAAAACACCAGCGGCTTATAGTCGGGTGCGGCTTATATATGGAACAATTTGTGTTTTCCCCAAAATTTAGCTGGTGTGGCTTATAGTCCGGAAATTACGGTATACAGCAGGGCTCATGTTAACAATTTACATGCCACATATGACATGTCTCATGTTGAAAAGTGATAATACTTGCTATCTAAATCTAAAATAGATTAGTAATCCATGACTAGGTGAGAAGGCATACCGCTCTGCCTGAATTATCTATCAGCCATTCCGAGAATAGTATTTCTTGCTGCCAGGTTAAATCACAGCGCTGCAATCACGCATTCCACAAATTACCCGCACACGTCAAGGGTAGCTAGAAGTGAAAGCCTACGATTTATTACAGACCTGATCAACTGCAGCAACCCCAGATCATCGCACTGCCCCCACAGGCGTGTATAGGCACTAGGCATGATGGCTGCATCACTTCATCTGCTTCTCTTCTTACCCTGATGCCCCCATCACTCTGGAACAGGGTAATTGCTCCAGAGTCCAATCTTTATTCTCCCTAGCAGAAGCCTTTTCCCCCAGTTTTCTTCCATTTGATTTCACCTTTCTCAAACAGACTAACATCTTTTCCACGACCACAGGATGTGTCTTTAGACATGGTTGTTTAAGAAATGAGAAGCTACTCATTGCATCAGTTGGAGTTTATAAATAACTTGTTACCAGCTGAAAGATCATCATAATTCATGGTCCCCAGAGGATACATTGCTGGTGTCTCAGTGTCACATTTTTCTTTTTAATTAACTCTTTCAACAACTTTTTGAGCGGTTAAGATCAGATTTTGTGAAGGCATTCATTCATTACATTCAATGACTTTGTTGATTCTATGGCTTTTAGAATAGAATAGAATAGAATAGACTGTATCATAGCAGTGGTTCGCAGTAATCCTATTTGTACACCAGCTGTTATTCACAAAATTAAGGCTAATTTTTGTTTTGATCCCCATTTCAACTACTTGTTTAGTCCAACATCTATGGCACAGATGAAATGTTGTTGTTGCTGTTTTGTTTTTAATTTACTCTTCCAACAAGATTTTGAACAATTGAGATCAAATTTTATGCAGAATTCATGGTCCGCAGAGGATATATTCAGTGACTTTGTTGATTCTATCACTTTTAGTCTAGTTCCACTGTGTGGCTGATATGTTTTTGAGAAATATCTTCCCACCTTTTTGATGGACTGAGGTCAAATCTTGCGCAGACACTTGTGGCACCCAGATTTTACAAAGTTTACGGACTTTGTCAAATTCTGTAAAGTTTCTATTGAGGTCACATACTGTTGTTCTTTTTTGGGTGAAATATCAACAACTTTTTGACAAATTGGGATAGTTTTCTGAGGCTTTTGAATTCAATTGGTTGATTCTATGTCATATAGTGTAGTGCCACTGTGAAGTTGATAATATTTTATGAAATATCTCAACAACCTATAGTTGTAATGAAATATACTGTTTTATGACATTCGTGGTCCCTAGAGGATAAAATGATTTTGATGACTTTTGCTGTAATCCCACCATGATTTTGATTTATTTTTTAAATCAACAACTAGCTCAACTGATCAAATATTGAGCAAACCCAAGAGGTCCCAAGAGGATAATGTTTGAGGACTTTGTTGGATTTTATAACTTTTCCTTTGGTGTCATTTCATAATTTTTGGTTTTGATGAAATATCACAACATCTTTTAGACAGGTTAAGGTCTTAATTTTCCTGGATAAAAAACAAACAAACAAACAAACAAACAAACAAACAAACAAACAAAAAAAAAATCAAGAATCTGTACCTCCATTCTTACTCTAAATGTAGAGGGTGATGTGTTTCTTCCTCAGGTGAGTCTGAGGCGACCGGTTTGTACGTGCAGGCAGCGGTCGGTGGTAACATCTCATTGCCATGCCACATCAAACCTGCCATGGATGCCACGGACCGGATGGTGGAGTGGTCGAGGCCCGACTTGGACCCCAGGCTTGTCCACGTGAGGCGGTTCAGAAAAGACCACCTGCTTGATCAGAACCCATTCTACAAGGAAAGAACATCAGTGCCTGTCAGCGGACTGAAACAGGGAGATGCTTCACTGAGTCTCTCCAAAGTGAGGTTGTCTGATCAGGGAACATACAGATGCCTCATCCCAGGATTAAACACACAAATGACTGTTCAGCTTGCTGTGGGTAAGTGGACAAACCAAAATCTAGGAGTGCATAGAGTTATATATCATAAGCTTCATTATTCTCTCTTTTCTTTAATCACCAGCTGCTGTCATTAAAATAACTAAAGCAAGTACTGGAGAGCTGGAGTGTGAATCCAGAGGCTGGTATCCAGAGCCTGAGGTGTTGTGGCTGGACTCTGAGGGAAACCCGCTCTCTGCTGGACCTCCAGAGACAGTCAGAGGTCCTGATGACCTCTATACTGTCAGCAGCAGAGTGACTGTGGACAAGAGACACAGCAACACCTTCACCTGTAGAGTCCAACAGAACAACCACCACAGAGAGGCACAGATCATCGTCCCAGGTTGAGCTGACGTCTTTATTTATGACATGCTAGAGCTGAAGACCTGTTATAAACAAATGTAATGTTGTTTGGTGTTTCAGATGATTTCTTCCAGGAGTCATCTCGTTCAACTACTTCTACCGTCATTGGTTTGATCATTGGCCTCGTCTTTATCCTTGTTGTCGGCTTTCTTGGATGGAAGTGGAGACAAACAAACAGTAAGTCAAAGCCATTATATAATGAGAAATTTCAGTTGTCTACTAGACTGACATGGAATTGTGATCAAACTGAAGTGTTTATAGGACCTTTAAATCAAAAAAATGATGACCATATCAACATACGAGTTTTGTTTTGTGTCATATTTGATGCCTCAGGCATTTTTTTGTATGACTTGGGATAGGGGAGAAAACAAAAACAGTTTACATTCTTCATTAGCCAGATATAGATATATATCATGATTTTTCTTCTCTGAACTGGTCATTATATATAATTTGAATAATTTAATAAATTGTGTGGGCGACTATGGAATAAATGAATGCACATTTTGAGGATACATTGTAATCTTTTAAATATCACACATTTTTTAATTACATAAAAAGGACAAGAAATACCAAATAATTACACCATCTGTGTTTTCTTTGACAAAACCTTTCAGCATGATTTTACGATAACATTATGTATAAAGTATGACATGTTCGCTTCAGTGAAGTAAATATTCATATTAAATATCAGTAACAACATAAATTATGTTCTTAACATAACCAAAGGTTTGCCTGCAAAAAGCTTTCATCCATGAAAGAGGCCGTCTTGGAAATAACTGCCAAAAGTTACTGACTGCAGAACATCGATAAATCCATCAAGGGGCAGAGGGCCAGCTTTAAATTGTTTACAACAGGTTTTTCAAGGAAGTATTGATCAGTAGAAGTCTCAGAGAGTCTCAAGTATCAAATATAATACTCTTTGTGTTATAGGGCTAGGAATAACCTAATAAACTATTTTGTTACAAATCCTGAATTAGAATTCAGTTTTAGAGTTTATTTAGATGTGTTAATATAATTTGGTCATAAGCAAAGAGACATAATTTGAAACATCCGTTCATTTTAATGATGTAGTACAGTGGATGTGACTGGGTTGGACTAATAACAATCATTTACACCTGTTGGTTTAATATTTTTTGGAGAGGTCATTTCATTTCATACTGGTGTTTTTTAATTATCATTCTAAACTTTACAGTTCAATTGTGATTAGAACAGTAGTTATTGTTTTCAGTTGGCTGTTGTCGTATGGATGAAGATAATTACTGCTCATGTCTGCTCGGTCATTTGCACATTTTTGGTACAGCAAGCAATAATTCATTTTAATGAAAATGCTGTCTTCTGAATTTGCACACAGAGAAGAATGACAGCGAGCCACACCAGAATATCATCAGTCAGAGTACAGATCCAGAAAAGCAATCTCTGATGAACAAAGGAGATGAAGTCAAAGCAGAACGAATCACAACTCAGAACGAAGTAGGAGAACAATGTGAATGTTCTGGTCCAGAGACAGAACCTTTGTGCCAGAAAGTGAAGGAAACGCCTTTAAAGACAGATAGTATTCCCACCAACAGAGGAAAACACACTGAGGAGCGGTCTGCAGGAGCTGAAAGTCTGTCTGTGATGAAGAGTGGACAAATTCAGGGACAGAGAGGAGGAGAGACGATGGTTGACATGGACAACAAAGAGAAAAGGGACACAGAAACGCCAGGTCCATCAGACAAAGGAACATGCCGAGAGCAGCCTGATGAGGTCAAAGGAAATGAAGGACAAGCACCACCAAGAACAATGGATGGAAAACAAGAGGACACTGGAAGAGAACCTGAAACGGTTGATTCAACTCATGGACAAGAAAGACAAGAAGATGCACACGAGGAGCCAAGAAAAGCAGGGCAGAGTCTGATGGATGGACAACAACAAGACGTCAAAGGAGAAGAGGCAAAGAATGACAAGGACAAAGACGAAGGACAAATGACAAATCAGGAAAATCAAGGTTCAACTGAGGAGAAGACAGATGATGCCACAGGTGGAGAGCCACTGAAAGATGAGGACAGCACAAGAGTTGAGATCAAAAATATAACTGATGAATCTCCAGGTCCACAGAAAGCAGAAGGAGAAAATGAATTAAATTCACCACACAATGATCCAGCAAGTCCAGAAGAAACGAAGGAAAAACAAACAGAAGAAGTGGAAACTCCTAAAGATGAAGTAGAAGCAAAGACTGATAAGAAAACAGCGGGTCTGACTGAGGAAGGGATTAAAAATGAAAGTGAAAAAACACACCATTCAGCAAGAGAAGAACAACAAAAACAGCTCAATAATGATGAAGGCGGAAGAAAAGACGAGCGAACGATTCACAGAAAGACTGATTCTGGTCAGAGTGCGTCGGATGGAGGACAACCGGGCAACGAAGAAAGGGAGGCAACAAACGGTCTGCATGACAACAACAAAGAAAAAAATGTAACGGAACTGACAAATGGTCAGACTTCAACCTGTAGAGGAAACTCATGACACGAACCAGATCACGGACTGACAGATGGACACAGACAACAAGCAGGTCAGAGACTGATTGGGGGAGATTGGTGTCAGCCAAATAAATACGAACACAGCTTATCAGATGTGGATAAGGTTATGGAAAAGTGTTGACACCTGCTTTTAATTAAAATGTGTCTCGACATTCTTCCCCAGCCAGCACTTGAGATCTGATCTCAGTGTGTGTGTCTGTAAATAAACAGCGCCATCATGTGGTCAGTAGAATATTGTACCAGCTGCTGTCTCTAGTGGATCTTGACCTACTCCTGGATCTGAACCATGAACAGCTGCTTGTTGACTTGGAGACATGATCCAGATTTTGGAACAAGATGGAAAGACTCTCTCACTCACTAAAAACATTACCAAGGACTTTAATTGCCCCCTTGTCGGTTTACATTTTCAAAATTGTTAGAAAAATATCAGTAACCACTAAAAATGACTGCATGGAAGTGACAGAGTGGAGGTTGCACCAGTTAGATTAACAGAAACGTAAAGCAGGACGTCATCTGCATATGGAAATTTATTTTCTGACAGTGGTTATTTTAGAGACAAAGCTCAGATTAGAACTGAACCCTGGCAGCTCCTTAACGCAAGATCTGAACAGGAAGGAGCTCCAGGAAGGAGGAGAGAAGATTGATACTGACAGACAAAGGACAAAGTTTAAGTAATCAGTAAACAAATAAGCATCCACTTAATGGGAACCACCACTCAATGGATAGGGAATGAGTTGGACGACTGTTTAAAATGACTTCAGTAACATTTAGCATTTAACGATACAGTCACAGGTCTTCCCTGATCTTTATGTGATATGTCTATAATCACATAAAGATTATCTGCTGTTTACATTGTTTCTGAAGGATTAGATTTAATCATCCAGCTTCAGGACAAACCACATCCATCCATTCATTTAGACTTAAACTGTCTCTATAAACTGTGGACAATGTCTATGTGCTATGAGAATAGCAAAACTTAACGGCACTTAATTTAAAGATACATTTTTATTCTTATATATCAATCCTAACTTTGAGTGCAGCTTTTAAAAAAAAAACATCATGAAAGGTTATGATTCATTTTTCATTTATTAGTAAAATATCTTCTATAACGAGGAACCTGACATCATTAATTCACTGATGCTTAGAAATTATTAAAGTTGTCATTCAGATATGTTATCTTATGATTGTCAGTGAAATTAGCTGGGGACTTCAGGCTCCCAGTCAAATTCAGGATTGACTTCAAGGCTTCAGAAACATCTGTAGCTGCGCTTCTGGCTTTGGCTCCAAAGCAGATGCAGGAATTTTGCAGGAACCACAAAAAGTCAGGATCTTTATTCATTCATTTTCTGTGACTGCTCATCCTCATCCTAAACATGAGCTAACACATGCTAACACATGTCCACTGATTAACTGCAAAGAGCAGAAAATCACTTTTTATTTACCTTTTGAATATTTATCAGTCCCAGTGTTTGATCTGTCTCACTTGATCTGATCAAGGGTCATTGAAAACGCATTCAAGAGCTTTTGTGCACTTATTTCTACTCTTTATAAACTGAAAAGCTTCTCGTTGATTATTATTTTGTTAAAGTGAATTTTCAATAAAAATGTTTTTGGACAAAAGCAAAGCAAATATGAAAAAAAAATATTTATGTCTGTCTGTAAGACTTTAATGTAAGTTGCAAGAAATAAAATTATTCTGATTTCTTTTCACTTTCAAATTTGTTTCTAACTCATTGTCAAATATTACACAACAATGCAGAAAAAACAATGTAGATCATGGGAGAGACACTGTTAAAACACACAAAATGTCTTCAGACGAAACCGTGTCCTTCTATCAGGTCAGTTATGTCTCAGTGATCTGTGACAAAAAGACAGAAACAGGTTTTTGTTAAAGCGGAACACAACCAGACTGACAGCTCTGCTCTCATCTAAACTAAAGAGCCTCTAGTGGAATCCTTCCACTAGAGGCTGGCCAAAGATATACAGATCAGCCATAACATTATGATCCAGTGGAGCTCCTGACTCATCGAGGCCTAAACTCCCGTAGACCTATGAAGGTGGAGCTGTGGTATCTGGCACCAAGACATCTGCAGCAGATCATTTAAGTCCGTTGATCTGGAATGTTTCACAAGATGCTGGATTAGACTGAGATCTGGGGAATTTGTAGGCCAAGTCAACACCTTCAACTCCAACTATTCCTGGAGTATCATCCTACTGATACAGTCCATCAGGGAATCCTCTCTGCATGAAAGGGTGGACATGGTCTACAGCAATGCTGAGTCAAAGGAACATCCACATGAATGGAGGGACCCGAGATCTCTCAGCAGACATGGACCAAAGCATCAAACCGTCTCCACCAGCTTGTCTAGTACCCATAATGCATCCTGGTGTCCACTGTAGGAGCTTTCATCAGTGGACATAGGTCAGCATGGACACCCTGACTGGTCTGCGACACATCCTCAAACTAATCAAACCACCCTGAGCCCGGATCAGAACCAGCATTAACCTTTTCAACAACCTGAGTTACGGTAGCTCGCCTGTCATCTCCTAGGATCAGTTTTAAGCAGAAAATGTGACTGACTGGAGTAATGGTAACACAGTGTCATAATGTTATGGCTGATTTGTCTAATAAAAGGTCAGTGTTTTGGTCACATCATATTACGCCTACAGTTTTTTACTAATAATTATAGAACGGTTTGATTTGTTGCCAAAATCAAATCATGTTGTGTGATGTCGTGGTTGCATTTGATCAAATTTTAATCAGTTCATCCTTGTGATCAGTGCTGGCTTCGACTAAAAGCTGACCTGGTCAACAGGTAAATAAAAGGGAGGCTAGACATTGTCACATTAAACAATTTGGTTCCTCGTACCCAAGTGGTAGTATCACCGTAGTAACCACTAGATGGCGACATTGACTAGCTCAGCAGCCTTAGACCTAATGACAACTACTCAATAAACTCCTAATCAATACTTTAAGCTCACTCACATAACTCACTATTGGAATTACAGAGGGGCCACGAGAACAACATGGATGATTTGTGTAGCTAAACTCAAATTCATGAAAAAATCGACTCTGATTGGACACTGAGTGTGAGGACGCTGGGGTAGCCTGGAGGTCAGACCAACTTCCCCTCCTATCAATATTTTGAGGGTGAAAATCGTTCTGGACTGTCTTTAGGGAACTGATTCTACTTCAGCAAAGATCTTCTGGGCTAATCAGATTGTTTAGGGGTGGGGCTTAATGTGATGACGGACAGAAGAGTAACAGCTAAGACTTCTGAGAACAGTTTAGACTCCACTATCACATCTGTTGTAATAGACACTGACAGCGAATTAACTTTAAAGAATGAACAACAAAGAGTGATTAAGGCCTTTGTTGAGAATGCTTAATGACACATACTTGGTTGTAGGACTAACTGCATGAAATGGAGAGTTGGAGCCGTAGCAGTGTTTGCCTACTGGAAGCTGGCCAAACACTGTGGATGAATGTAGTAGATAAAATCTTTCTTCCTTGTTTTCATGGTGCATTGCCCAGTTGTCCCACAGGAGAAATCCCCCATGCTGGAAACTCAAGTTGCTGTTGAGGTTTTCCATGTCTGGGCTCGGGTTAGGATTGAAAACTAGAATCAGCTTTTGGTGTATTTCAATCTCAGGCATCTCAGAACTAAAACTGTAATTTCCTCCAACAGATATACTATCCACTGAACTGACCTACAGCTACTAAGACACAAGGTCTTGTTTCAAATCGTCATTCTCAGCTGCGCATGTCAGCTAAACCAGTGATAAGCCCTTCATGTTCATGTTTGGTGGAAATATATGACTTAGAGATTCTCTGAAATGCTTTAAATAAACTGCGTCAGTAACCATTTCACAGCGGAGTCACCCACAAAGAATGTGCTGTGCAAAACGTGAGGCGGCGGTTCTGAAATAGAGACAGAAACAGCGGTTGATATTAGTGTCACAGGCTGGTTATATGTGCTGCACCACAGAAGACGCTGTCTCGGCCTCGGGGTTTTAACTCACCTTCTTCCTCTCTGCGTGGGTTTGAGTCGAGGCTGAGGCTCACACGATCAGCTGTGTCTGCAGCGTCTAAAGCAAACCAGATCAGTTTCTCACAGTCCCCAAAATAACGACAATTCAAGTCAGTGGCGGTTTGTTAATTAAAGAGTTCAGTATCTCACCTGTCTTCTTCTCCTCCTCCTTCTCCATCCGGTGTTTCATGGGGACAGCATACAGGTCCTTGTTGGAATCATTCTCTAGTGACAAAATGTAAACTATATCGCGTTTCAGCTGATTGGTTTGTGGAAATCACATTTGAAAATATGGTTATTTACTCATTTTAAACAGGTAATAGGTCTCATTTTTCCCCATGAGAGAAAAATCCAAATTAATTACAAAAAAAATTCTTCCCAACCACTAATAATGATCAAAACCCACAGAATAACCCCGTACCCCATAATTGTGTATTATTACAAGGTTGATTTATTTACCTAGCTTTTTCTTCCAGTAAAGCAGTCCCAACACCAGCACCAGCAGAACCACCGCAGCAGAGACAGAGGTCCACAGCAGGATGCAGTAAAGACGAAGAAACTGAGTGTCAGTCACTGGAAAGAGGACAGAAAGTTTAGTCTTTGGAGAGAAAGCTTGGTTTATCTGAATCGTGGTTGTATGAGGTAATGATTTGTCGAATATTATCAAAACTTTACTTTGGAGACAGACAGTGTGTGAAGGCTCTCAGTCGTCCACATCATTTCCTAAAAAACAAGCTGGACTACAACGAGGACGACTGGACTCGAACAGTTTCCTCCAATTCCAGGTAAGTACCTGCTAACAGGCCCTTGTGAGTTTCTGAAGAACTGAAGACCAGTTGACCTTGTTTCCGCTTGTTTCTTTGGATATGCTTCAAAACCCACAGCCTCTTATTTATGAATGACACATCAGTGTCACAGACAGTGGTGGGACTAGACTAGCTCAGAAAGTACTTCCTTGTTCAAACTCCTACAAACCATCTAATCAGGCATCTTCTCTATTTTATTGTGCCTCTAACGGTTGAGCCTCATTCATTAACTTCCAACTTCTCCGTTTAACTTACCATTGGACCGACCACTCGCCGCCTAGTGTCTTAGTGCCGCAATTACAGATGATACTGGAGAGCACAGGCAGAGAGGCTTTAGACGGTGCTGTTTCCACATACACCAAATGCAGGAGCTTCAATGGTTTGCTACTGCTCTTGTGTGACTTTGGTGCGTCAACCACATTAGTTTGGATTCAAGTTGATGTTTTAAAGGTAGACAGAGTAGCCGGCAACTTCTACGCGAGATAGAACGACTCTTTTTGTGAAGGAGTTTGTTGGCTTTGAAGAGAGTGGTGTACCACCTTCAGTTCACTGCAAAAACAGGCTGTTTGACTATATGGTAAAGCTCTGATAATATTCTAAATATAGAGCCTGAATTTAAAATGATGTTGATTATTAAACACGATTTTCCCAGTCCATAGGACTGACTTCCATGGTCTCCATTTACTGTAGTACCTCATACAACCTCAGATCAAAGAAATCCAATCACTGACCTTCTGAAATCAGATGCACAGTATCACATTTTTGTTGCTACAAGTTTGTCGTCTTTATCTTCCGTTTTATCTTGCCTGTTTAACTCATCACTAATGAACAGTAATGCAATTAAACCTTTTCATTTCTCTTACCTGTTCTATGTACACCCTCACTGTCTTCCAGGGATTCTTCATTCTTCAAGATGTCAACTGCGATTTAAAAAGTTTGAGTTCAGTAAATTGCAGCATTTCGTTAAACCACAACAAATGAGGTGACCTCACCTTCATTAACAGGATCAGCAGGACTCTTCAGGGTCACACTGCCAACTGGAAGGAATATTAGATATTTACTACACAAGCCACCCTTCTGTGACTATCTAGGACCAACACAACTAGAGTTACAGATGCTCAGTGACTTACTGATGCCTGAACATAGCTGACCATTGGCTTGTACCAATCCCTCATTATTCATGAGACAATTGTTAAAAACATTTGAGAGATCAATTTATCATTTAAAGGTATATTAAGTAGGTACAGCAATCTGGTGCTACGCTAACAAGCTGCTTATTGAAAGCAAGCAACAACCTCGGGGGCTAATGATGACGCCAGCACACAGAAACTAATGACTGCAGTTCTTCTAATGGCCTCTAGAGTCTGGCTCCAGACTTCTGGACAATTTAAATGATATCATGGCTTAAAGTAATGCATCAAGGGGTGACTACATCTCTTTTGCTAGCTTTCTAGAGAGCCAACAAACATTTGAAACAAGAGTTGAGTTTCTTTATCGCAATATTCAACCACTGTGGACCTACTCAAGCTCCACCTCTTTGAAATTTTTAGCTGGGAGTTAGGAGATGGCAGGAGAAGGAGAAACATCTATAAACCCAATAAAAAAGATTCATGCCTACTGTTTTGTTTTTACCTCTGACAGACATCCAGCTTTCTGGTGATGTCTCATTTCCGTACATGTTACACATGTAGAATCCCTCATGAGGTTTTAAAACTCTTTCAATGGTTAATATGCCTGTAGACTTTGTCCCAATGAGGACGCCATCTTTATAGAAATCAGCCATGAGGTCAGAGGAGTTTGTCTTTCTTCTACAGCGCAGAGTCACTGATTCTCCCTCCACCACAGGACGGACAGGACTCTCCAGGATCACAGGACCAGCTGAAGGACACGAGGACATTTGGTCATTTTGGGTTCATGGTTGAGTTGTGAACTCTTCTGACTGTAAACATACCGGTGACGTTGATGGTGACAGTGTTGCTTCTCTCTCCTCCACTTTCACACCAGTACTGTCCACTGTCTGACACGAAGGAGTAGTCAATATGGCACGTCTTTGTAACGTTAGAACATTTTTTAAGGAACATCTTGTCGTTCTCCACTCTCCATCCAGCAGAGGCATTAAACCCTTCACAGGTGAAAGAGACTGACTCGTAATGAAAGAGCTGCAGTCTGGACGGAACGATGCGAAAACGTCCATCTGAGACAGAAACAGAATTAAGAACTTAGATGTGCTGTGATGTCATTAAATAAAACACCAGAAAAGAAAGTGTTCTCTGCTTGGTAGCATCATTTTTAGGATCTGCACAGAGAGTCGACTGAGGGTTTCAGCTTCATTGTGGCTCTGAGATGAGAGGCAGTTACGTACTTAAAACTAGAGTTGTCACAATACCGAAATGGGTAACCACGAGACAAAGTATCACCGCTCTTGGTATTTTCACAATACTGTGGCCTTTTATTATCATTAGTATTATTTTTATGAACTGCAATGCATTTCTACAAGTTATTAATTACGTATAATGTGTGTGCCTTGTTTAAAGCCAAAATAGTTCCAAATGTGACTTTTGGAGCTTTTTGAACAAAATTACTGATGCCACTGACGACAACGCCGTGGCAGACTCGCCGCTCGGGCCCGGTGCTTCTACCGTGGTGAGTGTGTTATGTCGTGTTTATAACTGTAAGCCCTGCGTGTCCGGGCAAGACAGACCGTTGGCTTGTTGTTTGTTTTGAAGCAAATTTCTATCAAAGCGGAGCTGCCGGCAGAAACACAACAGCCAATCAGATGGGCGGACCCAGCGTGCGGAAACAGCCTATCATATCCCTGGACGTCACCAGGCAAAACACGGGCAAACAGCCAATCAGTCAGCAGCTGTGTAGTTCGGTTGCAGTAGTTGCCATTTGGGTTTGTTTACAAGGGAGTAGCATGCAGTGAGAAGAGTAGAGGTGAAACTGACGGCAGTAGTATAGTAATCCACGGTAGTACCGTTGTGCAGAATTTCTAGTATAGTAGGAACGGCTATGATTTGGCACCACGGGGTACCATGGGTACCGCGCAACGCTAACTAAAACAATGGTTGAGTTTCTCTTCACTGTGGCCCAAATGATGTTGGAGTTTTGCATACAGAGCACAAATATGTGATTGAATCTGCTGCCTTGAGATGCTTTTTAATAGCCAGGTATGACTACAGAGACATATGCCACCACAACATTATGACCACTGACAGGAGAAATGAATAACATCGACCATCTTGTGACAGTTCAGTGTTCTGCTGGGAAACTTTTGGACCTCGCATTCATTCATTGGTGTGGATGTTACTTAGTCATGTAGCACCCACCTAGACCAGGCCAGGCACCCCCACCCCATAGCAAGGACACTCCTTGATGACAGCGGCCATCCCCAGCAGGATGCAGTATAACACAGACACACTCACAAAAGCTAACTAAAAAAAAAAAAACATGAAGGACAGCACAAGGTGTTGACCTGGCCTCCAAATTCACTAGATGCCAAACTGATCAAGTATCCATCAATTGAGCCACAGAGGCCATACCCCTCAACCCATTTTCTGATGAGTCACCACAAGGGAGACCTACACAGTATTAGGACATAATGTTTTGCCTGATTGGTGTAAATCTGTAGCCCTGCTGGGTTACTCACCAGATGTCTTTGAATAGCTTTGCTGCACATGTGCAACCAGGAGCATCAACACTGCAGAAACAAAATAAGACAGAGTTTTGGTCTTAGATGCAACTTTAGATTTTCTTCCTGTTTTATTTCCATGTTTTTCACATTCTACCCTGCCCCCTTTTTGTGTGCATACCCAGATGAGCCACACAATTAAAACTACCGCCCAGTGAAGTTAGTGAGTGAGGTAATATCATCTCTGTGGTCCAATTCTCATTGAAATGTCCACTGTTGGAGGTTTCATCAGAGGTCTAGGGTCAGCATGGATATCCTGACTGGCCTGCAGTTACACAAGCTAAACAAACTGTGATCCATTGAATCTTCTGACTTCTTTCTGTCCGAACCAGCATCAGCTTATTCAACAGTCCGAGCTCCAGCAGCTCGTCTGTTGGGTCGGTCCATATGGGACAGCCATTTCACTCGATATCCACCAATGAATGTTGGCCATCTATGACGCTGTTTGCTGTTCTCCTCCTTCCTTGGACCACTTTTGATCAGTACTGACCCCTACAGACCAGGAGCTGCAGTTCTGGAGACGTTCTGACCAACAGTTGTCTAGACGTTACAGTCCAGCTCTCGTGAAAGTTGCTCATATCCTTCCACTTGTCCATTTGTCCTTCTTCTAACATCAACTCTGAGGTCAAATAGTTAATTACTGCCTCATTTATTCCACTCAGCGAGGCCGACCACATAACTCACATGTCTTTAGGACCGACTAGAGCGCCTTAAATATTTATATTATCTGGCATAAAACCTCTAGACCTTTGCCACAACACAAAAACAGTTCCATGCATAACGGTATATAGAGAACGGTATATATGTAACCCACACAATGAGAAAAGACAGCTTGTCTACTCACTGAGGCTGATGCAGAGAGCTGTGACCACCATGGTGTCTTACTGCCGACTGTCTGAGCATCAGGCAGCGTGAACACTAAATATAATGTAGCAGAGAACTTCCTCTTCCTGTGCTGCACACGTCTGGGGTCTTAGCGGCAGGTTTACAAACACCACCAGACATATGAAGGTAGACTTGGACAGTTTGATGGAAAAAGGTGTTCAAAGGTGTACTATTGTCAATTTTACTAATGCTGTAGTAATTTTAAAAAGATACTGGTTTTTAACATAAAACAAACATGAAGAAAATACGCAAGGAAATATGTAAAGCAGAGTAAATGCAGCCTGCCTCTGCACATTGTCCCAGGACTCTAAAAGCACGTGACAGTAAGACAGGAAGTTTTAGACAAACTTGACTGGATGATTCATTGTTGTTATGACCGGTGCAGGTAGTAAAGGAAGGAGGGAGGAGGGAGGTAAGAGTGCAACAACAAGAATTATTCCTACTCTGCCACCTGTTGACCAGTTACCTGTATCACATGTCTTCTAGCAGGTTACCGGAACAAAGAAGAGACAAAACAGTGATTCAGGTGAGATCACAGTGATCAGTTATTGGACTGGATCAGAGTTTAGGCTCCCATTAAAATCTACAAGAGAATTTAAAATCTTTCTCCATATATACGAGTCCCAAAAAGGCCTATCCCTCATGGTTTTATAGATGACTGGGAAGATTGTATGTGTGCTTTTTAGATTATCTAAATGTTCTTTTGCAAAATTCAGTTGCTGAATTACGGTATTATCTATGCATGGTGCCCAAACCTTTGCTGTGGTGATTTTTCCTTTTCGTTTTATGTTACGTGCTGCTCTTCTTGCTGTCTCCTCCTAGTCTCCTCCCCCGGTCTGCTGATAACTTTAATCTCATTTGTGCTCCGGCAGGGGGTGGAGACTATGTAAGGATGGGAGAGGAGCGGTGTCAGGTATCTTTCTCTCTTTCCTTTTTGTCTGGCGCACATTGTGACAACGCTTGTGGCCAGGTTGTGTTTTTGACCTCATGTTTCTTTGTCCCTGAGCAGATGACCCTTAGGCCTGTTATTGGCTTTTGGTGTCCTTGTTATATGTTATGTGTCTTGTAAGCCGAATTAGAAAAAGAGACTGTAACACTTTATATTAACAGACATTTAGACCAGGGGTGGCCAAACCTTTGCATGCAACTGTATGTTGTGATGGCTTGGGCCATTTTGTGTTTTGCTGGCTTCTGTGCTCCTCCCTTCCCAGGTTTTCTGCATGTTTCCTCCCATCTCGTTATGGAGATCCACCTCACCTGTGGCCATCTATAAAGGCATGGCCCTTCCAAGATGGCGCTTTTCAAGTGCTTCGAAGGCTTCAGTGGCAAACGAGTCACCCCAGGGGTTCGATTTGTCATGTGAATAACTTGGTGGGATCGAGTGCGTTCAGGGATATCCCGGATATCCTATCCCTATTTAATGGTGCTCATTTGAATGTCTCTTTGCAGAGTAGGTTGGTTTGTTGCTGTAGTTGGAGTTAGTTGCGTATTTTGTGGAGATAGATGGTAAGATTCAGAGAGAAATAGATCAATTAGTTACATAGTTAGAACACTAGATTAATGGATAGACAGAAATAGTTCTAAATAGTGTTATATATAGAGAAGATAGAGAGAGAGATACGGATAAGATATAGACATATATCCCATACAAGCATGAACCAGTAAGACACGTCTCCATTGCACTACATTTTATTGTCCACTAGATGTCCTATTAGAGCACTGTGTCACTGAAGCTTCGAGTAATGAACCCTTTTTTGAATCTCGTGTCGAGGCTTCAACAAAGCCTCGATTGCCCATCACTACTTACAGGCACCTCAGCGCAGATTTGTTTATTTGGTTTGGTTATGTTCTGTTGACTCTTTTGTTTAATAAATTTCTGATTAACTTAAGTGGTTGCTGTATGTTCTCCCCGTTTGGTTGTGCTCCCCAACGAGCTGGGCATAACAATGTCTATAAGCAGGCTGGAGAATTACACATTGAGGAAGCAGTGGATAATTGTAAGCCTGAACCTACAGCAGCATAACCTAGTAATGGTTCAGCGTCAGCTGAGCTCAGCTGTAACTATATGCTTGATTATGAAGGAAAGTCTGAAGCCTGGCATTAAAAATATAGAGGGACCTCTACTTACTATTCTACTTTTTGAAACCCTAGGAACCACAAGCAAGAAATGTATAACCGTTACATGGTTCTATAAGGTCTCTGGGGTATGAGGGTTAGGTCGATTGTTGGGGTTAGGGTTAGGCTTTCCAGGGCCTTGTATGTTAGGAGAAAGATTTTTAATTCTCTTTTAGCTTTTAATGGGAGCCTAAACTCTATCCATTCACTGTGATCTCACCTGAAGCACTTTTTTTGTCTCTTCATTGTTCTGGTAACCTGCTAGTAGACATGTGATACAGGTAACTGGTCAACAGGTGGCGGAGTAGGACTAATTCTTCTTGTTGCACTCTTACCTCCCTCCTCCCTCCTTTCTTTACAACCTGCACCAAGGGAGGAGGGGGAGGCAGTTCTAATAGAAGATGTTGCAAAGTTCAAGTGGTAATATAATGCAGCGCAATAAAACTCTGACTAAAGTACCACATATTACGTTTCCATCCACCTCCGCCATTTCTGAATACGTCAGCAGACAGTTTTAATGTCCTTTCCTTTAGTTTATCATTACAAGAGTAACATTATGGGCGCTCTGTATGAACACTAAACATGTTTAAAATGAAAATTCTCTCTCTCATGTAACATGGATCTACTATGTCTTGAACTCTTGCATGTATTATGTCCCTTAATCAGATGGTAGATGCGTATGAGCTGCAGCTTGTCCTCACCCCCGTCGTCTAAGTGCAGCTCCGGAAGCAACGAAAAACACACCTGCACGACCGGCGTTTCAGGAAACTAAAAACACGCATAACTCTTCCTGTTTAAACAGGTTGTACAACATACAAGGAGGCGGAGCTACAGGTGCAGCTCTGTATCCGAGTTTTGTTGACTTTGATCGTGGGTGGTGTACTCAAAGAGGAAACATGCCCAAGGTAACAAATCAAAGTAGACTTTCTTTTGTTGTTCTAATTATTGTTCAATAAGTTGTCTTGTAAATTTATTATCTTGTTTATTTTATTTGAATTATTATCAGCCGGACAGACGGAGCCGTGACCCTCCACTGATTTTACACATCATACTTCTACTGACACTCTTCAATGGAGGTAACGTATCCTTGCATACACTCTACACAGATTAAAGTTTACACTGTAAAAATACTGCTATGCCTTCAGTGAAACAAAATACACATTAGTGAACACAATATGCTGCCTTCTCAACATTTTCTATTGAAATACTTCCTTCTTGGAAACGTCTCTTTGTCACTGATGAAAATGAAAGTGACAATGTGTGGGTTGTTATGCTTGGAAGGTGAGACAGAGAGGAAAGATGCAAGAATGTTGTATTTGACGGAATTTGATTATTAACTTTGTGCTATGTTGAAGTGATCAAAGGTTTTCAGAATTTAAGGTATTCCAGCTCAGATAGGCAGCGTGTCATTGGACCCCGCCTGTTGATGCTGGTTTAGATACAAAATATGGTTTAGAGATTGTTGAGGCTATATTCGTTATTTCATAGTCACATATTCTATTTAATTTTCAGCATTCTTATTTACTCAGCTCAGTTGGTTTTGTCCAAATGTTGTTGAGATATTCGTAGTCCCAGGAAGATATATTTTGAAGACTTTTTCTGATTTTGTAATTTTTGCACTCTTGTCTCTTGACATTTTTCTTTTAACAACTTTTTGAGCACAATTTCGTACAGGCTCCACTAACGACTTTGTTGATTCAATGACTTTTAGTCTAGTGCCACTGTAAGGTTGATGTTTTTGTGAAACACGTCTCTTTGATGTAATGAGGTCAATCTTTTTTAGGCTTTTTGTCATTTTGAGATCCTATGACTTTTAGGCTAGTGCCATTTTTATGAAATATCTGTTTGATGTTTTGAGATCAAAATTTGGGCATGTTCTTGGGCCAGAGAGGATGAAGTTCGAGAATTTTGCTGATTTTTGTCGTGATCCCCATTTCAGCTACTTTTTTAGTTAATAACATTTTACTGGTGTCATGTGACCACAACAAAAATAAACCGTACAAAAAGAGTCAACACGTCTTGATAACACAGTAGGCAATAGACCTCAATAGAACAGTCAAAGCAGGATAGCAAGCAGAGACTGGACCATGTGCTTTCCTGAAGCAAGCAACAAGGAGTCTGAGAGCAACTAGCAAGTAGCAACAAGTCTAGAGCAGGGGGAAATCAAGCACGAGGTGCCTCTAGCTGGATCCTTTAAATGCAGACGAACCAACCAATCAGCAGATCACACCAGACTTCCCACTTGTAGAATCTACTGAACAAACTTACAAGTTCACCATGGGGCCAAGTGGGATCAAATATTTTGTATTTTAGACATGTTAAGAACACATGTTTTGTGGAGACATTCACAGTCCTGAATAATAACGATAAAAATAATTTAAAGAAAAATCACGATGTCTGTTTTTTGACAACAAGAGTCTGTAAGGTGATGTGTTTCTTCCTCAGGTGAGTCTGATACGACTGGTCCGAATGTGCAGGCAGCGGTCGGTGGTAACATCTTATTGCCATGCCACGTCAAACCTGCTGTGGATGCCACGGATCAGATGGTGGAGTGGTCAAGGTCTGACTTGGAGCCCAGATTTGTCCACGTGAGGCGGTCCGGCGAAGACCACCTGCTTGATCAGAACCCACTTTACAAGGGAAGAACATCAGTGCTTGTCAGCGGACTGAAACAGGGAGATGCTTCACTGAGTCTCTCTAAAGTGAGCCTGTCTGATGAGGGAACATACAGGTGCTACATCCCAGCATTAAACACAGAAACGACTGTTCAGCTTGCTGTGGGTAAGTGGACAAACCAAATCTAGGAGTGGATAGAGTTATATATCATAAGCTTCATTATTCTCTCTTTTATTTAATCACCAGCTGCTGTCATTAAAGTAACTAAAGCAAGTACTGGAGTGTTGGAGTGTGTATCCGGAGGCTGGTATCCAGAGCCTGAGGTGTTGTGGCTGGACTCTGAGGGAAACCTGCTCTCTGCTGGACCTCCAGAGACAGTCAGAGGTCCTGATGACCTCTATACTGTCAGCAGCAGAGTGACTGTGGACAAGAGACACGGCAACAACTTCACCTGTAGAGTCCAACAGAACAACCAGCACAGAGAGGCACAGATCATCGTCCCAGGTGGAGATGACGTCTTTATTTATGACATACAAACAGTTGTAGGCCTGTGATAAACAAATGTAATGTTGTTTGGTGTTTTAGATGATTTCTTCCAGGAGTCATCTCGTTCAACTACTTCTACCGTCATTGGTTTGCTCATTGGCCTCGTCTTTATCCTTGTTGTCGGCTTTCTTGGGTGGAAGTGGAGACAAACAAACAGTAAGTCAAAGCCATTATATAATGAGAAACGTCAGCCGTCTACTAGACTGACATGGAATTGTGGTTCGGGGGGGTTATGTTCTCGATCAGACAAAGATATGCTCTGATTTTTCTTCTCTGAATTGGTAAATATACACTGTCTGGTCAAAACACACTAAGACTTCATCGGACCTCCTTTAACTTTTATTACAGTACACATTCTCTGTGGCATTGTTGTGATAAGCTTCTGCACTGTCACAAGATTTATTATCATTGTTTATCATCCAGTGTTGCATTCATTTTTCACTAAGATCTTGTATTGATGATGGGAGAGTCTGGAAAAAAGACTGTCTGTTTTCTTTGACAAAACCTTTCAACATGATTTTATTATAACACAACGTATAAAGTATGTGGTTGCTTCGGTAAAGTAAATATTCGTATTAAATATCAGAAAGAGCATAAATTATATTCTCAGTGTAACCAAAGATTAACCTGCAAAAAGTTGGAGAGTCCATGAAAGAAATAACTGCCAAAAGTAACTGACTGCAGAGCACTGATAAATCCATCAGATGACAAGAATGAAATTGTTTACAATAGCTTTTTCAAAGAAGTATTGTTTTAGATGTGCTTATAGAATTTGGTCATCAGCAAAGTTTTAATGATTTAGTATAGTGGATGTGACCAGGTTGGACTAATAACCATCATTTACACTTGTTTGGTTTGCTTTTTGGTCGAGAGGTCATTTTATTTCATACTAGTGTTTTTTACATATCATCAGACGTTATTGTTTGTCATTTGCACATCTTTGGTGCAGCAAGCGACATTTAGTTTTAATCAAACTGCTGTCTTCTGAATTTGCACACAGAGACCAAGAATTATGAAGTATCACATCAGATTAGCATCAATCAGAGTACAGATCCAGAAAAACAATCTCTGATGAACAAAGAAGATGACGTCCAATCAGAACAAATTCCAGTTCCAGGAACTGAAAGCCCATTTGTGATGGACAAAATCACAAATGGTGAACAAAATCAGGAGCAGAGTGGAGGAAGAACGATGGGTGACATGGACAGCAAAGAGACCAAGGAAACACAAACTTCAGGTTCATCAGACAAAGGAATATGCCAAGAGCAGTCTGATCAGAAGGACAAAGGAAATGGAGAAGAAGTACCATCAAGAAAGGTGGATGGAGAAGAGGACACTGAAAGAGAACCTGAAACGGTTGATTCAAATAACAGACAAGAAATACAGGAAGATGCAGGGCAGAGTCTGAAGGATGGACAACAGCAGCAAGACATCAAAGGAGTAGAAGCAAAGAACGACAAGGACAAGGAAGAAAATAAAGAAGAAGAACAAACAAAAATCAGGAAATAAAAGGTTCAACTGAGGAAAAGACACATGATCTCACAGAAGGAGACACACAGGATGTCAAGGACCACACAAGATTTGAGGCCAAAAATAACACTGAAGTATCTACAGGTCCACAGACACCTGAAATAAAAGATAAATTAAAATTTTCACACGATGAATCAGCAAGGCCAGAAGAAACAAATGAAGAACAAATGGAAGCAGAGCAAAATCCTGAAGAGGGAATTCAAGCAAAGAATTATGAGGAAAAAGCGGCTCTGACTGAGGAAGAACAGCATAATAATGACGAAGACAGAGGAAAAGACGAGCAAATGCAAAACATAAATACTGATTCTGGTCAGAGTGTGTCAGATGGAGCACAAGCAGCCAGCGAAGGAGGGGAGGCAACAAACGGTCTCCATGACAACAACAAAGGAAAGGAAATAAAACTGACAAAGAGTCAGAGTCCACCTGTAGAAAAGAGACTGATTGGGGGAGATGAAAGACAACACACTGAAGACGAAAGCAACAACTAGAAATAAGAAATAAGCTGATCAGATGTTGATGCGGTTATGGAAAAGCAAACACAGCAGCTCAGCTCATCTTATCTGTCCGGGTCAATCTGATCTCACCTGTCCATCTCTATTTACCTCTGTTCACACCTGGTCTTAATTAAAATATGTCTCCATGTGTCTCCAGCCAGTACCTGAGATCTGTTTCAGCAGCGCCATCATGTGGTCAGTAGAATATTGTAGCAGCTGCTGTCTCTAATGGATGTCTACCTACCACTGGATCAGAACCATGAACAGCTTGGTTGTTGATTTGGAGACATAATCCAGATTTTGGAACACACTGGAAAGTCTCTGTCACTCACTAAAAACATTACCATGGATGTTAATTGCCCCCTTGTTGGTTTAAAATTACAAAATTAGAAGAAAAATATCAGTAACCACTAAAAATGACTATATAAAAGTGACAGAGCGGAGGTTGCACTAGTTAGATTAACAGAAATATAAAGCAGGACGTCATCTGCAAATGGAATTTTTTTTTATCTTCCCTGATGCTGGTTATTTTAGAGACAAAACTCAGATTAGAATTGAACCCTGGAAGCGTCTTAATGCAAGGTCTGACCAAGAAGGAGCTCCAGGAAGGAGGAGAGAAGATCAGTACTGACAGACAAAGGACCAAGTTTAAGTAATCAGTAAACGAATCAGCATCTACCTAATGAGAACCACTGCTCGATGGATAGGGAATGAGTTGGACGACTGTTTAAAATGACTTGATTTAATAGTACTTTCACGGGTTTTTCCTGAGCTTTATGTGATGTGTCTAAATGTCTTTTTATCTGCTGTTTACATTGTTGTTTGTCAAGGATCAAACCAAATCGATCCAATCATTTAGACTTGAACTGTCTGTATACACTGGTAGCTGTAACAGAAGATCTGTGGCTGAATTGTGCTTTTTTTTTTTTTTTTTTTAAATTGCGGTTATTATTTTATTTTCTTACCTAAATAGCCTGAGAATAAAGATTCTGGAGTTGTAGAGAAGCAAAACAGAGACAGAAGTAAACCAGGTAACCAAGCTAATGTGTCAGCGTGGCTTCAGACTGGTGGCTGCTTCTAGTCTGACCACAGAGGGTGTATTTAAAAAGCTGCAGCAGCATCTTCAGACGTGTGAACGATGGTACAGGCTACGACAGAAATGAACAACCACCGATGCTGTGGCTGATGTCTACGTGCTTTTTCTGTAGAATCGCAGAAAAATACCAGATTACTTGTTAAAGAAATGACAGCACTTCATTTAAAGTTGCATTTTTATTCTTATATATCAGCCACAACTTTGAGTGCAACTTAAAAAAAAATGATTAAAGGTTATGATTCATCTTCTACTTCTGTTTGTCTTTATTGTGGCAACAATGAAAAAAATCTACAGCTAAAATTATGAAACTAGAGCAACTGCACTTGTAGGGTTTCTGGGAGATGTTTCATCCAAGTAGGTTGAGTTCTAAAGAAAATATTTAGGGGGTGTTTTCCAATGAGACATATACCAATCAGCCACAACATTATGACCACTGACAGGAGAAGTGAATAACACTGACCCAACTGCCCACCAGACTTTTAAAACCAAAGACTTGGATGTAACATCTTCAAGAAACCCCACAGAGTGGCTGAGTCAGTATGTCCAGATGTGTCCAGATGTGTCCAGATGTCCTTGTTTCAGGTCATTTTTTTTGGGAACACCACGACCTGGATGACCATCTCAACCTGTCTTCATTCTGGTGTCTCTGTTTCCTGATTGGTCTCTGGTTTCTTTTTTACCTGTAAGACAGAACACATAAAGGAACATCATGTAACATTAATGTGTCATGTAAATGCAGAAAATCTCCTTCAGTGAAGAAGGAAGTGGAATAGTGTGAAAATCACAGGCAAAAGTAATGGCCTTGGGGAGTTTTGAATTTAGAAACAACAAATTTCCAAAGTCACATGCTAAACTATATTTGGAACACACAGAAAAACAAATGTAACATTGAATTTGTTTAAATAATTGACATCTTTACACGAAAAATGGATTCCTAAAGCTCAGTTGGCAGATCTGAACTATGTCTTTGGCACAGTTCTGTCATTTGGTGAAACACTAGTCTGTCAATGTTGTGATATTTAGCTACACTTTGGGCTTCGACTCCAAAGCAGATATAAGAATTTTGTCACAGAAAGTCGGTTATCAGGATATTATTACATCATATGTGCAATATTATTATGACATAAGTGTAAAAACTCCAAACAACAGCTTGACACCAGTCTACGCAATATTTTACAATTCAACCCGCGCAATATTTCTATCCAATTCTATTTCATTATTTATCTTTTATAACTACTCTTGTTATTTTTTATTATGCATTTTCTGTAAGCGGTTGTGAACTTCAGTTTCCCCATTGCGGGACTAATAATGTTTTTTCTTATTCTTATTCTTAACTGATTATCTTAGTAGTCAATCAGCAGGAAATAACAGTTTTAATTGTAACTTCATTTAAAAACATCAATCAATAAAACAATAGCGAATATGACAACCATTGCCGAGTTGCCGAGCATCAAATATTTCCCTCATGTGCCGATGACAGATTAAAAAAAGGCAGCATCATGACCAGTTTTGACCAGTCTTACCGTGCGAACAGCAGAATAGACCACTTCCTCCTCAGCTGAACATTGTCCGTTGTCTTCTGCCGCTGTGGAGCCGGGCAATGCAGATTCTGCGTTACAGTCTGAAACAAGAGGAATAAACTCAGCTTGGTGACATTTGTGAAATCTGTGGTGTTTGTTCAGCTCAGCAGTTCAGTGACCTATAACACCTCTACAGGAGTTTAGACTTACTGATCTTAATGTGAGAATTCTGAAAGGAGAAAATAATTCTAACTATTTCTATCAGCAGATTGTACAAGATAACAGCCCTTCTTCAGTCTGTGGTTTTCTGCTTTCACTTCATCAGGCTCCTGCAGCGTCTCAAACACAACTCAATATAGGGACTGTGCAGTCAGAGCATGAGAAAACGATTCGCACATATGCTGACTGAACCGCTTAGACCAGGGGTTTTCAAAGTGTGGGCCTCCCCTAAGAGAACTCAAAAGCAGCCATGCCTGAATAAAAGTAATAATAATTGCACCGTTGGTGTTGTGTCATGTGGTGAAACATGTTTCTCGTGCTATCTTGCTTTGTCGCAATTTTTGCCAAGCAACCTGCGCAACACCTCCCTCTGCTTTACATCATCATTTTAAATCCAAATACCTCCAAATCAGATTTTGCACTAGTGACACGGGAATCAATTGTCATTCCCATCCCAAGCCCACAAAAATACTCCCGTCATATCCCGATCACGTGACTGCCCCCCCCCCCCAAAAAAAAATCCTTACCTGCAAAATCACGAGAGAAAGACTCCCAAATCCCGTCCAGCTCCCTGTGTTGTTGTCTAAAGTTGGGCGCACTTACCACATTGCAGCATCACTTTTTAATTTAATCTCGGCCCCGTTGATTATTTGCTCTATCCCGTCCCAATCACGTTACCAACAGTGAAACTGACTCCCGTAGGTCCTGCACCTAAATGAAAAACTGTCACCCTCTATTCTGCCCCGCCACCACGCTCACTTTACTTTCTTTCTTTTTAAATTCCCCGTGGTGTTTTAGTGTGTGTGCGTCTCCATCTCCCTCACTCCCGCCCTCATATGATTGTCATTGGTCTATATTGTTTATATTGTTGCTTTTTCCACATTAATATCTTGAATGTTCATATGTAGATATAGATACGATAACGATATATCCTTCAGCCCCAATTCAAAGCCCTGAAGATTTCTGCAGCTGTAGTGCGCGCCGGCAGAGGATGGACACTGCGCTCTAATAAAGCACATACACCATTAGCTGTGCAATAGTTAGCCACATCGATGGACTCGTCCAGTTGAATGGAGAAGAAATGGTTAGTTCATAGTTTCAATATGACGCCGGAGTTTACATGGTCGCATACTGTCGTTAGTTAGCACCGATCTTTGCAAATAACACACTGTGGCAGCGAAGCATCGTCAGGCCCAATGAATGAAAAAACAAACTTTAAATAATCAGGGTCATACTTCCTCAGTTTTCTGCTCGCTTCTGTGTCCACTCTCACTTTCACCTTAGGTACTAAAAATCGATACAGTTAGCTAACCAGATGATACGCTTATTTGTATTTTTTTTCCCATGCCGCCCCTCCCCTGAAGTCCTCTGGCGCCCCCCTGGGGAGGCGCGCCTCACACTTTGAAAACCGCTGGCTTAGTCAACCACATTTAAGCCTGTTATAAATACGTCAGACGTGTCAACTCATTCATTCCAGTCTAGAGTGTTCTTCTCATCAAGGCGACAGTCAAAACACAAACCTTTGCTGTTTCGTTGTTTAGTGACGACGGCCGTGTAGACCACGGCTGTGTAGACCATGCTGTTTTTATTATCCCCGTCATCTCCAGGTACTGCAATATCTGGAGCACGAGGAGCACCTGGAAACAACTTCAGATCAGACACAAGTCTACCAACCATATACATCAGCTAAAAACAAAAAGTGCTTGTACATAAAGTGGTGCATTAAAGGACAACTGAGGTGTTTTTAAACCTCAAGTCTATTTTCCCGCCTTTCCTGGTCTAATTGTGTAAGAGGGACAAAAACTGAAAATGATCCAATATGCAGTTAGAACAGTGTAACTGTAAACTTTTAGGGACATTTATCCAACTGACGCCAACTGACTCAGCAGTCTATCTCCAATACTTGTATTTGAATTGTAGATCAACAGTAATGTCAACAATGAACAATCAGTAAGGCCATCAACAAAATGTTACGGTCACAGCGAGAAGTCTTCCTGTACCTTTGTGTTTCTTCAAAAGAAATCCAACATAAAGCGCTAGGATCGCCAGCAGAATCAGGATGCCGATCAACATTGTGACAGCTGACCACACCAGTGTGGAGGCTTCTGAGGGCAGATGACCAACGGTCGAGTTTTCTTCAACTGTGGAGTTGTCAGGGGAAGTGTAGAGACCTGGACAAATTGTTATATGAAGCCAAATGTTTTTTTGTTTGTGACTCTGAAGCAGCATTGTGCCTCACCTCTCACAATCAGCCAGCTTTCTGGTGACGTTCCACCACCAGAGATGTTGCACTTGTAGAGGCCTTCGTCAGACTTGGAAACATTTTGAATGGTCATCGTCGTTGAAGCACCTCCCTTCAAGAGCGAGCCGTCTTTATAGAACTGACTGGTGAGGTTTGGGGAGTCAATCTTGTTCCTGCAGCGCAGAGTCACATTGTTTCCCTCTGATACTGGAACAGCAGGACTCTCCAGAATCACTGAACCATCTGAGTGATATAGGCACAAAAACAAATTATTAAACATATGGCATGTTTTATAGTGCAGCTTAAATGTTTTTGTGCCCTTCAGAATTTGGAGGGTAAAAATCACTCAAAACAAAAGCAGATTATGACACAAGACATGGAAGTAGACGAAGGGAAGCCAATAAAACCAATAAGAAACAGAAATGTGCAGGAATCATACCAGTTAATTCTAAAGGAAAACGTCAAGACATCTGTCTATGAGCTGAATCTTAAACAGGGTAATGCATTAAAGCAAAAACCCCAAACACACAAGTGGTTCTACTAAAGAATGGTTAAAAATGAACCAAAAGCCTCTAATGGACATGTGAGGAACTGCTTCATCAATGCTTCCCATCAAAATACAGCTTTTCAACCAGATGATTCACTGACTTCACCTGTCACCACTGGTTCTTCTGGATTTAAACCAGGTTTTGGCTCAGACTTACTAGTGATGGTGATGTTGACTGTGCTGCTCTTCTCTGTTTCAGTCTCACACCAGTATTCTCCACTTTCCGTATCATAGGCGACGTGAAGTGTGCAGGTCGACTTATTACAGTCCCTAACTGGTCCTCTATTACTCCTAACTCCTTTCAGCTGAGTCAGGTCACTGAGACCCTCACAGTGAAAAGAGACAGAGTCGTATTCAAAGAACTGCTGTTTGTTGGTAAAGATGTGGAAATCTGCACCAGGACGAGAGAAACAGCGTTAAGAAAAGACTTCAGAATCAAACGTCTGCTGCTCACTTTGTCTCTGTGCATGGACAATCTTTAAACTGGTGTTATTCTGACCAAACTTATTAATGTATGATGCAAACAAAGAAGCAGATTCTCTTTAGGATTAGTTATTTGACACTCACCATGTTGCTGAGAGTCCTGGATCTGCACACTCAGCAGGAACACCTCAAACAAAACTAGGCAGACAAATAAAGAACAAAGCATCTCAGACGCATTCATATATCAGAAAAAAATGAAACCTAAAAAGAGGAGATTGTAGAAGAGGGACACTCGGTACTCACGCGATGTTATGCAGATAGCTGTGACATCCATCTTGTCTTACTGCACACTGATCTGAGACCTAGACTGAAAACAGCCTAAAAATGGTGTAGGTGAGAACTTCCTCTTTCTGTGTACGTTGCTTCGTGTGTTCAACACAGAGCTATGTTTGACACATTGCACAAAACATTCGCGCAGCAGCTGACCATTTCTGCTTACTTATGTACAGCGATCAGCCACAACATTATGACCACATGCATGACATTAGAAGTTAATATCACTGAGCACCTTGTGACTGTTCAGTGTTCTGCTGGGAAACTTCTGGACATGGCATTCATTGGTCACCACAAGGGAGACCTACACAATATTACCTACACCTGATCGGTGTAGCTCACAGCATGATTGCAGTATTGCATCTGCGTTCTAGAAATCATGCTGTATTTTTATTTGTTTAAAGTTAAAATTCAAACGTCACATAATCAACTTAGAAAGTGAGTTAAAGCTGCTGTGTTTGAATATTTTAGTGCCCTTCATAATGTTCATAATGTCATAATGTTATGGCTGATCGGCGTAGCTGACAGCTGGTTTGAAGTTTAAAGGTTCTATCCTGCCCCCTGCAGTAAAATAACAGACCTGCTTTAGTTTAATTGAGATACACACAATATTGGGATGGTGGTCATAATGTTATGCCTGAACAAACTGGAAGGTCTTTCTCACTCTTTAAAAACATTACAAAGGATTTTAATTGCCCCTTTGTTGGTTTAAATTTACAAAATTGGTAGAAAAATATCAGTAACCACTAAAATGACTGCATGAAAGTGACAGAGTGGAGGTTGCACCAGTTAGATTAACAGAAATATAAAGCAGGACGTCATCTGCATATGGAAATGATTTGATCTCTTCCCGGATGGTGGTTAATCAGTCAAATGTCTTTTTATCTGCTGTTTACATTGTTATTTGTGAAGGATTAGAGTTAATCACCCAGTTAATCATCCATTCATTTAGACTTGAACTATAGTTGTAAAACAAACAAACAAAAAATCTGTGGCTGAATTGTGTTTTTTGTCTTTTTTAAAAAAAAAAAAAAAAAAAACTGTGAATAAAGATTCTGGAGTTGTAGAGAAAACAGAGACAGAAGTAAACCAGGTAACCAAGCTAATGTGTCAGCGTGGCTTCAGACTGGTGGCTGCTTCTAGTCTGACCACAGAGGGTGTATTTAAAAAGCTGCAGCAGCATCTTCAGACGTGTGAACGATGGTACAGGCTACGATAGAAATGAACAACCACCGATGCTGTGGCTGATGTCTACGTGCTTTTTTTGCAGAATTGCAGAATAATACCAGATTACTTGTTAAAGAAATGACAGCACTTCATTTAAAGTTACATTTTTATTCTTATATATCAACCACAACTTTGAGTGCAACTTAAAAAAAAATGATTAAAGGTTATGATTCATCTTCTACTTCTGTTTGTCTTTATTGTGGCAACAATGAAAAAATCTACAGCTACAATTATGAAACTAAAGCAACTGCACTTGTAGGGTGTCTGGGAGATGTTTCATCCAAGTAGGTTGAGTTCTAAAGAAAATATTTAGAGGGGTGTTTCAATGAGACATATACCAATCAGCCACAACATTATGACCACTGACAGGAGAAGTGAATAACACTGACCCAACTGCCCACCAGACTTTTAAAACCAAAGACTTGGATGTAACATCTTCAAGAAACCCTACAGAGTGGCTGAGTCAGTATGTCCAGATGTGTCCAGATGTGTCCAGATGTCCTTGTTTCAGGTCATTTTTTTGGGGAACACCACGACCTGGATGACCATCTCAACCTGTCTTCATTCTGGTGTCTCTGTTTCCTGATTGGTCTCTGGTTTCTTTTTTACCTGTAAGACAGAACACATAAAGGAACATCATGTAACATAAATGTGTCATGTAAATGCAGAAAATCTCCTTCAGTGAAGAAGGAAGAGAAGGAATAGCGTGAAAATCACGGGCAAAAGTAATGGGCTTGGGGAGTTTTGAATTTAGAAACAACACATTTCTAAAGTCACATGCTAACCTATATTTGGAACACACAGAAAAACAAATGTAACATTGAATTTGTTTAAATAATTGACATCTTTACACGAAAAATGGATTCCTAAAACTGAACTATGTCTTTGGCACAGTTCTGTCATTTGGTGAAACACTAGTCTGTCAATGTCGTGATATTTAGCTACACTTTGGGCTTCGACTCCAAAGCAGATATAAGAATTTTGTCACAGAAAGTCGGTTATCAGGATATTATTACATCATATGTGCAATATTATTATGACATAAGTGTAAAAACTCCAAACAACAGCTTAACACCAGTCTATGCAATATTTTACAATTCAACCTGCGCAATATTTCTATCCAATTCTATTTCATTATTTATCTTTTATAACTACTCTTGTTATTTTTTATTCTAAATTTTCTGTAAGCGGTTGTGAACTGCAGTTTCCCCATTGCGGGACTAATAATGTTTTTTCTTATTCTTATTCTTAACTGATTATCTTAGTAGTCAATCAGCAGGAAATAACAGTTTTAATTGTAACTTAATTCAAAAACATCAATCAATAAAACAATAGCGAATATGACAATCATTGCCGAGTTGCAGAGCATCAAATATTTCCCTCATGTGCCGATTACAGACAAAAAAAAAGGCAACATCATGACCAGTTTTGATCAGTCTTACCGTGCGAACAGCAGAATAGACCACTTCCTCCTCGGCTGAGCATCGTTCATTGTCTTCTGCCGCTGTGGAGCCGGGCAATGCAGATTCTGCGTTACAGTCTGAAAACAAGAGGAATAAAGTCAGCTTGGTGACATTTGTGTTCTCTTCTCCAACAAAAGTCTGTGGTGTTTGTTCAGCTCAGCAGTTCAGTGACCTATAACACCTCTACAGGAGTTTAGACTTACTGATCTTGATGTGAGAATTCTGAAAGGAGGAAATAATTCTAACTATTTCTATCAGCAGATTGTACAAGATAACAGCCCTTCTTCAGTCTGTGGTTTTCTGCTTTCACTTCATC